>RCWM02000345.1:740000-1188001 GCA_003667255.2 Euschistus heros | reverse complement strand
AAAGTTTCTGCCGGATTTAGCGACAATTCTGGCACCACTATACTGTCTACTGAAAAAGGGGCACCCGTGGAGGTGGAGTAGTGAGTGTGCTCAAGCATTTAAGAGGATCAAGAGGATGATTCAGAAACATCGAAGTCTTGCTCATTATAACCCAGATTACCCGATTCGTTTAGCGGTGGATGGATCTGATTGTGGATTGGGTGCAGTAATATATCAGCGATATGCAGACGGATTGGCTCGACCATTGGCATTTGCCAGCCGAACGTTGTCCCAGGCGGAGAAGTCCTATTCTCAGCTACATAAGGAGGGGGCAGCCTTGATGTTTGGAATTAGCAAATTCCATAGCTACTTATATGGACGGAAATTCATTTTAGTGAACGATAATCGGCCCTTATTATCAATTTTTGGACCAAAGCATGGTATTCCAACTTGCGCAGCAAATAGGTTGCAGCGGTGGGCACTTATTTTGTCTAACTACATGTATGATGTAGAGTGGGTTAAGTCTGAGAAAAATATAGCTGATTGGTTTTCTCGAGCTCCACTTCCTGAATGTCCGGCATCAAATGAGCCTGACCTATGTATCAACTATATTTTTGACGGTGGCAGTGAACTTCCATTGAATTATAAGACGATTTTGGCTGCAACTAAAAAGGATGACATACTTATGAAGATCATCGCCTTTTTGAAGTTTGGTTGGCCAGATAAAGTTGAAGCTAAATTTCAGCATTATTTCCGGAAGAAGGATGAGTTGTTTGTGGAGAAGGATATTCTTCTATGGGGATATCGTGTTGTTGTGCCAACTGCGTTGCGACCAGAGGTCCTGAGGGAGCTTCATGCTTCTCATATGGGCATAGTAAAAGTAAAATCCTTAGCGAGATCGTACGTGTGGTGGCCAAAGTTGGATGAGGGACGTCGAAGAGATCGTGAGATCCTGTCATGCATGTAATGCTACTAAGGATAACCCTCCAAAAGCAGCTCTAATACCATGGGAATTTCCGGCGAAACCTTGGCAGCGACTTCACATAGACTATCTGGGACCACTGGAAGGTCGTTATTTTTTTGTTATTATTGATAGTCACACAAAGTGGATTGAAGCTTTTTCTACACATTCAATGTCTGCAGAAACAACTATGAAGATTTTAAGACAGGTGTTTGCTCGTTTCGGTTTACCTGAAACTATTGTTTCTGACAATTATTCTGCTTTTGATTGTGAGACTTTAAGAATTTTCTTCAGCACAATGGTGTCGACCTCAAGCATGGAGCGCCATTTTCACCAAAGACCAATGGAGCAGCAGAGAATGCTGTGCGTTCTGTTAAACGTAGTTTGAAAACAGCTCTTGCAGATTCTTCTGCCGCAGATTTGGATATGACTCTTAATAGATTCCAGTTGGATTATCGTAATACGCCTCATATTACCACTGGAGTTTCCCCTGCTCAAGCATTGATGGGCCGTCAGCTAAGGACCAGGCTTGACCTCCTACGACCTCCTGCTATGTCTACTAAAGTGCAAATGGCTCAAGAAAAACAAGTAGGAGCTTATCGTGGGTCACCTACGCCTACTGATTCTTATCAAAAAGGAAGTTCTGTTTTTGTGCGAGACTATCGGCATTCTGGGGAAAAATGGATTCCTGCATCTGTTGTCAAGTGTTTGGGACCTCGAAGACGCCAAGTTTATGTACCATCGCTGAATAGAAGTTGGACCAGGCATATGGACCAAATCCATGGACCTACTCCTGCGCGAGTGAGTCTGCCATCTTGTTCCACTCTTACAGAACCATCATCAAGTCAGGTGGTTAACGAAGCCATTTTGGAGCCAACTCAGGAGATTCCAACCAGTCAATCTGACACTTTTCCGAACACCTGTCAAGAGGACCAACTCATTTATTTATTTTGTTAAGACATTACAGAGATATAAAAGCATAAATCGTAAATAAGCTCTGATAATGTGCTGCAGTAAAACGTAAATAGGTAAAAAAAAAAAAAAAAAATGATTTTGACAGAAATGATAACCTTGCATCCCAAAACAATAAATAAAAATTATCTTCTAGAGGAGATATGGTAGATGAACAATACACAGTGTTTAATAGCAGAAAGTTTGAAAGACCGAGAGGGCGCAAGAAGGTAATGTATTCTGAAAAGTCAGCCGAAAATATCCAGGTCCTGTTGCTTATCAATGAAAATCACGGGTTACCCATCATCTTTACGGCAGCGGACTCGTTCAACCGCAAACCACACATACTTCAGTCTACCAGCAGATCTCTTTTAACTGGCGAGCCAATACAAATGCCTGTTGGTCGGGGTCATCTCTTCACTGAGATATATTCGGGAGGAGAGAAATATATATATATATATATATATATATATATATATATATATATATATATTTTATTTTTTGAAGAGAAAAGATTTGACCCGGTCGGGATTCGAACCCAAGTTTCCACCTCTCTAGCGTGGCGCCTTATCCAACTAGGCCACCGGGGTCGTATCCGAACCAGGCAAATCCTCTCTCTTCATAATATATTATATATATAATATATATATATCATAATATATACTTCATAATATTGATATATATATATATCAAGAAAAAAATTACATATATATATAGAGAGAGAGAGAGTCAGAGAGAGCTATATATAGAACTTGGAGATCTATGGGAGATTTGCTCGTTTTAGAGAAAATTGCAAAAAAAGAAACAAAACAATAATGTTACAGGTAGCGATTATCACCTTTCAAAGTTCGTCAGGCTAGGCAGTGAGATATGTAAACACTTAATGTTATCCTTTACATTCTTTTATTTGTTTACATTTTGGCTTCCTTCTAGGATTATATTTCCTAAATCAGTCTTCAGTCAGTTACTCAAATATTTTTGTGTGAATAGCATCAGCAATAATGACGCATACATATTCTAATGTTGAATATGCTGATATGATTTTTGTGTTTGGTTTCTGTAACGGTAATGCTTTAGAAGCGGTGCGGGAGTATGCGCGCCAATTACCAAATAGAAGAGTGCCTAATCGACGAGTCTTTTCGTTAACTTTTAATAGACTACGAGAGACTGGGTCATTCTTAATACGTCATGAAGGCGACCAATTCCAAGCAGCAATAAGAGCAGATTATCGGAGAAGAAATTGTGTCCAACGCCACTTCGATAACAATCCTGAGACTAGTCAGGAATGCTAGAAAGGTGATAATCGCTACCCATACCATCTTCAAAAAATTCAGAATTTATTACCTCAAGATTATGTCGAGATTGAATTTTAGTAACTGGTTTCTTGACAAAATTCGCGATGATAATTTATTTCCATTGAAAATTTGATGGACCGATGAAGCTACCTTTACAAGAGGAGGTATTGTTAATCAAAGAAATTATCATGTATGGGCTCTTGACAATCCCAGAGCTATTAGAGTGAATAGGTTTCAGCATGAATTTGCTATTGACGTTTGGCTTGGAATTTGGAACGAATTACTGGTGGGACCATATTTTTTACCTGGAAGATTGAATGGTATCACATTTACACATTTTTTGGAGAACGACTTTTCTAATTATTTAGATGACTTACAGCAGCGGATTGAAATGTGGTTCCAACTCGATGGATGTCCAACTCATTATAGCAGAGTTGCTCGAGCTTGACTGGATATAAATTATCCACAACGATGGATTGGACGTGGAGGAGTAGTACCTTGGCCACCCAGATCACCTGATATTAGTTTTATAACTGATGATAACTGACACTAGTTTTAGTTAAAAAAAATATTTATACCGTTTGTTTGTTTGTTGGGGTTTATAGGAATTTTATTTTGAATATAATAATTTGAATTATTTATTGACAAACATGTGTTTTTATTATTAAATATAAAGCAGTGATAGCATAATTAACAAGTACCATAATTTCTCTAAGACGACTAGAGGCCAACCTTTAATTTTTCATTATTCTTCTAAAAGAAAACCATAGGTACTTGTGTAAATACGGGCCCCCATGATTTGAGACCAGGTAACAGTGATTATATAAAAAGAACTATAACAACTTTAAACATATGTTTATTGGAAATTAAATATTTTGTTCTAACCAAAAATCTGTTTTATATATATATATATATATATATATCAAAATTATATTTTGTCGACCCTTAGAAATTATATAAATAACTATTTTACAATATTCGGGTTATAGGTCCTTTATATTTAACAATATTTTGTTTATAAAATATATTCTTTATTACATTTTTATTTATCTATTTTATATATCTATATATATATCTACATTTCCCTTTTTCCCTCTCCTCTCTCCTCTATTTATTTACGTTTCAGCCCCGTATTTAATGGGATCCTCTTCAGAATAAAAATTGGTATCCCGAAACTCCAGGCCAGTAAGCCCACCGACTGCTGCAGCAAGTGCTTGCCAGCTCAGACACCAGGGTACTTTACAGGGTAGTAAATTTTAACAATTCTAGTACACAACTGGTAGCATAACTGTCAGTTGTGAACTAGAATTGTTAGAATTTAGTAAGTCGATACCATATCCACCAGTAACATTGGCATGATTATGAGAACAATATATACTTGAAACGTCGTCAAAATAGTAGTTTTTTATTTATTTGACTGAACCTCAAGAATCTTACTAAATATTAAATAGTAACAGTCAAGAAATTTATTCATATACATATAAAACAGTGATTATATTATATTATATATATACAGTGGAGTCTTATACGAAAAAATTTTTGTTTCCCGGCGAACGATTTACTATCTTATAATTATTCAGTTATAAGAAGTATTCACTTATACGAAAGATTTTCCATTCCCCCTCACATTCGAATAAGTGAGACTCCACTGTATACATATATATATATATATATATATATATATATATATATATATATATATATATATATATATACACACATACATACATATACATATATATATATATATATATATATATATATATATATATATATATATATATATATATATATATATATATATATATATATATATATATATATATACCTGCGTTGGGAAAAATATTGGAAAAAAAAAAAAATTGTTAAAAATCGATTAATGCACTTTTTATCGACAAACGAAATACTTAGTAAAAATCAGTTCGCTTTTCGACCGCAGACAGGAACAGATGACGCCTTGCATGCTTTAACAGAACAAATCAGTACGACTTTAGACCAAAAAAGACATTTGCTAGTTGTAAGTTTAGATATTAAAGGTGCATTCAACAACGCTTGGTGGACAGCGATTTTAACAAATCTTAAGACATACAATTGTCCAAAAAATCTTTATCTGACCATACAAAATTATTTTGAAAAAAGGCGATTGGTTATACAAACTAATTCATTTACCATTGATAAAAGGTTGAGTATGGGGACTCCTCAAGGATCTAGTTTATCACCAATCCTGTGGAATATATTAATTAATACAATTTTTCTAATTGAATTGCCAATCGACACTAAATTAATCGTTTATGCCGATGACGTCCTGGTACTAGTAAAACGTCGGAACATAGACGAACTCGAAGCTTCTACTAATCTTGTTTTATCTAGACTAACAAGGTGGGCTTCTCTTAATAAGCTGAACTTTAACTCACAAAAGACAGAATATATAATATTCTCTCGAAAACGGACAATACCAAAACTAAATATACGATTAAATTCATTACAAATAAACCAACGTGACACATTAAAATATTTAGGAGTACTGTACGATCGAAAAATGAACTGGAAACGACACATAGATAATGTTTACAACCAGGCTTTGCAAACCACTAACAGACTAACACTGACAGCTAGGATCTCTTGGGGTCTCAAATCAGAGGTCCTCAAGACGATATATGACGGAGCTATTTTGCCTAAACTTCTTTACGCGGCACACGTTTGGCATAAGGGCGTTCGACTGAAATCGAATCTTGCAAAACTCCGTAGAATTCAAAGGCTCATAGCAATAAAAATCTCGAAAGCATTCCATACAATATCTTATGAAGCTGCTTGCGTCTTAGCAGGTATTCTTCCAATTGACTTAAAAATACATGAAGTAACAGAACTATTTAACATAAAAAAACGACGACTTACTGACTATAATAACATTATTCAAGAAAGAATTGACCTCCCATTCAATTGTAAATATTGGATTCATCCAGCAATACAAGCACAAATGTTGGCAAACAAACAAACAGATAGTCAAACTCGGACAGTTATATTTACAGATGGCAGCAAGAATGACGATCACGTGGGGTGTGCTTGGTTACTTGAAGATATAAATGATAGGCTCATAGAGTCTCAATACAGGTTAGGAAAGGAGTGTTCTAATAACCAAGCGGAGAAGTTAGCAGTACTTAAGGCCACCGAATACTTACTTGAGAACTTAACACATACCAACACACACATAACTATTTATACGGACAATATGAACGTAATACACTCAATTCAAAACTCAAATATTCATGACAGACTTACTGAGGAAACTAGAATAAATTTGACTAAACTCTATAGCCAACACAAGAAAATAATCAATGTTGTTTGGATTAAGGGTCATTCAGGAGTAGAAGGCAATGAGAGAGCTGACGCATTGGCAAAGTTAGCGGCTTACAGTGACCTTCCAGTATCATTTGATAAGGTCCCTATCTCTTTTATATAAAAGGAGATATAAGAAAGGACTCTATAATTAAATGGAACAATAAGTGGACCGCTTCTGAAAAATCTCCTAGCCTTCATCGATTCGTTCCCAATATCACACCGCAAAATTATAGACGTATACTAAGCACCGACTACAAGCTGACCCAAATACTTTCAGAACACGGACAAACCAAACAATACTTGAAACGCTTCAACATACTAAACAATGACAGGTGTCCTCATGATGGACAGGTTCATAATTTCCGACATTTAATATATGACTGTAAAGGACTTGACAACATTAGGGCAGGACTGATACAGAACATTATACTAAAACACGGAAATTGGCCAGAAACAGAACAGAGACTTATGACCAAATTTAAATCTGATTTTGTACAATTTATTAAACAAATAGACTTTAACAAACTGACTGATGAATGTAGGAAGGCAGTCTAATGATGCTTTAGTAGGCAGCATCTTGTTGTGCTTTAGTTTATTTTTTATTTTTTTTTTATTATTTATGGAATTATTATTTTGTAGAAAATTGTATTAACGTTACTTTCTTTAGGTTTCTTATTATTTAATTGTTTCATTTTGTTTGATTTTTTTTGTTTTTTGTTTTATTTTGTTTATCTGATTATACACAAGAGACAATAAGATCAAATTGAATTAATAAAAATGTAAACCAATGAACTTGGTAATACGTGTAGTATGCCTAAAAACAGGCATGGCGCATGTAAATACGCTAAATAAATTCTCCTCTTATGGGGTTACCATAAGAGGAAAAGAGAGAAAAAAAAAAAAAAAAATATATATATATATATATATATATTATTTTTTTTTTTTTTTTTTTTTTTTTTTTTTTTTTTTTTTAATTGTTTTTCTTCCATAGTAACCCTATGGAAAGGTCGTTTATTTTGATATTTTTTACAGGTTCCATGCATATTTGCATACTACCTGTAATTAACAGGTGTGATATTATTTTTAATTAAGATGAATTACAATTGTAAAAGTTCTATATAGAAATTAGAACAAACGGGGAAAAATAAAAAAGGAAATAAAATTAAAAAAAAAGAGAAAAAAAAAAAAAAAATCATGAACAAAAAGAACTATTAATAGGCATAATTAAAAATAAATAAATAAATAAATCTAAGACAATAGAAAAAAGAAAAAAAAAAAAAAAAAAAAAGAAAAAAAAAAAAAAATAAAAAAAAAAAACGAGTAGACAAGTTGATTTTCTGATGTGTCTTCAGGTATTTTTCTTAGATTTTGATGAGGGGTGGTCTTCTTTCTTCATGAATGAGGTCCAATTGATGTAGCGAATTTCACTAAATGTTTCTTATATTTTTTATATAGCTTTGCTTCCTGAGAAGGCCATGTGTCCCCATTCATCAGTACTGTCTTTATCAGTAAATATCTGTTGTGTTCGTAAAGGGTGCAGTTGTATAGTAAATGATGAAATGTTTGTGGAGTCTGTCCGTCGCATTCACATGTGTCTGTGTTTTTGATGTGAAATCGTTTCAAGTAATGATTAGTTTGTCCATGTTCCGTTAGCAGTTGTGTAAATTTGTGATGTGTACTTTTTGGTGTATCGTGATTTTGTAGTGTGATGTTTGGGATGAATTTGTGCAAGGGTCGTCCTTTTGTCGAGTTGTTCCAAAGTTTGTCCCATTCAGTAAGTGAGTCTGTTTTAATATGTTGCTTAATAAATGAAATAGGAATGCGATTGTAGTCTATAGCTAGTTCTGAATCGTGAGCAGCTGTCTTTGCCAGTAAATCTGCTCGCTCGTTCCCTTCGATTCCACTATGGCCTTTGACCCAGATCAATTTAGTTGGTGTTCCACGGTTCATTAGTTCAATCAAATTTGTCTTGAGTTGATGTGTCAGTGGTTCGTTGGATTTGGGGTTATTAGTTGAGTCTATTAATGTCTTGTTGTCCGTGTAAATGGTGTATTTGTGTTGAGCAACGTACGTTTGTCTTAGAATATATTCTGTGGCCTTAACTACAGCTAATTTCTCTGCCTGATTATTTGAGCAGTTATGGCCTAGTCTGTATTGTTCATCGTAGTAGCAGTTGTTGTGAAATAGAGTTAGTGCGCATCCTGTGTGCTGTTCGTCTTTGCTTCCATCCGTGTAAATGTCAATACTTCCTGTGTCTGTGTCTGTAGCTCCTGTGTCTGTTATGTGCTGTGTTAGTTTAGCGTGTATAGCAGGATGTATCCAGTATTTGGTAGTTAGTTTGTCTTTAATGTCCCTTGGCTCCATGTCCTTGTACTTTAGTCCTTGTTTTCTTATTTTATATAATGTCGTTAGTTCTGTAATTTTTAAGTGAATTGGTTTTATCCCTGCTAGGACACAGGCAGCGTCGTAAGAGATAGTGCGAAATGCTTTGCTTATCCTTATTCCCATCAGTCTCTGAACCCGCTGAAGCTTTTTCAGATTGATTGGTTTGACTGCTCCTGATTCCCAAACGGGTATGGAGTTTTGGGATGATGGCCCCTTCATAGATAATTTTTAGTGCCTCTGTCTTTAGGCCCCATGTGTTTCTTGCAGCGATAGTTAGTCCGTTTACTGTTTTTATTGTTTTGTTAACAACGTAGTCTGTGTGTGCTTTCCAACTAAGTTTCCTGTCGAATGTTATCCCTAAATATGTCATGGTTTCCGTTTGTACAAGTGTTTTGGAATAGAGTCTAATATTTAAATTTGGAATAAATCGTTTCTTGGCAAAAATTATGTATTTTGTCTTGTCAGTATTAAATTCGAGTTTATTGTCTGTTGCCCATTTTTCCAAAATAATTAGAGCTTGATTGGTGATTAATTGTAATTGGGGGAAACGTTTACCAGTGACGAGAAGTAAAATGTCGTCTGTGTACGTGGTTATCTCTACATTCTCTGGAAGTACTAAATCGAATAAAGAGTTGACCAAAATATTCCAGAGCGTCGGTGAGAGAGAAGAACCTTGGGGAGTGCCAATAGTTAGTTTCTTTGAAATTATGAAGTTATTGGATCTGATTTCAACTGATCGATCCTGAAAGAAGCTTAATATCAACTGAAATAAATTTCTCGGGCATTGGTACTTCCTCAGATTAAACATTATGGCAGGTACCCAGGCATTATCAAACGCTCCCGATATGTCGAGTTTCAGCATTAAACAATTATTTTTATCATTTGTTGCTGATTCTATAAATGAATTAGTATAATAGAGAGCATCGACAGTACTTTTTTGGGGAATGAATCCAAATTGGTTTTTGTTGAGCAAGTCGTTTGTAAGTAAAAAGTGGGTAAGTCGGTTGTTGATTATTTTGTCTAGGACTTTGCTCATGATCGGGAGGATTGTAATTGGGCCTAACTTGTTAGAGTCTCTCTTTGGTATTATATGTAAGAGTCCTTTTTTCCAGGTTATCGGAATTTTTGTTTTAAGCCAAATCAGTTGATAAATTTTAGTAATTAAGTTTGGATAAATATTTGTAACTTGTTGTATGATGTCTGTGTTGAATTTGTCATGTCCAGGTGTTTTCTTTTTATTTAAATTCTCGATACAATGTAGGATTTCATTTCGTTCAAGGAGATGGTCATTGTTTGAAGCAGGGGGTGTATTTGCGTTAGTCCTCATTATAACCTGTTCTTGAGTAATGTCAATCGAATTGTCCTCATGAATCAAGTTATCAAGTAGGTTTGTAATCGTTTCCCGGTAATCTTTTGTGTGTTCGTTATTGTCTGTTTGTACAGTTCGTAGAATGTCTTGGTTTTTCAATTTATTTGCTGCATATTAATAAGACCAATTCCAGGGGTTAGTTTCTTCAGAGCAGTAATTTTTCCAAGAATCGAGTTTTGATGTTTTCATAAGTGCCTGGTATCTGTGTTTGCAGTCCAAATATACTTGTTTCTTTAATGTTCTCATGTCTTTGTTAGTTTTTGTTTTTTGGTAAGATTTCCTAAGTCTGTTAGTTTGTTTCCTCAGTTCAGTTAGTTTGTTGTTCCACCAGGGTACTGTTCTGTGAGGTCTATTTTTTGTAAGTTTAGTGTTGGTTAATTTAAACGTCATATTGCAAGTTTTAGTAATCGCTTTGTTAAAAATTTCGATCATTTTGTCCACTTCATAATTGTTGATAATGTCGACGATTTCTGATTCTGTATCTAGTGTATTAGAGTCCGTTTCGAGTATATTAAATCGTTTTTTAAGTTGGAAGGTAAGATTTTTTTCAAAGTTTTCCCAGTTTACATTTTTGGTTTTGTAGTGTTTTCTATCTAAACAGTTATAATTTTGGTGATGTCCGTTTTTTTGCCAGGTAATTTCGTAGTAAATAGAAATGTGGTCCGAAAAGTTACAGTCGTTTAGTATCTTCCAGGTCGTCAGTAATCTTGTCGTTTTGTTGTTGCTTATTGTCAAGTCAATATTACTCTTACCTCTTGGTCTGTTGAATTTTGTTAATTCTGAAGGTTTATTAATTAAGCTTAAATTTTGGGAAATGATAAATGCCTCTAAGGTTCGACCTCTGGGATTGATTTTGATGTCATTCCAGAAGAATGATCTGCTGTTGGAGTCTATTCCTAGAATAATGTAGTGGTTCTTATAATTATTTATAATAGGTAAAATTTTGGCGAGGTCGTTGTCAATGTCTAGGGTTTCATCGAAGTAAGCGCTGATAAATAGGAATTTGTTTTGCTTAATCGTAATTTCAACTGTGCATAAGTCCGGGTCGCTGTGTTGTGTAAGTAAGATTAAGTCGACGTACTTATTGTTTATTAATATAGCAGCTCTTGGTTTGGAAACATGTGTTTGATAAATCTGGATATGATTATTGTAACCTGTAATATTGCTGTTTTTAGTATAAGGTTCTTGTATGAGGGTTATATCAATATTTTTAACTTGAATAAAGTGATTTATGTAGTCCGTACAAATTTTAGAATGATGTTACAAAAAAATCAAACAAAATGAAACAATTAAATAATAAGAAACCTAAAGAAAGTAACGTTAATACAATTTTCTACAAAATAATAATTCCATAAATAATAAAAATAAATAAAAAATAAACTAAAGCACAACAAGATGCTGCCTACTAAAGCATCATTAGACTGCCTTCCTACATTCATCAGTCAGTTTGTTAAAGTCTATTTGTTTAATAAATTGTACAAAATCAGATTTAAATTTGGTCATAAATCTCTGTTCTGTTTCTGGCCAATTTCCGTGTTTTAGTATAATGTTCTGTATCAGTCCTGCCCTAATGTTGTCAAGTCCTTTACAGTCATATATTAAATGTCGGAAATTATGAACCTGTCCATCATGAGGACACCTGTCATTGTTTAGTATGTTGAAGCGTTTCAAGTATTGTTTGGTTTGTCCGTGTTCTGAAAGTATTTGGGTCAGCTTGTAGTCGGTGCTTAGTATACGTCTATAATTTTGCGGTGTGATATTGGGAACGAATCGATGAAGGCTAGGAGATTTTTCAGAAGCGGTCCACTTATTGTTCCATTTAATTATAGAGTCCTTTCTTATATCTCCTTTTATAAAAGAGATAGGGACCTTATCAAATGATACTGGAAGGTCACTGTAAGCCGCTAACTTTGCCAATGCGTCAGCTCTCTCATTGCCTTCTACTCCTGAATGACCCTTAATCCAAACAACATTGATTATTTTCTTGTGTTGGCTATAGAGTTTAGTCAAATTTATTCTAGTTTCCTCAGTAAGTCTGTCATGAATATTTGAGTTTTGAATTGAGTGTATTACGTTCATATTGTCCGTATAAATAGTTATGTGTGTGTTGGTATGTGTTAAGTTCTCAAGTAAGTATTCGGTGGCCTTAAGTACTGCTAACTTCTCCGCTTGGTTATTAGAACACTCCTTTCCTAACCTGTATTGAGACTCTATGAGCCTATCATTTATATCTTCAAGTAACCAAGCACACCCCACGTGATCGTCATTCTTGCTGCCATCTGTAAATATAACTGTCCGAGTTTGACTATCTGTTTGTTTGTTTGCCAACATTTGTGCTTGTATTGCTGGATGAATCCAATATTTACAATTGAATGGGAGGTCAATTCTTTCTTGAATAATGTTATTATAGTCAGTAAGTCGTTTTTTTTGTTAAATAGTTCTGTTACTTCATGTATTTTTAAGTCAATTGGAAGAATACCTGCTAAGACGCAAGCAGCTTCATAAGATATTGTATGGAATGCTTTCGAGATTTTTATTGCTATGAGCCTTTGAATTCTACGGAGTTTTGCAAGATTCGATTTCAGTCGAACGCCCTTATGCCAAACGTGTGCCGCGTAAAGAAGTTTAGGCAAAATAGCTCCGTCATATATCGTCTTGAGGACCTCTGATTTGAGACCCCAAGAGATCCTAGCTGTCAGTGTTAGTCTGTTAGTGGTTTGCAAAGCCTGGTTGTAAACATTATCTATGTGTCGTTTCCAGTTCATTTTTCGATCGTACAGTACTCCTAAATATTTTAATGTGTCACGTTGGTTTATTTGTAATGAATTTAATCGTATATTTAGTTTTGGTATTGTCCGTTTTCGAGAGAATATTATATATTCTGTCTTTTGTGAGTTAAAGTTCAGTTTATTAAGAGAAGCCCACCTTGTTAGTCTAGATAAAACAAGATTAGTAGAAGCTTCGAGTTTGTCTATGTTCCGACGTTTTACTAGTACCAGGACGTCATCGGCATAAACGATTAATTTAGTGTCGATTGGCAATTCAATTAGAAAAATTGTATTAATTAATATATTCCACAGGATTGGTGATAAACTAGATCCTTGAGGAGTCCCCATACTCAACCTTTTATCAATGGTAAATGAATTAGTTTGTATAACCAATCGCCTTTTTTCAAAATAATTTTGTATGGTCAGATAAAGATTTTTTGGACAATTGTATGTCTTAAGATTTGTTAAAATCGCTGTCCACCAAGCGTTGTCGAATGCACCTTTAATATCCAAACTTACAACTAGCAAATGTCTTTTATGGTCTTAAGTCGTACTGATTTGTTCTGTTAAAGCATGCAAGGCGTCATCTGTTCCTGTCTGCGGTCGAAAAGCGAATTGATTTTTACTAAGTATTTCGTTTGTCGATAAAAAGTGCATTAATCGATTTTTAACAATTCTTTCCAATATTTTTCCCAACGCAGGTAACATACTTAGTGGTCTTATTGAGCCAGGATCTTTTTTGGGAATTAATACCAGTTTAGCCATTTTCCAAATTAGTGGGAATTCTCTCCTACTGAAAAAACTTTTATATATTTCACAAATAAAACGAGGGAAAATTTCAGTTACTTTTTGGACTATAACTGGAGAAATCTTATCCAAACCTGGTGATTTATGTGGAGGTATGTTTTTGATAATTTCTAGTATTTCTCCGTCTTCAAGTGGTAAATCATCATTTGTGTCAGGAGGGGTGACTATATTATGCCTCATACATTTTTGTTCTACTGTGTCATTGTCAGTATTATCGTCTTGAATTACTTTATTGAGTATGTAAGTAAGTGTTTCTTTTGAATTGTTTGTATATTCACCATTGTCAGCTAAAATTTTTTGTAATGTCGTCCTATTTTTTAATTTTTTTGAAGCCCATTTGTAGGGCCAATTCCAGGCTGATGAATTTGCAGCGAATGATTTCCACGATTCCACCTTTGATTTTTTTAGTAAGTGAAGGTAAACGCGTTTTGAATCTAAATAATCAATTTTTCTTATGTCTCTAAACTGTATGTCATTAGCTGTTCGCTGATATAATCTCCGGAGTCTGTTTGTCTTTTTGCGCAATTTGGTTAATTCATCGTTCCACCAGGGGACTGTCTTATGCGATGTGTTTAAAATGTCGTTTTCCTCGAGTTTTTTTTAAAAGTCATATTGCTGGCTTTAATTAAAGCGGTTGTTAATTTTTTGGCAATGGTTTCTGTTTGTATTTCCGGTAAGAGTGTTATTATTTTTTGTTCTAACTCTTCTAATTCTAACTCCTCTTCATTAAATATTAAAAATTGTTTTCGTAATTGGACACATAAGTTAATTTTAAATTTATCCCAATCTGCTTTGTCAGTGATATAAAGGGAGTGGACCGATTGGTTATTCGATACCTGGCTACTGCTATTTATTAGTATTTCGTAAGTTATACAATTATGGTCCGAAAAGTTGGTTTCATTGGAAATTTTCCAATTGTTTATTTTAAAACTTCTCAACATATTAGTATTGGCAAGAGTTAGATCAATATTGCTTTTTCCCATGTTATTTTCGAAGGTAGTCAAATCTGATTCCAGATTTAATAGAATAAGGTCTTTAGAAACAATATAAGCCTCAAAAAGTTGTCCCCTTTCATTCGTTCGTTTGTCAAACCAAAATTTTGACCGACTATTCGAATCCATTCCAATAATAAGTTTTTCCCCATTAAATTTTAACAAAATATTTTCCAATTGTTGTAAATCAATATTTATGTCTCGATTTAGGTCTAAATAAGTACTAATTATCAAGCATTTTAATGTACCATATGATATTTCAACAACTACCAGGTCAGCGTTTGAATATTGTGTAATTAAACAGCCTTCTAAATCTTTGTTTAAAATTACAACACCAGCTCTAGGTTTTCGATCATATGTTTGATAAATGCGATAATTATTATAACCTATAATTCTGTTATCACGTGTGTATGGTTCTTGTATTAAAATAATATCAATATTTGTCTTAGATGTATAAAACTGTATAAAGTCTGTTGTGTATTTCGAATGACGAGCATTGATCTGTAATAATTTCAACTGTCTCATTCAAATGTCAAAAATAAATGTTTTAAAAGAGTAATAGAAATAAAAATTATGTTGTATGTCAGTAAATATATAATGAAAAACATTTATTGTACTCACGCTAATGGTATAGTGAAGTCAGTATTTAATACCAGTTTTTGCACTTCAGTAATGTAGGAAGGGCAGTTTCTATCATACACAGAGTGGTCTGTTCTTCTTAGCATTTTGATTCGCGGATTCTTGTTATAATTTTCACAATTTATGCACTTGAGATGTTCTGAGGTGCAGTCACTTGATGGATGTTTATCCCCACATCTTGAGCATGCTGCTTCTCCCCGGCAGTCTCTTGCGTTGTGGTGGAACTTCAAACATTTGCTGCATCTCCTCACCCTGAAATAGTCTTCTACGTGGACCTTTTGATAACCCAAACTAATTCGGTTGTATAGAAGAAGTTCCCTGGTCGCTCCATCTACCTCTAGGATGGCATGCCTTGATTCATTTCTTTTCGAGGTCAATATTAATACCGGGCGAACCTGCTCTCTATTTATTCCTACATTTTGGGCCACCAAATAATCCACTATATTGAATAGGGTTATTTCTGGTTCGATTTCTTTTATTATAACTCCCGGTTTTCTTTTAGTTAGTTTTTTAAAAGAAATCTTTTCAGAGTTTTTCACAGCTCTTTCTATAGTTTCTAGAGCGCATGAGGTATCTGTTTGTAATATAAGAGAACCTGTTTTGGTTGTGTTCAGCTTTTTAAACGGTAAACCTAATTCTCTTGGATTAACGATTTTTTTGAATTCTGATAATATTTCCGATTTGTCAGTGGATTCTTTTGGGAAAATTAGCGCTTTATAACCTGGGTTTTTTTTTTTTTTTGTGCACTGAATTTCTAGTGATGTCAGAAAATGTGGGTCTGTAAGAGAGGTTAGGTTGACCACGAGGCCTGTCTGTATTTATTTCTTGATTAATATTAGGTACATTACTCACATATATCTTCCATGGATGCGATTGCAGTAACAGTCCTATTCTTCAAATCTTTCCTTAATGTCGGGAACAATAGCATATCTCTTAAAAGATCCAGCACTGATAACAACGTATCCGCCTGCTAGGCCATCTTGTTGGATGATGTTCTATATATATATATATATATATATAGATATATATATATATATATATATATATATATAGTTATAGAAACCCAATGGTATTAAGGGATAATAAATAAATGTACACTATCCCCTCTCCTAGATAATTGTATAAAAGGGGCACCCCCACCTTCGTCCGGTGACACTCTGCTTCTACACGTTGTGATGACAGTTTGTTCAACACGAAGTCCTTGTATTAGGCTATAAATTGTGCTTTTGCTTGATATAATGTATGTACTTCTCAATAAAATCTCTTTTTAAAAACTCAGTCCCGCGAACCTTTTATTTAGCTGGCGCCCGAACGGAGGGACATTTGGAAGCGTTAACGTAACTTCGCGGCAGTTCTATCTTATTTCAGGTACAGAACAGCGAGACCTCTTTCCACTGGCATGAGAAGATTGGGAGCTGAGTATTAGTACATCAGCAGATCTTCAAGTCTTTGGGAGCGCTTTGGTATTCCAATACCTTGACCAAAAGGACCTTCAACCTCTTGCTAAAGAATCGACGGGAAGGAGCTAAAGGGAGCGTCATCAAGAAGACATCGAAGACAACGTTGTATCAAGAAAAAGTATAATTAATTTTATTTTTATTTTTATTTTTAAGTAATTTTTGTAATTTAAATATAAGTTAGTAATAAGTATAATAATTTAAATTTAGCATTTATCTTTATGAATGGTTTGGAAGAAAAATTAAGTAACTTAAAAATAACAGGTTCAACGTTAATTAAAAAAGAAAATAATATGGCTCTAGAAATTAAAAATCATGATTTAGCATTAATCCCGGAATACGACGGAAATCCGTTACAACTAGTTGATTTTATAAGAAATAGCGAATTTTTATATAATTTATATTGTAAAGATGATAATACCCATAAAAATACGAACCAAGCTAAACTTGTTTTAACAATCTTAAATAAACTAACTGGAAAAGCTAAAGTCGCCGTGTACGATAAGGAATTTAATACAGTAAAAGAAATAATAAAAAATTCTTAAAGAAAAAGTACCAAGACACGAGAACTAGAGAACAATTAATTTCGGAAATTTTAAATACGCGGACTTACCATAATGAAAACCCACTCGATTTCTTGGAACGACTGGGCCAAAAAAGATGCGATTTATATGCGCGAATTTACTCCGACAATGAGATATTAGATAAACAGGACGAAATGTATAGGTATGACAAACAGATATCCCACCACGCAGTACATAGTTTACACCCAGCACTAACGGACTTCATTTACCATATAAAATTTGACTCGTTAGAAGATTTAGAAGAAATACTAAGAAACAGCGCGGCTCACATCGTACATAGAATTTATGGCGATAAAAAACAGTATAAAAATAACCCAACTCAAAATAATTATAAAAAGAAAAATTTCGAAAATAATTTTAAAAACAAAGAGTACCGACCAAATTTTAACAACCACCATGATTATCAAAATTACCGACCCCATCAGTACCACCGCGAGCAATATACGTCGTATAATAATCCCCAACATTACCGACAGCAACAGTATCAGTATGAGCAAGGTCCAACCTCTAATTCTTATAACAATAACAACCAACATAACTTCCGGCCACAACAGCGAGCTATTGAATATACGACTCCGATTTATAACCAACCGTGGGACCCCCAGTCACAACATAGATTTTTTAATAAACCACCCTCTAGAAATATTAGGCAAAATTACCAGCAACCTCAAATAGATTCTAACACCGTTTCGATGAGAACTGTTTCTAATAGGGTACATACAATTGAGGAAGAAAAATATGAAAAAATTAAGTTATTGTTAGAACGAATAGAATCTTTGGAAAAAAGACAGGATCATTTTTTAGAATTAGGCCCGAGCACAAGCAGACCTCCGGACCGGATATAAATAATTTAAATTCTAAACAGACCATTGATAACCAGGATAAACAAATAGAAATTCACGACTTAAATTTAAATAACGACTTAGCAAATCTAATCGACGAAAAAAAAATGAAAAAAAAAAAACAATTAATCTGCGACGAACATATAAAATCGGAAATAAAAGGAAGTGTTAAAAACTTAATTCGCGAAGAACATATAAAACCGGAAATAAAAGAAACTGTAGAAAATTCTGTAAACAATATTAAGAGTGTGGAAAAAGCGTATAATTTAAAACCGGAAATAAAAGAAAGTGTAGAAAATTCTGTAAACAAATTTAAGAATATGGAAGACGACGAAAATTTAAAATACCAAAAACTTGAAGAACTTAATAAAAATAAAGAAACAGTCCGAAACGAATATCGTAAATTAAATAAAACATTAAAAACCGTTAATAAGTCACGGGAAGGTAAAGAAAAAAATATAGTTAGTAAAATCAAAAAAACGGAAGACTTAAATTCAAATTTAGTGAAAGAAACAAAAAAAATTAAAAGCTTCGAAAAATAGTCTAAAAGTAACTGTTGAAAAATTAAATAATAATGTAACAAAATTTAACGAATTAAACCAAAAGACCTTTAAAGAAGTAATGGCTTCTATAAAAAGTGGGCATGTTCACTGCCAAAATAAGTTAAAAAATATTAAAGCTCAACTAAATGTTGCTCTAGGCGAGAAAGCAGTACACAACAAAAAATAATTTTCCACTTTTTAAAAAAAGATGGAATGGTTAAAATCAACTCAATTCAACATCAATACCATTTTTTATTAATATTCATAATCATACCAATTATTTTCAATAATAAATGTTTTTTAGAAGCATAGAGATTTAAACAATAGAATTAAAACGATTGTTTTTCAATCTATTTCTATAAAATTTTAATTAGTATATCTATTTCTATAAAATTTTAAATATCATTTCATTTAGATTTCAAAGTTTAGTTTTATGTTGCTTCTCATTACGATGTTTCGTTTATAATTAATATTAATAGATACGTAATTCTGAAAAGAGCAATGATTTATAACAAATCAAAAATCATCATTTAATTTTAATAATAACTTAATAATAATAATTAATTAATCATTTAATAATAATGATTTAGTAGATAATAATTATTTGTATGTAAATGTTAATTAGACTTTTTAAGAATGCATTTATATGATTATTACTCCGATAATAATGTTAACTTTCATATATGCGTTACTAAATACGTTTAGGATTAAACTGTTGTATTCGTTCTATTTTTAAGCTTCTATTATGCTTGCTGTTTAAACAATTACATCGTATCGACGAAACTAAAGAATCTGTAAATTAAAATTATTATTTTATTTTATTATTCTAACAATTCAATTTAAACAAAACGAGGTACGATCATTTTATTTAATGTCCTGTTAATCACTAGAATCGAAATATTAAATATAAAGCTAAAGGGATAAACGATTTCACAGATTTAAGTTTAAATTTAAATGAATTTAAAACGCATAGCAATTTTATTCATCTACGTGATTAAGTATTGTCAGTTTTGGTTAAAAAGTTAATAAGTTTACGTTACGTCTCGATCTTGATTTCTTGCTTATTTTTTTTTTTAAGAAGTTGGATATAATTGTTATAAACATTTTTTATGCATTTATAAAATGAAGTTAGCATTACAGATATTATACGATTTGAATGGTTTACACTTCAAAAATTTAAAATAGACTTATCAGAGTAATTTGGTTAATATTCATTCAAACCTTAGAAAGAATATCATTTTATCAGTTTTATAGTCAGACAGAATTTAAATTAATGATAGATATTTTTAATTTTAATAACGCACTAACGAACTATATGACGTACTTTCCAACACCTCTACAAATATCATTAGACCAAGGGACGGAAATGAAAAATAATTTAGTAAAACAGTTTTGTGAAGAAAATAATATTATCTTACATTATACTTCAGCCAGCCACTCAAACTCTTTGGGATTATTGAACAGAGTCCACTCTACCCTTAACGAATTATTGAGAATAATAGGAAAAGAAAAAGATAAATGTTCGATGCAACAAAAATTAAGATTAGCGGTAATAGCGTATAATAATACCTTAAACAATAAATTAAAATTAACTCCTAATGAAATTACTTTTGGAACCTCCAGATTAGAATCAAACGAAAACATCGACCTGACGGAACAATATGTATTAAAATATCATAAGGACCAACAATTATTACATAAATTAATTAGATCAAAAATAAATGACGAAAAAGAAACAAGGACTGAAAAATTAAATAAAAATAGAGAAGACCCTTTAGATATTTAGAGACAATTAGGAGATACAGAATATTTGAAAAATACCCAAGCGAAAATAAAAAGTAGAGACAAATTTAAAAAAGTAAATGTAGTAGTAAAAGACAAAAGACCAATTAAAACTCATATTGACAATATTAGAAGGCCCACTAGGAAAAAAAAAAAAACGAAAAAGAAACAATCTATTTCGGACGACGATAATGAATCCATTCGCGTGAATATTTCGGATGTCTCGGATAATTACGATTCAGACAGTGGTTCTGATTAAAAAATATTTAATTTTATTTAAACAATATAAAAATGTTTTAAAAATCTTTTATTTTAAATATAATAAATGCAATGGTATTAGGAGTAATATTTATGTTATATTGAAGGAATTATCTGTATTAAATTGACAATGCTGTAGTTATTTTAATAAAGTCGGACTTTTGTATTTTGTTGTAAATTATTATATTCAATGTTAATAATGTAAAAGATCATTCAAATTATTATTTTATTTCACAGTAATATTCTGTCCGATTTATTTTGTAATTAATATTTTGAAGTCACTATCATAAATATTAGGATACTATTATTTTGTCTTGAAATATTATTTTGATTGATCATTGAAAAAGTATGTATTTTATTTTGAAATTATTATTAATTGTAATTATTGTAAAGGAGTGTTTGAATTATTATTTTGATTTAAAATATTATTATTTTAATTGAGTAATTTTGAAGCTAAAAGTATTATTTGTAATAGAGGAAACTAATTCAAAGACTCTTATTTTATTTGTCCTTTTGTTTAGATAATGTATAGATATGAATTGTTTAGTATTAGGAAATATCCTGTTATCTTTTAGTTATAAGGAAAATTGTACTTTAGCATGTAAGGAATTTTGTAATGTATAAACATTTTATAGTTTAAGCTTATTGTTAATATTAAGAGATGGGCAAGGTTTAATCCTTTTATTTTGCAAGTATACAGATCCTGACTTCATAAACAGGAAGTTCAAAGTCTAATCCTTTTGTTTATAGGAAGCTGATAGTTGTATTTCAGTACAGAGTTTAATCTTTTTATTTAAAACTATAGATAGTACAAATCCTAAACTTAGTACACAAGTTATAATCCTTTTATTTTTGTATAAACTTAAATTATAAGGTCCAATCCCTTTTGTTTATAGAATGTTATCTATTGCAATGTTATGACTTAGTGTAAAAGGTATTGAGAAATGTATAAGGTCCAAACCTTTTATTTTTATTGTATAGAATCTTACCTATTTACACTAAGATATTTGTTCCATCGGAGACCTCGGAACTTGGGGGGGGGAGAAGTTATAGAAACCCAATGGTATTAAGGGATAATAAATAAATGTACACTATCCCCTCTCCTAGATAATTGTATAAAAGGGGCACCCCCACCTTCGTCCGGTGACACTCTGCTTCTACACGTTGTGATGACAGTTTGTTCAACACGAAGTCCTTGTATTAGGCTATAAATTGTGCTTTTGCTTGATATAATGTATGTACTTCTCAATAAAATCTCTTTTTAAAAACTCAGTCCCGCGAACCTTTTATTTAGCTATATATATATATATATATATATAAGCCAAGTCCCACACCTTACACCGTTCTTCAGTTTACAGTTTTTCACATTACATAACCAGTTAACACAATCTGAATAATATAATTTCATAGAATGTCCATTACTGCATACCTTTTCTTTCGAAATAATGTCATTTTCCTGAAAAACCTAACTGCACTTTCTTCATTATTAATTACTTTAAAAAGCCCCTTAAAATTGAACATATTAAACAATATTTATAATCTGTATTGTTTTGGTATCTGAGAAGCATGGTTATTATATTTAAAGATTAAGTCATATGTATACTAAAAGTAATATTCATAGAATCATAGTTATCTGGTATCAAATAGCAGGGGCCCATATACTACACAAGTACGAAATCATATTTTAGACAACATTAGTATATTTAGAAAGAAAATATAAATTTAAACATATAATCATTGACTATATTAGAACTCAGACCAAACTCAATTAATAATGATGGAAAAGGAATAAATTTTATAGGGATGAATTGTAAAATTTGACTAAATTCATGAACTTGATCTTAGAATACTTTAAGTTAAAACAACATAAATAACAAAATAAAAAAAAAGAGTAGAAACAAATACCTCAATAATGCTAATTTCACATGCATCAGGTGGATTTTCTATCCATCCATTCATAGTGTTTGATAGGTATCTCAATACATCAGTAATGTACTTCTGCAAACCTAATTTTCTGGATTCAATCAATTTGTCATTCATAAGAAGACAAAGTAATTTTCCAGGGAGATTTTCCTCTGAAACTCCATGATTAAGAACTAACATTTTATGTAAATCAGAAAAATCTCTAAATCTACGTTTAACTGTCCATTTAACAGCATCAATTTTCACGTGTATTACATAAAACGTTATAGAATAAATTTCAATAACGACAGGAATAGACAATTCCCAATCCCCAGAATGACTTAAGAAACTTGAAGCCATAAAAATAAATTCAAACTTCAGGTTTAGAGTGTGAAATAATCACCTACAATTTAGGAATAATTTTTAAGTAGGAAAAGAAACGAATATTTAATTATCTACTGAGTACAAATACAAATATTCAATTCCTGTCAAACGTTTAGACAATCACAACTAAATCCACACCGCCTCTAAGCTGCAAACAATGAAGTAATAACCATGATACAGGGAAGATGTTTAAAGATGATCTACATGTAAACACAATTAATATCAAACAGTTTTTTGTTTTATCATAGACGATCTAAATTTACTATAATTGCTTTTATTTTGATCTGCATTGTGTGGATTTTGTAATTGCTTAATAAAAATGATTATAAGCTAATTATTATATTTAAGTTTATAACTTTTAGTTTTCAAATCATCAGTCGTTGAGATATAGTTTCACAAAATGTGGCAATAAATAAATGAAATTTGTGCGGGGAAGGGGGGGGGGGTGGTGAGAAGTGGTGGTATTGGTATGTCATTTTCAGATACCTCATTCTTTTTTTTCCACTAGAAAAACATCTGGGGTGACAGAACATACAATCCTAAGTAGTACTATTAGTAGCAGTACATAAAAGAGATTTTATGCTGTGTAATGCATCGTTGAGAACTAGCCATAGCATACCATTGCGTGGTTCAAATAGTCACCACTTTTCTCGTGTGCAAAAAGGTCTTTGATTCGTCTGGTATGAAATATGCACATTGATCAGTGTAGATATAAAATGGAAGTCCAAACTATGAAAATAGATTTTTTAAATGTTGATAGAATGTTGGAGGGGCACCCGGGTGGAAAGAGAAGGAAAATATATAATAGTTCGATCCTCCCACTTATATTCATGGGATTACGTTTTTATATCATCTCAAAAATCAACGCTTCATCTGCCGAACTAATTTTTGGAGCACCCATCAAATTACAAGCTGATTTTTTCCAGGAAGTTCAATCCAATAACTTTAACACCCACACCATGCTATCCAAACTCCGTGAGCATTCTAGATTACTTCGCCAGGTTCCTTTAGTCCATTGAAATTCTAAAAACATATTTGTCCATCCCAAACTTTCTACAGCTATCCATTTACTCCTACGACATGATGCTGTTCGAAAGCCTCTACAACCAACTTACGAGGGACCCTTCCTGGTACTCTCAAAAGCAGAAAAAGTCTTCAAGATAGCTTTGCCAAGCGTCCCACAGAAAGTTTCACTGGATCACCTGAAACCTGTATTTCTCCATGATGACTCGCAGCAAGACACGACTGCTGACTGCTCTTCACATCCAGGACATCTGCCTCCTGCTGACCTTCAAACGAGCGCACCGGAAGAAGAGGGGACTTCGCAGCTACGGCACACCCGTTTCGGGCGTACACTTCCTCTCTCGCTGTCTTACAGCTTTCTCTGGGGAGGTAGTATGTGGCCGTCATGAGTGATATGAATTTAATTTTTTTATTTTTGTACATTTTTTATTTTTTGATTATTGTAATTTTTTTCTAATTTTATTGTAACCCGTCTCATTTTTTTTATTCATTATATTGTTAATTACTTAATTTGTTCACTTAAAATTTAATAACCTTCTGTAAGAACATATGGTAAGTGGATTAACATATGGGGAGGTTATCTATATATGTAGTACGTGTCGGGTTAACAATTGCAGTGTGTTTATTTCTTAATTAATAAACTTCTTAATTAATAAATTCTGTGTAATAATTTACTCTGAATCTAACTACCAGAACAATGATAATGACGATAGAATGTTGAAGCTGAGATGTCCGAAGACGAAGGCAAAATTACAGGCCGAATGAAACGGTTTTTGGTGGACAATGGAAGAGATCCTTTGAAGTACAAGTTTAGCCTTAAAAAGAAATGATTAGTTCATGTTTTTACATATTCTTTATACTATACATTGTAATTTCCTGCTGGAATAATATATATGACAATTGTCCATTTTTTAAATTTGTTGTTTAACATCAATGCTATTTTTACGTTCTTGTTTTGGAACCGTTGTCTTTCGACCATGGTTCTTTCTCTGTGCTGAAACTTTTCATTTCATAAATAATTTACTTTGGATTAATGGATTACTTATCACTTCTATTGGAATTATTTTTTTGAAAACTAGTTTTGAATGTTGAACATTAATCATTAGTTCTAAGGAGGTCCAATGGACTTTTGATGTTATGACTATGTGTTGTCACCTGCACCTCGAAAGCGACTAGCCAAGACGATGCATAATCCGCAGTCAACGTGTTGTACCCGGAATACTTCACAAGGACGTTTATAGCTTTTTATTTCTTTGAATCACTTACCCACTTTCAACATTTTTTATATTCTACACCCCAACTCTGTTGCAGACCATTATTTCTTCTCATCTATTTCTCCGACTCCCTGATAAAGGTTATTTTTTTTATGAATAAAAAATAGAATAAAATAACCTAAAATGAGGATCTGTTCTGGACAAAATTTCAGTTTTATAAATATTTTTAATCAATTTAATCAATGTACTGTTGAAAATTCAATGAATGATTTTAGATATAACATATGAGCATGGAGTTATAGACAAGTGGAGGGGGCTTACCTCTCAATAGCCAGGGCAGGCAGCCATGTTGGAGGGCACCGTATTATCAATATATTAGCCGCATATCAGTTCAAATTTTGGTTTCCTAGACTCTATGCTGCTGTTATTTTATTTTAGTGATTTACTTATTTTATTTATTACGAACCCTTTCAATAGCCCTAGCCCAACGTAATGCAAGTCACCAGTTGGGCATAGTGGGCGTGGCCGGTTAATTTTTCGGTCTGGCCCCTCACAGACCAATATATGGGAAGGGCCTCTCCATAGTACTATAGCTTCATGCATATGAGATATAGATGAGCAAAAAAAAATAAAAAAGTAAAATTGTTCCAAAAAAAGGTATTTTTTCTGTTATGAAGTATTCAAAGCGAACGCTACTGGGGTAAGTTCTCTTTTTTGTATCCTAATTAAGAGTTTTCGTTATTTTTCTTTTTAAGAAAAATAGCGTGGCGTCCGAGACTGTTATTCACTATTATAAGTCAAACCTGACCGTCTCCACTGGGCTTAAGACGGTGTGCAATGGAAATTTTTATACAGTTGAAAATTTAACCGTGACATTTTGGCGTACCGAACCGGGACTTCAAAAGTAGAGAGAAATTAAAAATAAATCAAGATGAATGTGAGCTTGCTCATCAAAGAGGATCTAGAATATGAATTAAAGATTGGTGGAGTTGTTGGGCTACCTAAAGCAGACGAGATGTGGAAAAAATTTCGCACTCTTCTGAAGTTGGAGAGTGCTGGGAAATAGGTCGCTCCTGCAGTCAATCTACCGGCCGCAACGGAACTAGAAGTGTGCGATCAAAAGCTAGTTAAAATAGAAAAAAAATATCTTCCTTAACATCCTCTAGTACTGATGGAGATATGGAAAATATTGACACAGTACTACAGCAATTGATTAACCGATTAAACCGTATCACGGCCAAAGATGCTGCTGAAACTGAAGAAAAATCTAAGGCTATGTCACAGTGTCTGGAGTTGGTTGATAAATTTGAAGAGTTGAAGTTATGGTTAGATCAGCAAATGCTTGGCGTACAAAATCCTGGAAATTCACAAAAAAGTGATGGAAAAGAGGAGTCTGGGGAATCCACAGAAAATACTCAGCGTCATTCAACGGCCAATCTGCATGGAGTAGGCGCGAGTGCAACTACCTTCGTGGTTCGGAAAAAACAAATTCCTATTCGGGGTGTACACTTCACAGGAGATGGTGAGGGCCTAAGTGTACATGCCTTCTTGGAGACTGTCGAAGATCTGAGCCTGGCCAGGAGCTCGACTCAAGAAGATCTTTTTTCGGCGGTGTATGATTTCTTTAGAGGGCCTGCATTAGTATGGTTTAGGTTGGTTAGAAGAGACGTTACATCGTGGTCTGAACTTGTCTCTGAGTTAAAGGCCGAATATGCCACCACATTGAAAGATTTGATCATCCTTGGGAGGCAGCTAGAAGAGTCGCGATGGAGGATCAATGTATATCGACAACCCCCTACCAGCAAAGGACTCCTTGAACCAGATTTGGCGTATCGCCCATCCCAACGGAAACTGGCTAATGAGATTAACACTCTGGAAACATCACAAGAACCTACCCAAGAAAATGGTAAGGCCACTCTGGAAACGTCACAAGAACCTATACAAGGAAACAGTAAGACCTATAATTTGTTGGTCTTCTGTTGAATCTGTGGGGGAACGATCTATTCTTTCAAGAAGTGCCATCAAAAGAAAACCAAATTTTGCGAGCGTTGCGGGTTAAAAGGCGTGGAAAGATGAACGTGTGGGTGGTGTAACAAAACCAAACAGGGAAACGAACAAGGGGGTCAGGTTTAAGTGGATGGGAGCCTAGACATAACCCTTAATCAACAACCAAAGCAGAGTGGGAAGAATGGTTGGGAATAGTAAAGGATGTTTATGAAGGGAAAAAGTGGAAAATTCATAGACACCCTGAAAACGACTTAGACCAACGGCCGTATCTGAGAATAAACTAAAAAATAGTTTATAAGATTCTGGGGCTTCCAGATCTCTCATGAGTGGAAACTGCTGGGAAAGATTCGTAGGACTTGGAGTCACCCTACGAGATGAGTCAGATGTAGGAATAAGTGCAGCTGGTGGCAATGCACTCAACTTGGAAGGAAGTGTGAGATTACCAGTGGAATTAGAGGGTAGAACACGGGTGATTAAATTTTTTGTTGTACCATGTTTGGTTGTAGCATGATTTCATTTTTGGTTTTAACTTTTGGAATAAATTCAGACTAACATATGACAGACGAACGTATCTCGAAACTCGTTTAAGTTTTCAGATGAAACGTGCTTAGCGCTATCCCAGAATGAACCGACTGTATTGACCCGACTTAATCTTATTCCAACCCAGAAAGAAATCGTAGATAGTTTAGTTGAGAAGTGGCGTAGTGCTAGACCATCAAAGCTGGGTTGTACGAGTAAAGTCGAACATGGGATACATACAGGCAATAGCAAACCCATTAAGCAGTGTTATTACCCTTTTTCGCCGAAGATCCAAGCCGAATTAGACGAGGAGCTTGATGAAATGCTCAAGGATCAAATCGTGGAGCCATCCCAGAGCGCTTGATCGTCACCTTTTGTTTTGGTCCAGAAGCCGGATGAGTCATATAGATTCTGTGTGGATTACCGCCAATTGAATGCAGTGATTAAAAGGGATGCCTACCCACTCCCTTATATCTCCAACATTCTCGATAGACTGTGTGATGCAAAGATTTTGTCTTCCATCGACATTAAAAGTGCACATTGGCAGATACCGATGGCAAAAGAGAGCAAAGAGAAAACTGCATTCCCTGTCCCTAACCGTGGCCTTTTTCATTTCTGCAGAATGCCTTTCGGGCTACACAATGCCCTAGCGACCTGGCAAAGGCTCATTGATGATGTATTGAGAGCGGATTTGGAGCCAAATATTTTAGTCTATTTAGATGATATTGTTATTGGATCATCAGATTTTGAATCACATTTAGCTACTCTAGAGAAGGTTTTTGAACGGTTATACGCGGCAAACAACCGTAAATTAGAAAAAGAGCCAGTTTTGCAGAGAAGAACTCAAATTCCTGGGATATGTGGTAAATGCGAATGGTCCACAAGTAGACCCTGGTAAAATAGAGGCCATAACTCAACTATTCAGCGCCTAAGAATGTAAAACAATTCTAACCTTATTTGGAAGGAATGGAGGTCACCGTAATCACAGACCACATTGCGCTGAACTGGCTGAACAGTCTCAAGGACCCTCAAGGTCGACTAGCTAAGTGGGCTTTAAAGCTGCAACAACACCAATTCACAATCACGCACCGTCCGGGTAAACAGAACGCTGCAGCTGATGCTCTGTCCCGAACCTAAGAGTTAACCCATTGTAGAATTGATGTCAGAGGAGAAATACTGGACACATGGTATATGAAAATGATATAGTGAGTAGAAGAGGATCCTGCAGAATCCACGGATTGGGGAGTAGAAAATCAATCACTACGGAAATGTGTCCCAAATAAAAGGAAGATAGTAGGAGACAAAACCGATGGGAAGTGGTAATGCCCAAAGATAAACATAATGAAGCCTTCCGGGAATGTCATGCCCAAGCAACATTGGCGCATTTAGGCTGCTTTAAAACATTACAACGGTTGAGAGAGTACTACTATTGGCCAGGCATGGCCTCTGACTCGGCTGAATATGTGGCTAGGTGCGAGACATGCTTAGCGCACAAGCCTCAGCAGTACTCATGGAAGAACAACGCGTCGTTTCAAAACCATGGCAAGTGGTTTCAGTTGATATAATTGGGCCATTACCATTATCGACAAACCAGAACCGATTTATTTTGACGTTTTCGGATAACTTCACAAAGTATAGCATATTTGTGCCACTTCGGACAGTAACTGGGAAAAAGACTAGTTCCCTACTGGAAAAGGAGGTAATTCTCATGTTTGGATGCCCACAAACATTAATATGTGACAATGGACCTCAATTCAAGAGCCGTGAATTTCAAACCAAAGTTGCTAAATACTCAATCAATCTCTTATACACCCCTTATTACCACCCTTAGTCTAATCTGAAGGAGCGGCCCATACGTGTAATTAAGACCTTGATTGCGTCATATGTGATAGAAAATCACCATCATTGGGACAAAAATATTTATAAATATTTTCGTTTGCCATGAAAACGACTATACACAAAATCACGGGTTTCACACTAGCTTACTTGAATTTCGGAAGGGAACTCCCCAGAAGTGGCACAGATTACTGCAGTGGACCAGATGTATCGGATATGGGAGATAGACAAGAGTTTGCTGACAAACTCCAGAATCTACCTCTGTTATTAAATTAAAGAGAAACTCAGGAATGCTTATGAGAGAAGCAGACACAACAACAACCTTCGGCGAAGACATCAAGAATTTAAAGTTGGTGATACTGTTTGAAAGAAGAACCAGGTGCTGTCGGATGCGTCGAGGTACGTTAGCGGGAAACTAGCACCATCCTTCGTTAAGTGTTGCGTTTCTAGACGATTAGGAAATCTCACTTACGAGTTGGAAAACATGGATGGTCGGCTCAATATGGGAAAATGGCACGTGAAGGATCTGAAAGCCCACCCAGAACAACCTAATGACTAGGTTATTTTATTTTATTTTTTTATACGAAAGGGGAGGATTGATCCAGGTTATTTTTTTTCTGAAAAACAAAATAGAATAAAATAACCTAAAATGAGGATCTGGAAGGAGGAAGAACTTCTGGGCAAAGCTTCAGTTTTATAAACATTTTTTCTGTTATAAGTATATGTATTCAAAGTGAAAGCTACTGTGGTAAGTTCTCTTTTTTGTATCCTGATAAAGGGTTTTCGTTATTTTTTTAAAATAGCGGGCATCGGAGACTGTTATTCACTATTTTAAGTCAACCCTGTCTCCACTGGGTTTAAGCCAACAGTGTGTGGTGGAAATTTTTATACATTTGATAATTTAACCGTAACATCCCATCTGGTAAGATTTGTACTATAGTTTCATTTCAACTGCTGCAGGTTATTGGTATTCTATCTAAGGCCTAAGTAGACTCCTTTTATTTGTTAGGATTGACTTTTAACTTTAAATTTACTGGATGTCTCTCATCATCTGTGGCTGTGTAGAAATTATTCATTTCATATTGTGGTTTCATAGTGTCTGCCTGTTTCTGTATTGTGCATGTTAATTTGCTCATTACTTTTTTATTTGTGTATTTTGGGTCAGTAGGATGGGCTTATAGTCTTATTTATTTAAATAATTTTGATTCTTTTTTTTTTTTTTTTTTTTTTTTTTCAGATTCATTTGCGAGGGTTTGATGGAACAGATGTTTCAGCACAAGCTCAATAACTTATTCTTATTGCATTCCTAAAATATTTTTATATTTTGACTACTTATATTTCTAGCTTTTTTTAAAGAGAACCTTTTTAATATATGAAATTTTTGTATCTATTTTCTGATCTTAGACAGATATTATTTACTTTGGGAAAAATGGACTTTGTACTAATGTATTATGTACCTCCATTTCTTAATTTTTTTAACATCTTAGGTTGATACCAAAATATAAGTGTAAAATGTCAAATCAATTATATAATGGATCATTTATGTATTTTTATATATTATTATAACTTCACCTTTGTTTTCATAGTTTAAATATTTGCAGAAATCAGTGGAATCTCAGATAATAATATTGTTTTTGTTTTTTTCAATCAAAAGAAGTATATGGAGCTTGTAATTATACAGAGTTTTTTTTTATCAGTGATATCTTAATTTATATTTAATTGTTTTATCTTAAATTCAACAAATTTCATTTACATTATAACTTATTTTGTAATATGAGATAATGTTTGAATATACCTATGTGATAATATTTGAAATGCTAATGAAATGTGGCCTGTTAAAATCAATCTTTTTGTTAAACCAATTAAATTTTTATTTTGTATTTTTAACTTTTTTTTTACAACTTAATTATTCTGTTCATGAAATATTACAAAGAAAAGACTGAGTGACTGATTTTTTTTTCTTTTCTTGAGTGTTTCTAAATTGATAGTTATAAAGAGCAATGTTTATTTTCATGTTTGTAGAAATTGGTATCATAAGTAATTGAAAGTTTTTCAGTTTATATTTATTTCTTTATTAATAATGACATTGTTTATGATGTCACTAATAAGTTCTTTGGTCAATAAGAAGTATTTTGTTCCTTGAAAAATGAACTAGTTCAGTTTTGCAATTATGTTATTCTGGGCATCAGCTACAAGCTAGCCTTCGGTTTAAGAGCTATAAAAACTTCAAAGTTAATTCATGTCTAATATGATTGTTTCATAGTTGAAACTTCAGTTCTTAAATTTAATTTTTTTATCTTATTATTTTCTTGTGTACAATGTTAGTATATTTTATTTGAGAAATTAGTTATAATGTAATGATAATATTGGATGTCAAATGTGGATGTACCACTTTTACTCGCCCAGGAATGCTATTTAATGAATGAAGTTATCTAATACGGTGATTGTAGTTTTATTATTATTTTTTAGCATTTATTTATGAGGAAACATAACTGAAAAATTATATTTCTGATCTTACTAGTTCAGGGTACAACTCTTTTTAATACAATTGATTCAGAAAACAACTTATCTCAAAAAAAAATAAGAAGTATTTATGTTGATTTTAGTATATAAATTATTAGTTCTAAAACTATCATGGAATAAAAATGAGTTGGTGAAAACTATTGGTTATTGAATCAAAATATTATTGCCTCACTAAAAGTATTTTTAATAACATATATTTATAATCATGAAAATAATGATTTTTATGTGAGTGGTGTAATTCAACAGGATAAATACTTGAGAACATGAAAAATACATTTTTTACCCAACAATATCTTTCACTCATAGATTCTACAAACTAAGTATTCTATAATTGTCTAAAAAATTAATAGATTTCAATGTCACTGTTATAAATTCATTACTATTATAATGTAAAATAAAAAGGAAAAAAACATCTGGTTTGGATTTTTAATAGTTTAAATTTCTAAAATAAAGGTTGCAGAATTCTCTTCAATCAGGGCTCTTATAAATTCATTATTCTTGAAAATAAAAATAGTTTTTATAAATTATTAATGTTCAAGTATTATGATTTAAAACTGAAAAGTTATCAAGCATCTACAGATAAACATAAAAAGTATTGTGTTAAAGTACAAACTTTAAATCTTTTTCAAAACATGCTAATTATAATCCCATTTAATCTATAGGTCACGAACCTAAGACATTTCCCAAAGAATAAATTATTCTGATTGAGGAGATGATATTAGGGTAATGGCCAATAAATATAGACAAACAATAAGAAGATACTGTTATATAATATTTATGTTGCGGGTTTACCGCTCTTCTTCAATCATCTCTTTACCAACATTATAAATTATTTTAGTTCTGATGATTGACATTTCAAGTTCAATGGCTGAAATAATTTAAAAATTCAAGTAAAATATACAACTCTTGTGAAAATGAATATTTTAAGGTGAATTTTCAAATAAAAAAATAATAAAAATTTATTTTTTTAAATAATAACACGTAAAAATTAATTAGTAATAATATAAACTCTAAATATTTAAAAGAAATATTATAAATCATCTAATGTTTGTGCTTATAATGTGAAATATATTTTAGTCAACTATCACTTAGTGAGAGATTTTTAGTGTATGAAGGTAATTTACCTTCTTGTACAAAATTGATGGCTTGAACAACTGCTAATAATTCTAATTCATGATTAGTAGTCACTTCATTATCCAAACACACACTAGATGCTCTAGAAACAAAGTTAATCAGCACTTTGATTCTATAATCTGTTTTATGTGATATTGGATTACCTACTAAATCAACATTAATCAATTTTGATAATTTGCTTAAAGAATCTAACACTTCGAACTCTTCAATTAAATTAAACGATACATGCAAAGTTTCCAGAGAAGCAAGTTGTTCTATTCCTACCAAACTATTTATTTTGTTGTTTGAAATGTCCAATTTAGTCAGAAATGGGAGGTTTACATCACTGATGGAACTTAGATTGTTGTGTGAAACTGACAGGATTTTAAGGTTTTTTAATTTTGAAATATTTGTTAAAGTTTGAATACTGTTACTGTTGGCATTGAGATCAATAACTGATTCCATCATTTCAAGTCCAGAATCTGAAAAAATAAAATAAAGAATGTTCAGGTAGAATATTAGATTAATATTCATATTAATAATGAAGTATCTAAATACATAGATAGCTAATAATGTATACATAGTGATAACAACTAGTAAAAATAATATTTTATTTTTGAACCTGAACAATTAAAAAAAAAGTGCTTTACGCTATGATAAATTAATGTACTAGAAAGAAGAAAAAAATTATGTACTAGATTATTTTTTCTGAATCATAAATATTTAGACACTCTAAATTTTATAATGTATAAGTTATTCTTCATTTTGTAAGTAATATTAGGTTGCTAAAAAATGTTTGGTGCATAAGTATAGCTTCATTTCAGATAACATATGTTAAATATTATCGAATACTACTCTTCAAAGTAAAGTCCATTGTTTTAAAATACTTTCACCCATCTTTCTACTAGGAATTGGACATTATGCTGGTACCACTCTATTTGGTTTGAAGCAAAGAATTCTTCACATTCAATTTTTATATCCTCGTAATTATCAAAGATCCGACCTTACAAAAAATTAGCTATTATTGTAATTTATCCAGTATTAAAAATCCATAATCAGATGGTGCAACATCTGAGTTATAATCAGTTAAGAAATGTTTACTCCTTGCAGTTCTGATACTAATTTCTTGGTCAAACGATAACGATGTGCAAGGGCATTGCCATGTTGCAAGATGGCTTGGTTCCTGTTGACCAATGCGGGGTACTGTGCACTCAAAACTGCATAAACTCTGTCTAGCAAAAGTATTTTTAAAAAATTGTTTCTAATTTAATATACTAACAAGAGAATGTTACAGACTATCTGATGCAGATTTTAAATTTAACGTAATTTAAAAACGTTAGTACATAAATAAAAAAACTGTTATTGCGGGATTGTGATTTGTGGGTCCACTTCTATAAGTACTTTAACTGCTCAGAATAGGAGATAATAAATAATTAAATAATGAATAAGGTAGCAATTAATCAGTAATTTTTTTAGTATTCTAGCATAAAAATAATTAATTATTACTATTAACTAATTTACTATTATTTTTAAATTACTTTAAATTTAGATTACTTCACAAACATTTGTACCTATAAATTTTTAAATTATAAATTTGTATTTAGTGGTTTCCTTATCTCTCCAGCCCCCTTGCACATGTACACATCAGTGATTTGGAATCAGCTAATTTGAAAATTAAATTTCAAATAATATCAAGAATAAAATCATTAATTTTTTTAAAGACTATGAAAGGTCTGGATTTTAGATATACAAAAAGAGTAAACTTCTTTGATTGAAGTATTCAAAAAATGTTTTTTAATCAAAACTGACATAAAAATTTTCTTTATCACTTAACAGCAAACATCAAATTTTATAGTGAATCAAACATAAAAATTTCTTAAATGAAGAATTCATCCTTAAATCAATACTTAAAATACTTAACTGAATGAACTGATGACTAATACAGAGCTTCAAAAGGAAACATGTCCTCAAATTTTAGAAACTCCTCAAAAGTGTGACAAAAAAAAATTTTTTTTTTAGTTAATTAAAACAAATAGATGGATTGAATGAGGACAGTCATGATTGTCAAAATCAAATCCTTAGATCAAGTGAAGTATAGTTATCATTAGTCACGATTAAGTACTATGGCCATTCAATACATAAAGATGTCTCACAGTAGACTAATATTTTTGGGCAATATTTAATTATTTATTACAAAAAAAAAATAGTTTCTGCTTGATGACTTATGATAATAGCCCTATGCTGCTGTTCTATAAGGATAAGAATGGCTATCATGCTGAACTGTTATAATAAAAAAAAAGAGTACAGCTGTTTAAACATACATTGTATTTTAATACAATGGATTTTCAGTTAAAATGGCATAATTATAATATTAAGTTTAAATGTGGACATAGTAAGTAGTTCTCATTAGGCTTTACTAGCATTTAATAATAAATACTTATTACAAAATATTAATAATTAAAAAGAAATTCATCATAATTATCTAGAGAGTTTCATAAATAATAAAACCCTATATTCATACCAGATACCAGATTACATGCATTTTGCAGAACTACCATCATTGAAATAAATTAAAAATTTTTAATCTAGTCTACAACACACTTTCATATCATCTAATTCAGAATCATATTTATGAGGAACTTTAGGGAATGAAAAACAATTAAAAGTTAAAAACTAAAACTAAAATCTACTTCCGAGCACTTGAATATTATTAAATTAACATTTTCCTCAATCATAAGAAGACACAAATTTAAAAATATATATATATATATATATATATATATAACAATACATAGCTTTATGTGTAGTACATACCAACATCAACAATAGTGTTATGCTGTACATCCAGTTTTTCTAACACATTCCACACTTGATTTGAACTAATCTGTTTCCAATCTAAGTGCAAATGATCACAAAGTAGTATCTCTGAAAAATTCTCTATTTTACAATTATTCACAGTCAAGTATCTGATCTGGCGTCTTGCGTGTTCAGCATTCTTCAAATTAGTAATGCTTATATTGGATAGTACAAGACAATCAAGACATTTAAAACTGGATAATTCAAATGTTAGGTGCTTGTTACATATATTACTTGTACCAAAGTAATCATTATTTTCTCCTTTAATATAAATTTGCTTTAAAAAAACACAAAATTCTAGAACTGTACTGAATTCATCCTGACTATTTAGAATACCAGCAGGAGGGCTTGGTAATTTAAGTCGTTCACTTATTGTGCTTGCCTAAAAAAATAGATGAATTAACACAAACTAATAATTTTGTGAAATACTTTTCAATTTTAAAAATATTTTTCAAATTAGCCTAATATTCAGGCATCATACATACTTAATCCAATATAACTAATATTTTAGAATGGGCACAAATTTAAATATATCAATCAATAAATTATCAAAATACAAGTGATCCTAATACACCAATCCTTGGGTCTATTCATTGAGAAAGTGGAAGGCATTAATTATTAAGATCCTTATAAATGTTTTAATTGATCTTTATGATTCAATGGAAATTCGGTTTTTGGTGAGAATAGATCATATCTGAATTTTAAGAAGCATCAAACATTCTTTTAATGAATTTAACAAGAAATTTATCGATATTGCAGTAGTACAATCCAGAACTTGCATATAAAGTTTCAATTTAAGTTCCTGTTTTTTATAGTATATATAAGCATTCAGCAGGTTCTAGGAGTAAAACACAATCCTTCTGTTTCAGGCCCAGGCATTTCTACTTCTCCAGATGTTATTGATACAAAAAATAGTAAAAAAACTTTGTTTAAAAAAACTGATCAATATTTTGTGTTATTAACCATGACTCAAAATCGTAGATGCTTACCGGTCAGATTGGGCTCCTCAAAGTTTCAATATTAGCTTCTTATCTTCATTAGTGCTAGTTTACTGCAACCTTTGATAGTTGCATCGGATAACAATAATTTTAACTTTTTTATTATTTATAATTATTTAAATGAATTGGATTTTAATGAAATAAAGCCATAAAGAATGATAAATATGACAAGGTTAATTGATCACATGAACAATAATATAAATAACGTGTTATTTTAAATTCACTGTTGTTTCTAAAAGTGACTGGTGGGAATATATAAAAATAGACCTACTAAAATAATAAAAAATGTGAAACATTTCAGACAATTTTATTCGACTACAACAGAATGAAAATAACATACAAAGAGAAAATAGCAGTTTATCTTATAGTGTCCCTTAAGTCAAATAAGAGAAATTAAAGAGAAAATTTTGATCAATGTAAGAATTAATGCAAGATATGAATTAAGATTCTCTAAGACACAACATTAATACATTATTCTAATAATGTAGTAATTATTCTCATAGCAATTCAAGAAATATTCAAGAAATCAACACTTATATTCTCTATATCTAATAACAAAAACTTTTATTGATGAGAAAATTTGTACAATTTTTGTTATGATTCAAATCCACATTTAATATAGGCTCAAATTAACCTATTTTAAGATAAGAATATCATTTCAATTTTTATCATTTTTAAAATTTTAATCTAAAGCACAAAGTAACACATCTAAATAATTAGTAACGGAATATTAAGAAAATAATGTATGAGAGTAGATGTAGGCTGAAGATGCACATCTATTTGGACTAGTTTTATGTATGACATGTTGTTGAAAATATTATTTCGGTACAAGTTAATTATGCAATTGCCACTTTATATAAACTAAAATACAAGCCTAATTTAACGATTAAATAATTGAAACATATGATAATGTGATAAATATTAGGTTCTTCATTTATTGTAAACATTTAAAAGTATATTTCGTGAGGTAAAGGATGAAAAACAGTTATTTACGTCCTCCAAGGTAAAGGGCTGCTGCCTGCAATTAAGAAGTGTTTTAATGACCACAAACCGAAAATATATTTTCGGAATAAAAATATATATTTGAGGTGCCATAAAAGAAATTGTCGACAAAATGTTGGATTTAGATCAGTTACATGGTGAAGACCCATTTTTACAAATTCTAAAAGATATGAAAATTTTTATTTTGAATATTATAATTAGAATTATTTATTGACAAACATATGTTTTTATTATTAAATATAAAACAGTGATAGCATAATTAACAAGTACCATTATTTTTTTAAGACGACAAGGGGCCAACCTTTTATTTTTCACTATTCTTCTAAAAGAAAATCATAGGTACTTGTGTAATACAGGCCCCCATGATTTGAGACCATGTAACAGTGATTATATAAAAAGAACAATAACAAATTTAAAAATTTGTTTATTGGAAATCAAATATTTTGTTCCTACCAAAAATCTTTTATTTATATATATATATATATATATATATATATATATATATATATATATATATATATATATATATATATATATATATATATATATATATATATATATATATATATATATATATATATATATATATATAAATATATAATATATAACTATATATATATGTTTAGTACAGTTCTTGAGGTTCAGTCAATAAATAAGAACAACTATTTTGGTGACGTTTCAAAACTATATTGTTCTCATAATCATGCCAATGTTACTGGTGGATATGGTGTCGACTAACTAAATTCTAACAATTCTAGTACACAACTGATAGCACAATTGTCAGTGGTGTACTAGGATTGTTAGAATTTAGTTAGTCGATACCATATCCACCTGTAACATTGGCATGATTATAAGAACAATAGAGACTCGAAACGTCGCCAAAATAGTTGTTTTTATTTATTGACTGAACCTCAAGAACCTTTTCCTGAAAAAAACCTAACTGCACTTTCTTCATTATTAATTGCTTTAAAAAGCCACTTAAAATTGAACATATTAAACAATATCTATAATCTGTATTGTTTTTGTATCTGAGAAGCATGTTATCATATTTAAAGATTAAGTCATATGTTTACTAAAAGTAATATTCATAGAATCACTGTTATCTGGTATCAAATAGCGGGGGCCCATATACTACACAAATACAAAATCATATTTTAGCCAACGTTAGTGTATTTAGAAAGAAGATATAAATTTAAACATATAATTATTGACTGTATTAGAACTCAGACCAAACTGAATTATTAATGATGGAACAGGAATAAATTTTATAGGGATGAATAGTAAAATTTGACTAAATTCATTAACTTGATCTTAGAATACTTTAAGTTAAAACAACATAAATAACAAAATAATAAAAAAAGACTAGAAACAAATTACCTCAATAATGCTAATTTCACATGCATCAGGTGGATTTTCTATCCATCCATTCATTTTAATTCTATTAGAAAGATTTTTCAACAAAAACCACAAATCATATTTATCCATTTCTAAAAAACTGACAAGAACTGGAGGCATAGTGTTCGATAGGTATCTCAATACATCAGTAATGTACTTCTGCAAACCTAATCTTCTGGATTCAATCAATTTGTCATTCATAAGAAGACAAAGTAATTTTCCAGGGAGATTTTCCTTTGAAACTCCATGATTAAGAACTAAAGTTTTATGTAAATCAGAAAAATCTCTATATCTACGTTTAACTGTCCATTTAACAGCATCAATTTTCACATGTATTACATAAAACGTTATAGAATCAATTTCAACAACGACAGGAATAGACAATTCCCAATCCCCAGAATGTCTTAAGAAACTTGAAGCCATAAAAATAAATTCAAACTTCAGGTTTAAGAGTGTGAAATAATCACATAAAATTTGGGAATAATTTCAATTAGAAAAAGAAACAAATCTTTAATTATCTACTGAGTACAAATACAAATATTCAATTCCTGTCAAACTTTTTGACAATCAAAACTAAATCCGCTTCTAAGCTGCAAACAATGAAGTAATAACCATGATACAGGGAAGATGTTTAAAGATGATCTACATGTAAACGCAATTTATATCAACCCGATTTGTGTTATCATAGACGATCTAAATTTACTATAATGGCTTTTATTTCAATCTGCATCGTGTGGATTTTGTAATTGATTAATAAAAATGATTATAAGCTAATTATTATATTTAAGTTTATAACTTTTAGTTTTTAAATGATCAGTCGTTGATATTTTGTTTCAGAAAATGTGGCAATAAATAAATGAACTTTGTGTGGAGGGAGGAGGGTGAGAAGTGGTGGTATTTGTATGCCATTTTCAGGTACCTCATTCTTTTTTTTTTTTAAGAAATCGTCACTGCTTTTTATCCTATTTCTCGAACCATCTAATTATATTATCCTTCCCGATAAACGTTTTTCATGAAGATAGATTGAGTACATCCTTTTAAATCAGTTGTGTATGTGTATAATAAATTAGTCAACAACCTTTTTAGAGTAATAAGGCTTTATTGATCAACAATATTACACAATTTGAAAACACATAAGACCGTTAGCTAACACTAACACATAGCCTTCTTATTGTGTAATCCAGTCAAAAACAACATTTGATATTAGTATACAGTTATGATATAATTATCACATTTTTTAAAATTTAAATACAAAATCCTTTAAGTATTCTAGAGTTTACGCCTGCTTTCACTTATTTTAAGGCATGTATTAGGAAGATTATATTCAGAAATGGGCGAGTTTCAACTTTGGCAACGTTAATTTTTCGGGCTCACTGCAATAAAGTGAAATATAAGGGTTCATCAGGAGCGAGAAGTGAAGGATTATCTATTTCGGAACTTTTTTTAGTTTGGTGACAGTCTAATATGAGCGTAATCTGGATTAGCTTGATGTAGGTGTAATTTTCGGAGATTAAACTTGCTTGTTCTTTGGGACCTACGTAAAAGTACTGGTCCTAGCTGTATGAGCCATCCAGGGAGAGAAGTTCCAATAGAAAAACATCTGGTGTGACAGAACATACAATCCTAAGTAGTACTATTAGTAGCAGTACATAAAAGAGATTTTATGCTGTGTAATGCATCGTTGAGAACTAGCCATACCATACCATTGCGTGGTTCAAACAGTCACCACTTTTCTCGTGTACAAAAAGGTCTTTGATTCGTCTGGTATGAAACATGCATATTGATCAGTGTAGATATAAAATGGAAGTCCAAACTATGAAAATAGATTTTTTAAATGTTGATAGAATGTTGGAGGGGCACCCGGGTGGAAAGAGAAGGAGAGGAACGCCTCGACTTCGTTGGCTTGAAGATGTTGAGGACGATCTTCGGACTCTGGGTGTGAGAGCATGGAGAAGGGCTGCCGAAGATAGGTCTGAATGGCAGAGAATTGTAGAGGAGGCCAGGGTTCTACAAGGACCATAAGTGCTATAAGATGATGATGATGATGATGTATGTGGATGTTATCTATATGTGTAATAACTGCCGGTTTAACAATTGCAGTGTGTTTATTTCTTAATTAATAAACTTATTATTTAATAAATTTTGTGTAACAATTTACTCTGAATCCAACTACCAGAACATTGGTGACAAACGACGTGATAAACTTTTATTTATTTATTTATATACTATATATATATATTTATATATATATGTATGGATAAATTTCTTGACTGTTACTATTAAATGTTTAGTAAGGTTCTTGAGGTTCAGTCATAAAATAATTTACATTTATTTACATAATTTACATTTACATTTATATACATCAGACAAACCATTCTTCCATTTATTAGTATATTACACTGAAATATTTTTGTACCTGCATCTTTGGGAATACCCACACAGTCCTTTTAACTTAATTTTAAGAAATAGGGTTTTCCCCACTAACCCTTGTTAACTGTCTGTTTAAACTCACTCCCCTAGGTTAGTTGTGTACTAGAATTATTAGTCTATTCATATCCACCGGTAACATTGTAAGTAGCTTCATACTCCTCTATATTCTGTAATTATATATATATTTGTATTACCCTACACATGTTGTTATATACCTACCTGTACTGTAGCTAACTTTATGTTTTGAAATAACTTGTATAACTTATATAATTTTATTGTAACCTGTTTTTTTTTTTTCACTGTAGGGCATGATTATGAGAACAATATAGTCTCGAAACGTCGCCAAAATAGTTGATTTTTTATTTTATGACTGAACCTCAAGAACCTTACTAAACACACACACATATATATATATATATATATATATATATATATATATATATATATATATATATATATATATATATGAATGAATGAAGAGAGTGATTTAAATTTAACGATTCATGAAAATAAAGAAGTTGCAAGAGTTGCAATTGCGGTTAAAATTCCTCCTTTCTTTAGGAATAAACCGAAAGTATGGTTCTGGCAGGTCGAGTTGCAATTTGTAAATTCCGGAATCACGACCGAAATCACTAAATACCAGCACGTAGTCTTGTATTTAGACTCTGATATTGCTGAACGAATTTTGGATTTTATGGACCGGCAGCTTTCTGGCACTCCTTATTTAGTCAGATTTTAGAAAGAGACTTTTAATGGAGTTTGAAGAAACGGAAGGACGTGAAGTAAAAAAATTACTAACGGAACTCGTCTTAGGTGATAAGAAACCCTCACATCTTCTACGGGAGATGAGATCATTAGCTGGAACAAATGTAAATGACGACTTTCTTCGTTCCATATTTTTAGACAGATTACCTCATTCAGCAAAATCCATTTTGGTGGCTAGCCAAGAGACCTAGGAAAACCTGGCGATCATGACAGATCGAATTTTAGAGGTTACCTCATCTTATTCCGTCTGTTCCACCTCTAATAATCAGCAGATAGTAAATCCAAACAAGTATCTCGATAACCGACTAGCTCAATTGGAATCCCTCGTTGCTAATCTGTCAGTACAAATTTCACAACTGTCCAGCCGAGGCAGATCTGGATTTTGTTCAACTTTTCCTCATCCTGGACGAAGATGAAGAACTTGACCGACAAAGAATTAAAAAAAAACTTTATTGGTAAAACACAGTTACAGTTTACTACACTAAACTATGAATCTAATTACTAGTCTAAAACGAGAGTAATAATTTACTGATTATGATCTGCTCCAGGCAGGGGTTTATATACAAAACAATAGGAAGGGGAGGGTGCTGACTCAGGTATCTAGAATTATACATCTTAACTGACGTTCCTTTTCCTTTTATCCTTATCTGTCAGGCAAACGATTTCCTGTTTGCTGGTATCACTATAAATATGGTGACCGAGCACGAAAATGTAACAAACCTTGCGATTTCGCTTTACCAAAACATTCGGAAAACGCCAACGAGTCCCATTAGAAACGGCAGGATGTGACTCGAAGCTTAAGTGTTGACTACTATTAAGAGACATTGCCTCCAACTATTCTTTCCTCATCGATTCAGGATCTGACATACCTGTTGTTCAACCAACAAAGGAAGATAAGCGAGCTCCATCAAGCCTTAACCAACTCATCGCTGCCAATGGATCGCTCATCACCACTTATCGTAAGAAAATTCATTAAATTGGATTTAGGTTTACGTAGAGAGCTTGATTGGATATCCATTATAGCTGATGTTACACACTCTATTATTGGAGCTGATTTTTTAGGGCATCATGGACTTCTTATTGATTTGAATGGGAGGCGTTTGATTGATCAAGTAACATAACTGAAGGTTACTGGTAAGACTTCTAGCTCTCTACAACCATCAGTCCACATCGTCTCACTTCAACAGAAGTTTTAGACCTCCTGCGAAAATATCCTAACCTAGCGAGCACCATTTTTCTCCTTATAGAAAAATCGATTTTTCATTTTATTGACCATGACATTTCACACACCATTGAGACAACTGGTCCACCACTCACAGACCGTCCTCGACGACTTCCACCCGACAAAGTGAAGCAGGCCAAACTAGAATTCGAACAAATGGTTGCCATGGGAATTTGTAGACCATCCAAAAGCAGTTAGGCTAGTCCTCTTGGTCTCGTGCCAAAAAAAGATGGCTCCTGGCGTCCATGTGGCATTTATCGCAGACTAAACCAGATCGATATCCCATTCCACATCTTCGCGATTTCAATTCTCAATAGAGCGGTTCTAAAATTTTCAGTAAAATCGATTTAATTAGAGCCTTTCATCACATCCCAGTTGCAGACGAACATATTTCAAAGACAGCTATAATCACACCATTTGGACTCTTCGAATTTTCGAGGTTGCCTTTTGGCCTTTGGCCTGAAGCCATTCCCATCAAAGATATCACGGCTGAAACTGTTGCAACTGCCCTTCTGCTCCACTGGACCCCACGCTATTGAGTACCAGACAGACTGACTACTGACCGAGGTAGACAATTTGAATCCCAACTTTTCTCTGAGTTGGCCAAATCTCTGGGCAAAGAACACATCAAAACGACTTCATACTATCCTCACGCGAATGGTAAAATATCATGCGATTACGTTCTTATATCATCCCAGAAATCAACGCTTCATCTGCCGAACTAATTTTTGGAGCACCCATCAAATTTCAAGCTAATTTTTTCCAGGAAGTTCAATCCAACACCTTAAACACCCACACCATGCTGTCCAAACTCCGTGAGCATTCTAGATTACTTCGGTTCCTTTAGACCATCGGAATTCTAGTAACATATAATACCCATGTACTCCTACGACATGATGGTGTTCGAAAGCCTCTTCAACCAACTTACGATGAACCCTTTCTGATACTCCCAAAAGCAGAAAAAGTTTTCAAGATAGCTTTGTCCTAGCGGCCCACAGATTGTTTCACTGGATCGGTTGAAACCTGTATTTCTCCTAAATGACTTGGAGCAAGACACGACTGCTGACTGCTCTTCACATCCAGGACATCGGCCTCCTGCTGACCTTTAACCGAGCGCACCGGAAGAAGAGGTGACTTCGCAGCTACGGCACAGTCTTCTTACAGCTGTCTCTGGGGAGGGAGTATATGGCCGTTATGAGCGACATGAATTTTATATTTATATTTTTGTATATTTTTTCTTTTTTGATTATTGTAATTTTTTTCTAATTGTATTGTAACCCGTCACATTTTTTTATTCATTATATTCTTACCAGTAATTAATTAGCAATTAATTACTGGTAACATAATAAAAGAAGTGCCAGATAAAGCACTTAGAAAGTTACTCTACCTTATAAATGCGGCTTTTAGATTGAAATATGTCCCTGTTCTTTGGAAGACAGCTGAGGTAATAATGATCCTCAAGCCTGGCAAAGTACCGACTGAAACAAAGTCATATAGACCAATTTCATTGTTACCAGTGATATCTAAGCTTTTCGAAAAGCTGTTTTTGAAAAGACTAAAGCCTTTATTAGAAGAGAGAAATCTTCTTCCGAACCATCAGTTCGGGTGTAGACAGAAGCACTCTACTATCGAACAGGTACATAGAATTGCACATGTGATTGAGAAGGCCCTTGAAGAGAAGAAAATATGCTCAACAGTCTTCCTGGATGTGGCCCAAGCATTTGATAAAGTATGGCATGAAGGACTTGAATTCAAATTGCATAGAGACCTCCCAGAAGAATTTTACCAGTTAATAAAGTCATATATGACCGAAAGATACTTCAGGGTAAAACACGACAATGAGTATTCGATCTTAAAGAAGATAAGTGCTGGAGTACCTCAAGGCAGCGTGCTGGGCCCAATCCTATATGGTATTTGCTCTACACCAGAGATTTGCCAGACAGGAAAGAAACTACTGTTGCAACTTTTGTCGATGATACTGCTATACTGGCAGTAGGTGATGAGGCCAATGAATCAATAGAAAAACTCCAAGAATCAGTCTCAGAAGTGTGCAACTGGACCTTTTTTTTTTTTTTTTTTTTTTTTTTTTTTTAATTTTAATTTTAATTTTAATTTTTTTTTTTTTTTTTATTTATTTATTTTTTTTTTTTTTTTTTTTTTTTTTTTTTTTTATTTTTTTTTTTTAGCTCCCCCTTCCTTGCCTTTTCAGGCATACGGGGTTTTGACAGCAGCGGGCTCAACATATGGGTTTTATGTATGCCGCTGCTGCCAATAAAACGCTTTATTAATAAAATTAATTTATTTATTTTATTTATTTTTTTTTCTTACATTATATGATGAGGACATATATTTCTTGGGAACAATCCTATGGTGCGGCCCGGCAATGCTTTGCACGCCTTAGCGACCGCACCTTCTTTTATTTTCTGTGGTGCGGACTGGCCATACATTGTACGCCTTAGCGACCGCACCTTAATCCTTCATTCTTCCGGACGGTGAGCCCGGTCCAGTCCTCCTGGGACGCTGCATCCGTCCGGTCCACTCCTTTCAGCTCTCCTTGAGACTGCATCCGTCCGGTCTGCTTGGTCCAGCCCTCCTGGTCCACAGCATCCGTCCGGTCCTCCTCTAGTCCTCAGGGTCGCTGGTCTTCTTCTTCCGCTGGTGGTGGCTCGCCGACCGCGGGGATGGGCCTTCCTAAGGTGAAGTGCGTAGGGCCCACCACTTCCTTCCACCCGTAGATAAATTCCCTAAAATGGGGATAGTTATCTTCTTCCATGAGTCGGGGGAAGTCCGCTTCGATGAGGGCGAAGATTCCGGTTTTCCTTGACAACCTGGCACGGTGTCCTTCCATCTCAGTGCAGGATAACACTACATGTTCAGCTGTTTCTGGGACTCCACAAGTCGGGCACCGGGGGTCAATTTCCTTTCCATGCTCGTTGAGCTTTCCCCGGAACCCTCCATGTCCTGTAAATATCTGCGAGACCCAGTAGTCAGGGAGGACCCATCTCGCTTCTAATCTTGTCTGGACGGTGGGGAAAAACTTTCTCAGCGTGGCGCCCTTCTGGCATGCTACCCACCGCCCATTCCACTCTTCTATGGAATCCTCCCGAAGCATCTTTTTCCATTGGTTAGGGGTCTCGCCGATACGCTGTCGGAGTCCCTCTGGAAGCGCGTCCGGCCCCTGCCTCTTTACTTCATACTTAATTCTGTCCTCTCTGAGGACAAGGTCCAGGGGCATCGCTCCAGCCAGTACCTGCACTGCTTCATGCGACACCGTTCTGTACGCCTTCGTGACCCGCAGCAGAGCCAGTCGCTGTATCGTGGCCAGTTTCCTCTTCTTATACTGTGCGAGGTTATTGCTCCACGCAGGGGATGCGTACCTCAGTATACCCAAGACCACGCCTTTGTAAATGGTCATTGTTGCTGGATATCTGAGGCCCCAGAAGGCACCCCCTATTCTGCTTAAACTATTGATTGATAGGGCCACCCTACACTTCAAATACTCCAGGTGAGGGGTTGGATCAAACTTCTTCCTAAACCTTACTCCCAGGTAAGTTACCTCCTCACCTGGTCGAATCCTCTCACCTGCTATGTTCAGTGTGATAGGGTGAGCCCTATCCGTGGAGCCCTTAATGAGTATGGCCTGGGTCTTGGCTGCCGCCATACTCAACTTCTTTCTCGCACACCATTCTCCTACGAAACTGGCGCACCTTTCCGCTTCGGTCTTGAGTCTGGCTCTGCTGTCTGTGGCCACGATGACTGCCAGGTCGTCGACGTAGGCCGTGGCAAGGAACCCTCTTCCCTCTAGCTCCCCCAACAACTGATCGAAGACTAGCTTCCACAGGGCAGGCCCGAGGACCGAACCCTGTGGACAGCCCCTCTCTATTGCTCTATCCACCTCGTAGTAGTTACCTCTTATCTTCACGCTTCTAGTACTTAGGTAACTACTAACGAGGGAGTACAAATTGCTGGGGGTGTTGAACCTCTGCAGCTGCTGGAGCACGCCAGGCCACCACACGCTGTCGAAGGCGGAGGAAATATCAAATAACACATAACATGACAAACTTCTCCGTCCTCCCTTCTGCGTCTTGGCGCACTCTCAGCAGAGCATCCGTAGTTCCCTTGCCACGGGTCGAGCCGAACTGCCGTGGGTGACTCGCTGCTCTGAGGACCGGTCTTAGGCTGGTAACAATCAGATGCTCCAGGACTTTACTTACTACTGGGAGGAGGCATATAGGCCTATAGGCCTTAGCCGTCTCCTTATCCTTACCTCCTCCTTTGTAGAGGAGTCTCAAATCGGCGATCCTCCACTTACTGGGGAAGTACCCCTCATCCAAGCAATGGTTGAAGATGGCAAGCAGCTCATCTTCAATGTAGGGAGAACTGCTTTTGAGGATCGCCGCGTCGATTCCATCTAGTCCTGGGGCTCTACCGGTCCTTTGTCTCTCCACTGCAAGACGAAGGTCCCATATATCCCATGGTGGGCATAGGTCGGTACCTGGGGGGTATACCGTGGTGCTTCTGACGAAGGTGTCTTCTTCATTATCCTGGGACGGATCATCCCTGGGGTAGGTAGAGTTTATATACATAGTCGCTGATTCTTCCAGGGTGGCTGCCTGGGTCTGTCCTTCCCTAATAGCCGCCATCAGCTGCAGCGGCTTAACCTTCCCCATTGCCGCCCTGTAGGGTATTCCCCAGGGATTCTTCTCTGATTCCTTAACGATGAACTCATCCCAGGATATCCTCTTTTGATGCCACACACCATTTCGGTATACCCTCTGCCTATGCTTGTACTCAACTCGGAGTGCAGCTCTCCTATCTTCTTCTCTGCATTCCTGGTACCTACGCCTGGCCCTGTAAAACTCTCTTTTCAGTTGTGTTAGGGCCGGCGTCCACCATGGGACCGGACGTGCTCTCACCCTACGGCGCTGGAGGGAAATACTCGCCGCTTCTCTGATGGCACCCGTCAGCATCTCTACTCTGTAATCGTTAACCGACTCACCTTCCATCGGTGCCATTTCTTCCCATTCTCTATCGGTTAATATTCCCTCCAGGGTACTGGTATAGTTCTCCCAGTTCGCCGTCCGGGTCACGAAGCCCTTCTCCACTTCCTGGGCTGTGCCTTCCTCCTCCACGACACTGAAGGCGATGACCCGGTGGTCGGAGCTCGTGTCTGACCGTAAGGCCCAGTGCGCAATGCGTCTAGCCATTACTGCTGTGGCGAGTGTCAGGTCGATCCAGCTCTGGCCCCTTGCTCCTACAAATGTGGGACCAGAGGGCTCATTCATTATCACCAACTGGCACCTCGCTACGCTTTCTTCCACTGCTCTACCTCTTACGTCCGTGCGCACTGAACCCCAGGCCGTGCTCCAGGAGTTGGTGTCGGAGCAGACTATCGCATTTCTGTACTTCAGTACGACAGCCTCCACAGCGGAAATGTGTTCTTCTATGTTTGTCGGTCTCGGCGGCATGTACGAGGGCAAATGAAATTCTGCCCCATCTAATGTAACATGCCGCCTGATCCGCTGTGGTATTTTGCTTTAGCTCCATTACGTCGAGGTTTGGATTGACGATGATTATCGCCGCTCTGGGCCTCCTCCGTCCACTGCTCAGAGCCACGACCCTCGACGTGACACCAAACCCTGCGACCAAATTTCTTTGAAACCATGGCTCTTGAACAACTATGATGTCACAGCTTCGGGTGAGAGCTCTTAGCTCGTCCGCGACCACTCGTCTTCGGCCCATATTGACCTGCAGAATATGCAGCCTACACATACCGGGTCTTCTTCGCCTCCCTGTCCATCATCTCCAGATGTATCTGGCAATCCTTACTGCCAGTACAGTGCTGGGATTCCTTCCCCACTCTGCATTTAAGGTGGCAATTTTTACAGCATGGGGGAGTTCCTTTAGCCTTCTCCGGGCAGTTCTTGGCTACATGCCCGACCCCCGTGCACCATCTGCAAGCCACTTCACTAGCTTTGCAATTCTTTGCTATATGCCCGTAGTACTGGCATTTTAGGCAGAGTGGGGTGTCAAGGTGATCGCTGATGGACAGTGACCACCAACCTCCGCTAACATCCTCGGGGCCCAGGGTCATCAGGGCAGACCTCATAGCGGGGTGTGCCTCGAGAATCCAGCTCCTCGTGAGGCCGCCCCTTGCCGGAGTCGAGAAACAGGTTCTTAACCACTCCTTCCTGGCCCCTCTACTTCCGGTTTCTTGAGGTTTGTCTTCCCCCAGAGGTATGATTCTATTGTGGGCTCGTCCCAATGCTTAGGGACCCCTCTTACTTCTAGGCGAGGCCTTTTGGTCTTGGCCAGCCTCGCCTCAATTCCCTTGGTCTTCAGCAGCTCCCAGTCAATTATTTTCCTTGCCTGGTCAGCACCCTCTGTCCTGACCAGGACTGTTCCAGCCTGGGTCGCTCGTAGTACTTTCACCTTTGCGCCCAGGCTCTCTAATTCTTCCTTCTCCGGGAGCTGCTGCCAGAGCTTACTCGGCGACCACTCCTCACCACTCCCTCTAAGGGTGATATACGTGGCCGTCTCTTCTGGCTTTTTTGGGGTCCCTTGGGATACCTTTGCCAAGATATTGGCATATGTAAGCCTCTGGGGTTTTCCTTCTTCTTCTTCTTCTTCTTCTTATTTTTCCCTTTGTACTAGGGTGTACTCCTCATCTTCTTCCCCTTCCGATTCGGAGACACCCTTATTCTTGGGATCCTTTCCCCTTACTATCTTCTGCCCTCCATTTATTAGGGGGCACGGTGCGGGAGGCAGGTTCCCATATTTACTTTTCGAGGACCCTGGCTTGGGTTCCTCGATAGTGACCCTAAGTCCTTTCTTCTTTTTTAATTCCTCGATGGCCCTTTCTTTCTCAGCCAGGGTCCTCTCGTATTTTTCCCTTTCTTCTTCCATCTTCTCGTCGGTGATGGCGATGGCGGTGTCTATTACCCCTTTGGCCACTCTCTGCTGCAGTCCTCCAACAAATTTCTCGTCCTGGAGGACTGTCTTCGTGACTGTTCTGGGAGACACCGCCTTCTCCTCTGAACGCCATTTCATCATTACTTCTTGTAGTATTTCGTTTTTTGCCTTAAGGGAGTTGTTCTTCATAACCTCCCTTGTTAGCATATCTGCCGTTTCAATGAGACATCTGCAGAGGACCCCCTCCACATATTTTTCCACCTGAGCCTCCCTCAACTTGGATTGGAAGACTACGATGTCTTCTAGACTCTGCTAAAATCTCTTCTGGGAGAAGGTCCTCTTCTTCTTCGGTTGATATTTTGGCCTGGCCTGCCGCCTTCTTCTTTTCCGGGGACTTCCCAGATGGAGAAGTGTCTGAGGAGAGCACCGACACCACGGATAGTCTCCTTTTTTTCCCTTCCATGGCGGCCGCCATTTTGTCTTCTGAGTCGCCACCATCTTGTTTTTGCTCCTCAAATTTTTCCCTTTGAGGTTTTGGGACCTCCTGTAGATAATGGTTATTATCTGCGCCTTCTGCAGCCATTTTTGCAGGTTTGGATGTTGGCATCCAATTTAACGTAATATATCACGTATAATAGGGTTTTCCAAACCCTATTTTTCCTAATGACTGTTTTATATTATAATTGTCTATTTTTTTTTTTCTTATCAACTAAAAAACACTTTTAACACCACTCCTGTTCAACAACAATAACAATTAGTCTATAAAAAAAACATAAAAAAAAAAAACAAACAACAATAACGATTGGTCTTTTTTTTTTTTTTTTTTTTTTTTTTTTTTTTTTTTTTTTTTTTTTTTTTTTTTTTTTTTTTTTTGGAAAATTTCCCAAAAACCACCACGCAGGGAGCCCCGAGTCGCACGAATGTCCGTCGGGCCTCAACCGTACATGTACACCATTTTAAACCACTTTGTTAGACAGCACGTGTAAAACACGTCTTACCTCTTCTGACTCTGAAGCAACACTGACACTAGGAGACAGCTGGGAAGGTGGGGATAATCCTCACGAGCTCTATAGCATGCGTCCTACCTCTAGTACAGTCGGGGAGCTACTCTGTGTGTGCAACTGGACCAAACGCTGGAGAATAAAATTGAATGAAAATAAATCAGTCCACATAAACTTTACCAATAGAAAAGTTGATGTAAAAAAGGTTTTTATAAATGGGCAAAAAGTTCCATACTCCAATACTGTCAAGTATCTAGGAATGACCCTGGATAGTAAACTTAATTGGAAAGAACACTTGAAAAGGAAGAAAGAGGAACTCAATATAAAATACCGAAAAATATACTGGCTTCTCGGCAGAAACTCACAACTAACAGTCGAGAATAAACTACTGCTGTACAAGCAAGTTCTAAAACCAGTGTGGACGTACGGGATTCAGCTCTGGGGTTGCACCAAGAAATCTAATAGACAAATCATCCAAACATTTCAAAACAAAGTGCTTCGAAGCATAGTTGATGCTCCATGGTACATCAGGAATGACCATCTGTATAAAGATCTTAGAATTGAGTATGTGGATGAAGAAATATCGAAATATGCGGCTAACCATGATAGGAGAATACAGGTTCACGCTAACCCTGAAATGATGAGTACAGTCAACGAAGCACCATGTCAACTTAGGCGGCTTAAAAGATTGAAACCCCATGACCTGGTGACCAAGAGAACCACATAATATGTGATCGTTAAAACTCCAAAAGAAAGAAACGTTATAATTGGGAGAATAGCCAGTGGGCTATAAATCCTTTACACCGCGTCACTAACATGAAAGAAGAGCAGCTTGTTGAGCGAAACTCAGTTGTTGCCCTAGAAGGTGGTTTTAGTGGGTTGGAGTCCCACACTATCTGATAGCCAAAGGCTTCAGGTGTCTATTGAGATTTCCACCTTGTAAAAAAAAAAAAAAAAAAAAAAAAAAAAAAAAAAAAAAAAAAAAAAAAAAAAAAAAAAAAAAAAAAAAAAAAAAAAAAAATTATATTGTTAATTACTTAATTTGTTCACTTAAAATTGTATAACCTTCTGTAAGAACATATGGTAATTGGATTAACATATGGGGAGGTTATCTATATGTGTAGTATGTGTCGGTTTAACAATTGCAGTGTGTTTATTTCTTAATTAGTACATTCTGTGTTATAATTTACTCTGAATCCAACTACCAGAACAATGATGATGATGATAGAATGTTGCAGCTGAGATGTCTGAAGACGAAGGCAAAATTACAGGCCGAATGAAACGGTTTTTGGTGGACAAAGGAAGAGATCCTTTGAAGTACAAGTTTAGCCTTTCCTATGGAGGAGTTGCTTTGACCAATTGTCGTTGTTCCTTGGTATGAAAACGTAGTTTTACTTCTTCACACACCTTACAGGAAGTCATTGTTCTAATGTCCTTAAGATCGAATGGTAATTCTTTCGATCTAAACCACGGTACACCCTTGTTATGCCACATTCTCTTATACAAATAAAAGGCGTTAGTAGTGGCGGAAATTCTGTATTGTTTGCCATCTGAAATGTTCTCCTTTCATGGATGATAAAAAATGTCATACTTGTAGGGAACTAGTTCAATTCCAATCTCATGATTTTTTTGTTCTTAGTCTTTGTTGTGGGGCTTATGTTGAACATTAAAGCAACAGAGTTGAAATGCCTTGATGTAAAAACACCCTCATTTCCTCAATGCTTCAATAATCGCATATGCTTTTTTTTCCTATAATAGAAGGCTTTTGCTCAGTTAGAAAAAATGAAACTGGAAGTCCTTGTTAGGAAGGAGGGGCTGAAATTGCAACATCTGTAGCATCAATATCTATTATTAATGGAGCTGATTCATCTTCCGCTGATTAAGCTCTAGTTTCTGTTTAAGAGACTGGAAGGCGGCAAGTGCTCTCCGACTAATTTATCCGAGTAATTTAGGAAAGAAGCCATAGAGAGACAGTGGCAGTTGGAGCTGGCAAGTCTAAGAGGAATTTTATCCGTTCCAGACGAGGTTTTATTGGTTAGGCAGACATATTATAGCCTAACATGGTGATTGTTGATGTTCATAATCCATTTTTATTTTTATTTAAAGTTAAATGGTATTATTATTTTTTTTCATTTTTAAAGAAATTTTTAAAATTTTGGTCGTGTTTTCGTCATTTTTCCCACGTATTCCAAAGTTATATCGTCAAGGTAAGCAAATGTACCCGTTTGATTTTTCAAATGAATGATTTCATCAACTACCCTTTCGAAAGCAACTAATCCATTGGTAACTTTAAATAGAATTCTGGTAAATAGGTAAAATTAGCAATTTGCCTCAAATTCCTTAAAGTGATTCTTTTTTTTAACTCAGATGGGTACTTGATGATAAGTGCAACGTAAATCAGTTGCGCTCAAGAGGGTGTATTGGGAAATTTTTTGAATGATGTTATGAATTCGTCAAAGTGGGTAAGCCTCGAAAAGATTAAAGCGATAAATCGTGTAAAAATAATTATAAATAGAAATTATACTTGTATGAATAATATTAGTTATTACTAAAGCTTGAGACCTCTAGGGTGAATGGTTTGGTTCAATGATCACTTCGTGTAGCATTCTATTTGTTTTACACTGTATGAAATTAAAATCGTGTTGAGAGTACAAATACTACCTAGATTTAGTTGCGATTGGCTTTAAGCCTTTAGAAAATGAGGTGCTGAGATTGACCATAATGACAGTGTGACAAAGCGAAGTTGTAAAAAAAACGTATAAAAACGTTTGCATATATGATTTTCATATTCAATAAGTAAGTGTACGGATAAGAACAAATAAGTAGTTTTGAAACAAAAAAACAATTTGTTAGATGATTAGGAACTTTATTATGAGATATAATAAAAAAAAATTCCCAATGGTGTAGGCATCATACATGTTTTATTAAACTGCCTACTGATTTGTATGTTACTGTTAAATATTGATGGTGTTTCGCTTCCGAGCCTCATGATAATTTTGAATGCAATATTAGGTGATTAATGAAGATTTTGATTAAATTATTCATAATTTACGTAATTCTGAGTGTTATATTTGGGAGCCAAGAGGTTTGGAGAAACAGTATTGTCCACAAATGACATCAAAGGCCCATATTTATGTTTCAGCCCAAAGTATGTTGTAGGTAGTAAAGAATAGTTGCTGAAAAAGACAAATAAATGAATAAATACCTGAAAATTATCAATGCAATAAGTAATACTCCACCACCAACATAAAATACAACTGTTATTAAAATTATTACATATATATATATATATATATATATATATATATATATATATATATATATATATATATATATATATATATATATATACTACTGTGTTCACACTTTTTACGAGTGGCTACAACTGAATTCGCAATTTATACATGAAAATACAACTGTTATCAGCATTAATACATATAAATACTATTGTATTCATAGTTTTTACGAATGAATACAACTGAATTCGCAATTTATACATGAAAATACAACTGGTATCAGCATTAATACATATAAATACTACTGTATTAACAGTTTTTTTTACGAATTAATACAACTGAATTCACAATTTATACATGAAAATACAACTGTTATCAGCATTAATACATATAAATACTATTGTATTCATAGTTTTTACGAATGAATACAACTGAATTCGCAATTTATACATGAAAATACAACTGGTATCAGCATTAATACATATAAATACTACTGTATTAACAGTTTTTACGAATTAATACAACTGAATTCACAATTTATACATGAAAATACAACTGTTATCAGCATTAATACATATAAATACTATTGTATTCATAGTTTTTACGAATGAATACAACTGAATTCGCAATTTATACATGAAAATACAACTGGTATCAGCATTATTACATATAAATACTACTGTATTCACACTTTTTACGAGTGAATAAAACTGAATTCGCAATTTCTACATGAAAATAAACTGTTATCAGCATTATTACATATAAATATTACTGCATTCACAATTTTTACGAGTGAATACAACTGAATTTGTAATTTCTACATGAAAATACAATTTTATCAAAATTATTACATATAAATACTACTGTATTCACACTTTTTACGAGTGAATACAACAGAACTCGCAATTTCTATATGAAAATACAACTGTTATCAGAATTTGCTCCTATAAATACTACTGTATTCACACTTTATACATGTGAATACAACTGAATTCGCAATTTATACTTTAAAATAAACTGTTATCAGCATTATTATGAATAAATGCTACTGTATTCACACTCGAGGCGTGTAAATAAAACTGCATTCACACTCGAGATGCGTAAATACATCTGTATTTACACTCGAGACGTGTAAATACATCTGTATTAACACTCATGACGTGTAAATACAATTGTATTCATACTCATAACGTGTAAATACAACCGTATTCACAGTTTATACGTATGAATACAATTATTTATATTCACAGATGTGAATACAAATATATTTATATTCATACATGTGAATACGAATATATTTGTATTCATATTCATAGGTATACTCTGTGTGAATATATTCGTATTCCTATTTACGAATGGAAGAGTTGAATGGAAGAGTGGGAAAAGATGCGAACAGGTGGGGCGGCGCTTTGGGTCCAAATGGAGAGGAAATCTGCAACGACAATGGTAAAAGAATTCTTAATTTCTGTCTTGCAAACGACATGATAATTGGAAACAGTTTCTTCCCTCACAAGCTGATTCTTAAATATACCAGAGATGAACCAAGTCGAAATGAAAGGTCCATTATTAACTACTTTCTAATCCCCCGAGAACAAAGGAAAAATCTAACTAACGTAACAGTCAAAAGAGGCTAAGAGAAAGGTAGCGATCATCGGCTACTAATAATGGAAATGGTCCTCAACAACTCAAGCAACAAAACCAGACAGACAAGACAGACACCCAGATTTAAAATAAAATATTACAAACTTAGGGAGGCAGAGGTGTCTAAAGCATACCAGGACTTAATTGAAGAAAAGGCCAATAGTGACAGATACAACTGGGACAGTGATAATATAGAAGAATCTTGGATAGGAATTAAGAGAATAATCCTGGAAGCGGCAAAGACGACCTGTGGAAAGAGTAAGCTGGGACAGAGGACACTGAAAACTGCTTGGTGGAACGACGAAATAAAGGAAGAGGTCAAACAGAAGAAAGCCTTATGGAAGCGATTCTTGCAAAATAAGTCAAAAGGGCATACACAACATACAAAGAACAAAGGAAGAAAGTGAAAGAAGCAGTGATGAAAGGAAAGAAAAAGTCCTGGGAAGAGTTCGGGAAAAAGCTTGAAAACAACTTCAAAGAAAACCAGAAGCTTTTCTACCGAAGCCTCAGAAGCATGAGGAAACAAAAAGAGCCAATACTGAAGCACATCAAAGATAAAGAGGGAGTCATCCAAAGTAAGCCGGAGAATATTATGGATAGATGGGCAAAATATTATAAAGAACTGCTGGCATATAAAGGGCAGGAATTGGAGGCAAACCAACAGGCTAGAATAGATGACATCTGGGAAGAGGATGACTACATTGACGAAGAGGAAGTAGCTGAGGCTATAAGCTCATTAAAGCTGGGGAAAGCGGCTGGCATTGATGACATCTCCCCAGAAATGTTGAAATGTATAGGCATGAAGGGACAGGAAATGCTCCAACACCTCCTCAGTGTGGCTTGGAAAAAGAAAGTGATTCCAAAGGATTGGGAAGTATCAACCATCATTCCAATTTTTAAAAAGAGGGACAATCGTGAATGCCAGAATCATCAAGGCATATCCCTACTCAGCATTCCCTACAAAGTATGTTCCAAGGTGCTTGAAAAAGATTAAGGACTCCTGTTGAACAAAAGCTGGGGGAAGAACAATATGGATTCCGGCCTAATAGAAGCACACAGGACCTGATATTCACCATGAGACAAATATCCGAGAAGGTTATAGAAAAGGACAAAGAGGTATTTGCTTGCTTCGTGGACCTAAATAAAGCATTCGACAGGGAACAGAAAGGAGACATCTCAAGAGCTTTAGAAGAATGTGGCGCTAACACAGGACTGAAGAAGGCCATACTAAGCCTGTACAAAATGCAAAGGAATGTTGTCAGGATGTGCAACCACACTTCGGGAGAATTCACGACAGGTCAGGCGATCAGAAAGGGCTGCAGCCTAAGCCCTCTCTTGTTCATCCTAGTGTTGGACTCTGCCCTTAAGCAAGCAAAAAATAGGATGAGGCCATACCATCTTGGATATAGGAATCTTCAAAATGTCCAGTATACGGTACTAGCGTTTGCCGACGATATGGTTGTACTGGGAAATAACTGCCGTAATTTGCAGTTTAACCTAAGGATCCTCCAAGCTGAACTGGAGATAATAAACATGGAAATAAATATCTCCAAAACAAAATATATGAGGATCGGGAGAAGAAGAGACCGTGGGGACCGAATCGTTAGGCTGGCAGGAAACCGTCTGGAGCAGGTGACAGATTTTAAATACCTGGGAGCCCAACTCAACGAGTATGGAAGGATAGATGGGGACATAAAGGAAAGGATAAAGACAGCTGGAAGATGCTTTTATTCCCTCAAGACGGGCTTCCTAGACAAGAAAGAAGTTTTAAAGGCTACAAAGAAGGTGGTCTTCAAGAATACTTTCCTCCCTATCCTAACTTATGCAAGCGAGTCTTGGACCCTCACTTCCAAACATAAAAGCCAAATCCAAGCCATGGAAATGCGCTATTTAAGAAAAATTGAGGGAAAAACAAGAAGAGATCGTGTGAGGAACTCAATAATAAGAACAAACTTAGACCTGAGGCCGACAGAAGAAATTATCCAGGAAAACCAACTCAGGTGGTTAGGGCACGTCTCGCGAATGGCTGAAGACAAAATTGCCAGAGTTACCCACGAAGCCAAAGTAGAGGGAAGACGACCACAAGGTAGACCAAGGAAGACCTGGGAGGAAGGAATCAAAGAGGCCTTTAACAGAAGAGGAATGGACTGGAGGAGGAGAAGGCAGCTGGTACAAGACAGGGCTTCTTGGGTTAGGCTCTATAAGAAGGAACCTCACACTGCTCAACGGTAAAAGAGGGTCGGATTAAGTAAGTAAGTAAGTAAGTAAGTAAATACTACTGTATTCACACTTTATACAAGTGAATACAATTTATACTTTAAAATATACTATTATCAGCATTATTATGTATAAATACTACTGTATTCACTCTCGAGGCGTGTAAATAAAACTGTATTCACACTAGAGACGTGTAAATACATCTATATTAACACTCAAGACGTGTAAATACAATTGTATTCATACTCATAACGTGTAAATACAACCGCATTCACAGTTTATACTTATGAATACAATTATTTATATTCACAGATGTGAATACGAATATATTTATATTCATACATGTCAATACGAATATATTTGTATTCATATTCATAGATATACTCTGTGTGAATATATTCGTATTCGGATTTACGAATATAAATATGCCCAACACTGCTAAAATCAAATAATTAAATTCATTATTACTAGATTTCTCATTATCTATAAAGTAGTCGACATACACAGATGCAGATTGTTGAAAATTCTAAATATTAACTTGTTTTCTAATTTTATATAATAACAAGTTGATATTTATTTTTTATCTATCAAAAAGAATCGTTGTTAAACATATATGAGTGTGTACGGATAATAAGAAAAAATAAGTAGTTTTGAAATAAAAAACAATTTATTAGATGATTAGGAACTTTATTTTGAGATATAATAAAAAAAAATTACCAACGGTGTAGGCATCATACATGTTTTATTAAACTGCCTACTGATTTGTATGTTACTGTTAAATCTTGATGGTGTTTCGCTTCCGAGCCTCATGATAATTTTGAATTCAATATTAGGTGATTAATGAAGATTTTGATTAAATTATTCATAATTTACGTAATTCTGAGTGTTATATCTAGGAGCCAAGAGGTTTGGAGAAACAGTATTGTCCACAAATGACATCAAAGGTCCATATTTATGTTTCAGCCCAAAGTATGTTGTAGGTAGTGAAGAATAGTTGCTGAAAAAGACAAATAAATGAATAAATACCTGAAAATTATCAATGCAATAAGTAATACTCCACCACCAAATTTGATTATATGTACACAAACTAATGTGGGCACGCTCACACACATACACACACACACAAAGTGGCAATGACCACAAGACAAGACTAGTTCCTGGAGGTATTTAATTCTTGCTGTCGTGAAGGTTCCTTTCCTCGGAATTTGAAATGACAGAACCTGGTCCTGATCCCAAAGTGCAAGAGAACATCTTCGGACCCTCGGCCTGTCTACCGATGTGCCTTTGGATACAATTGGCATGGTTTGTAACCCTTTAACAGGCAATGTATCCTGGAGGATGCTCATATTAATGCCTTCTGCTTAATAAATAACGTACTATCCGACACATTTTCCCACTCATTATCGTCTAATATACTTTATTTAACCTTGATTTTCATGATATATGAGTGGGAGTTAGCGTGGATATTGTCATTTAAAGAGAAAAAAATGAAGAAAAGAAGAAAAAAATCCCCGGTCTGCCCGTTAAAGGGACTCGTTGTCGGAATGAGATTAAAATATAACTCCAAAGGTGGAGATTGTGTTTATGTGGCTCAATATGGTTTCCTTTTACGTACACAAAAAAAAAAAAAACATATAAGATCATAAAATTTAAATAAAAAATATAAATTACCCAGTCAGGTTACGACGTTTATTTGTAACTGTTCTTTGATAAGGTTGGAACATTTCTAGTAGTGGGTATCTATTGTTGAATAGAGCTTCTCTTTGCTTTTGGTATGTCTGAAAAAAGAAGACTAAATTGTAAACTCAGAAATGGTACCGATAATTATTGATATGTTTCTTAAATACTAAGAAGGTTTTTAAAGAGCTAAGGGAGATAAATCAAATTGCAGATTTAATTAAAAACTTACAGGTGTAGGTATTTAATGTTCTCAAATACAATCTCTTGGGCTGGCTTATCCCTCCTTATGTGTCTTGTGGAGGGACATTCATGGGGATATGTAGTAATCTTGGCTGGAAATGATTTATGAGTTTTAATAACTTAATTTTTGTAGATGGGTGGCCAATTACCTTCTACTACATAAATCACTTCGTTCTTAGGCTATTGCCCTATTCGCTTTGTTCGTTGGGTATGAACTTTTAAGGATGATATGCACGGCCAAATATGTCATATGCCAAATCAAGCCCCGGACAGAGAAACATCATCAGCATTGACCTTAGGCTGTGTTTTTTGTGCTTCTCGCCTTTCTAATTCCCTATCACATCTTACGACGAAGTCTTGAGCCTGATCCCTGGGCATGGCTCCTTCCACCCTTTCACTGCTGGAGCAGATCCCCCTCCTCATTTGAAAGTAACCTATCTCCTCGAGGTCTGAACTGTAATCCCTTCGCATTAACACTTCCTACTATATTACTTCCCTCATTTGTATTTGGTATAATTTAACATATCCTTTTCATGACCATGCACGGGCTACTTTATCAACCATGAGATCCCTCATCAAGGAAATCAGAGTCCAGACCTCTTGATGTAATAGACCTCAACAACACTACGATCTCGACATTGTATTACATTACTACTCCTACTTCGTGGCGCTATAGATCGATGTGGCCCTTGGGCGTCATAATAAGCCTCCACGAGATGGCTCTTGCACAGTCACTAGCTAGTTGTAGGTGTTCAGCAATTGCCGGGCGTCCCGAATGACGGCGAATGGATGACTTGGTCTACCTTTCCTTCTTATCCTGTGGAGCTTTCCGTTGAACTGCTGTTTAACAAGCAGCCAAGAAATTCTTAGAAACCATAGCAAAATAAATTAAAAACAATGTTTAACTGGCGAAATTGAAAAATATAACCAACCAACTCAATCTGTATTCTTTTATCAATACATTAACATCTGGAAGGTAACCATGGTAACCAACAATATATAATATTAAATTGTCAATTCAATTAAAAATCTTCACTGATTCTGCACATCCTCCCAACTTAAGCTAGAGAAGTTATTGACAGCTTAACACTTTTCACTCAACTCACAACTTTACTTTACTTTGGCTGGTTTCAGTCTTTCCTTTCTCACCGTTCCCAAGCAGTTAAAATACCTGAACAATCCTTATCTACTTTTCTCACTATGACTTCTGGTATTGCTCAAGGGTCCAGCATTTCTCCTCTCCTTTTCAATATCTACATCAACGATCTACCTAATTCAATTAAGCACTGTTCCTATCACCTCTACGCAGATGATTTCCAAATCTATCTTTCCTTTCCTCCTTCCGAGCTTCCTTCAGCTTTCGCCAAAATTCAGGAAGACCTGCATAGAAATAGTGCCTGGACGACCTTAAATAAATTACAATTAAACGAACAGAGAACACAGGCCATTATAATAGGATCTAGCTCACTCCTTAGTGCATACACCCATTATCCTTCCTTAATCCTTAATGATCATCCTATCCCTTTCTACTCGTCTGTTAAAAATCTTGGAATTATTTTTGATCAGACCCTTTCTTGGAAATCTCAGATTGCCCAAATCTCCCGCCGTTCTATAGGTCTACTTAAATTATTCCACCGATCCCGTCACCTTCTTCCCCAGTCAACTCGTAAGCTTCTAGTGTCCTCCCTAATATTTCCTTACCTTGATTATGGCTGTCTAGTTTATGGTGGTCTCTCGACGGTTCTCGAAGACAGATTGAAACTAATTATGAACTGCTTTGCCAGATTTGTCTTCGATAAACCGAGGCGATCCCATGTTTCCTTCCTCTATACAAAATTAAACTGGCTTTATCCCATATTCCGTAGAAAATATTTCCACGGATCATTCCTTTACCAAATCATCAGCACCCTTCATCCTTCCTATATTTACAATACGCTTCCATTCAGATCTGCAATCAAGTCACTGAACACAAGATCCCGCCTTTCTGATCTATATACCCCATCCCATAGAACAACTACATTCCAGCACTCTTTCCTATTCCGCTCAACCATCCTATGGAATTCCATTCCTTCCCATATTAGACAAGCGAAATCTCTAAAAACCTTTAAATTCCTCTATTTCCAGTACCTCCTCCTAATCCAAGGTGACGCTTACTAACAATATATTTTTTCAATTAAACGATATCGTAAGTCTTTCGGAAACACACTCAGTGTTACCAATTAAAATAATCTTTTCTCATTCCGAATACAACATTTGAGTTCTTATATTGTATATAAGTAGCATTGTATCAAAATAGCCTATTTATTATTTCATTAGTAGAATATTTTCTTATTTTCCTGTTCATATATTACATTACTATGTATACATTATCATTGTTTTGATAATATTTCTTCTTTGTTTTATTGTTTTTAATTTTTTTTGTTTGTTTTTTCATCTTATTTATTCATCATGTCTCTGACCAGATGTATCTAATATCATTTATTTCTGTACAATTTGTTATTCTTAAGGGACTTGGTCCCAGAATAAAATTATTTTTCTATTCTATTCTACTAAGCTTCATACTTCTTAGGTACTTTGCTTACTCCGCCACTGCGAGTGGATATTGGCTGTACTTCTTCGGTTTTTCTTACAATAGTTTTTGAGCTGCCCTCTTCTTGATTAACTGGTCGTATTATCTCCCCTCGTTTCGTCTTCAACTTAACTAGCCTCACTTTTCCGTCACGTCCGGGTAATAACTGAATGACTCTTGCCATGGGCCAGTCAAGTCTCCTTTTATCGTCACTGCCAACCAAAACTATTTCACCTTCTTGTATTCCTCGACTGATTACTTTGATTCTATGCTTTTGTTGACCGGATACTCTGAACGAAATCTTTTGCGAAGATCCTCCTTCAATTTCTGGCGATACGCTAATCTGCTTTTCAGGACACACTTATCTAACTTGTCTAGGTCTGGTACTCCTACTTCCTTGATATCTTGAATAAACATAGAGGGCGTGATTGGCACTAAGTCCGCAGGGTCGTCTGACACATATGTGTCGCGAGTTGATAACCGATTCACAATAACACAAGGTAGTATAAAGTTCCTCGAAAGTCAAGCAAGTATTTCCTAGTATTTTTCACAATATTCGTTTTAAAATACCAATCATCCGCTCCCACCATCCACCCCACCAGGGGGATGAGACCGGCATGAATTTCCACTCGATTCTATTAAATGAAATGTTCCGAGATAATTTAGAATTATCCACAAAATTCATTGCATTCGCAGCACCAACAAAGTTTGTACCGTTGTCACTATAAATGACCCTTGGACGTCCTCTTCGTGCGATAAAGCGTCTAAGGGCATACAAGAAGGATTATGTTGCCATTGCTATTAATAAATCTAAATGAATGGCTCGATATACAGCGCAAACGAAAACACAAATCCAAATTTTCTTCTTCGGTTTGAGAAACAATGGACCAGCAACATCAACACCCGTGACCTCAAAAACTGCTACTTCCTTCACTCGGTCTATTGGTAACGCTGATGCTTCTGCTTCAAGTCTCTTAGCTATTTGTTTTCTACATGTAACGCATTTACGTTCTACTGGCCTAATCAGTCTTCGTCCACCAATGATCCAAAACCTTTCCCTAAGTGATGATAATAACGCTTGGAATCCTAAATGGTATTCTTGATGAACTTCTATAACCAATCTTTGCACCACTGGGTGATTACCAAATAATATTATTGAATTTCGAAAGTCAAAGGTATCTTCTTTTGAAGAGATTTTAGATTTAGTCCTAACAATACCATCTCGATCCTTAAAAGGACATAAGTCTACAATTTTTTCACTATTTTCATCTGTTAAACAGTCTTGTTGAACCAAAATAAGTAGTTTGTTCTCTGCTTTAATTATTTCCTGAGTAGCTAACTCATTTGTCAACATTCTCTCATGTTTTTCATGTTCGTGGCTATTTTCATAAAACCTATAAATCCAACCGAATCTACGAACGATACTTTCATACCTGGCGAGGTTTCTGTACTACCAATCAGTATCGTCACTTTGATCAAACATAGATGTGACTAAAGTTTTCCTCCTTTCTTTAATGATAATATCTTCATCAAACTAAGGTATTGTAGATGGTCATTCACAGAGACCCCATTTGAGCCAGTCTGGACCCTCCCACCATTTGTCGTTTACCAATTGTTTCACTCAACACCCTCAAGAAGGATGCTATTGATTTTTCGATGAGAGAGCACGTATCTCATCAACTTTCATTTTTTTTTACAAATATTGCCCATTGATCATCTCTCTGAATCCATGCCAACACAGTACTGCTGTCGCTCCAAAATATAGAATTGAATACTTCCAAAGACTTCATAATAAAAGCGTGTAGCCTGCCTCCTATTAGTGCTGCAAGAAGGTCTAATCTTGGGATTGATATACCCCTTTTAGATGGTGCGATGCGACTCTTTGCTGATACTAATTGAACATTCACAGCTCCATTACTCTCTGAACGTAAAAGTATGGCAGTAGCATGTGATAATTGACTGGCATCACAAAAAACATGAACACTCCAATTGTTTGTATTACCTACTCCTAGCACCCATCTAGGAATTTGAATGTTTGCTAGTAGAGGTATTGCGTGTGCCCAACTCATAAAACGCTTCTCAATATCTGAATCTACCTCTTGGATGGGAATCCATACTTGCGATCATAACATAATTGTAACAATAGTTTGGGCTCAAAAGAAACTGGACAAGTAAAACCTACTGGATCATAAATACGATTTACAACTTTCAAAATTACTCGCTTGGTAATTACTTCGACCTCTGGCCTTTTCAAGAAATTTTCACACAGATGAATCATGCCACTGTCTGAATTCCAAACTAGTCCTAAAACATTTACCAGCGTTGGATTTTCCGAAACACCAGAACTATACACCCATCCTCGTAAATCAAAATTTACTTGTTTCATTACCGCTGTTGCCCCAACTACAAAGGTGTCTAGTTTTGCTTTTCATACACTCGTCACACAGTTATCAACATAAAAAATTTTCATTAATTTATTAGTAACAGATATGTACTCACTATTGCTATCTACCAATGACTGAAGGTGGTGTCTAATAACAGCTATAAGTAAGATAGGGCTAAGTTGTCACACCAAACACGACTCTGCAATGTTGGAAAACTATAATTTTTCCAAATTAATTTCAGAAACTGGCGGTCTTGTTGACAAACACTAATCTAAAGGAAAGCTAGCTTAATATCTGTTATGGCACCAATCTCATTTATTCTGAAACGAAGTAAAATTTTTGGGATTAATTCAACTAAATTTGGTCTCTTATCTAGACAGTCATTTAAAGAGGGCTTGTCTTTCTCTTTGGCTGAAGCATCGAAAACTGGTCTTACTATTGAACTGCCAATTTTAATAACGTGCCTATGGGGTAAGAAATGGCCACTGTAAGGATTACTGGAAACACTGACATCTTCAATGATTCCTTGCACCAACCAATCTTTAAATACTTTATCATAATCATCATAATAACCTTCGGATATAAGTTTTTTAACTGTAAATTCCAATCGTTTCAATGACAATGTATAACTACAGGCAAGATAAATTTTCCTCTCATTCCAAGGTAGGTGGACCTCATAACGCCTTTCATTATTTATAGACAATAGACCTATCTGCATTCACTTTGCAAGCAATTTGTGGAACCTTACCCATTAGGGTCCAGCCTAAATCTGTTTCCATGGCTACTAGTCCACATTCTAATATTAGTCTTTTCCCCGTTAGAATTTTCCCAGAAATGTCCGCTCCAATCAGTACTTCAACAGGTTTATTATTGTCGTAGATATCAGATAATTTTACTCCAACAGCAACCAATTCATCAATCCAAGGCCCTTCCGTTATATGTGTAATATTTTCACAAATAATTGGCTGATCTAAAACATCGAAATTACACCTGCAGTTACCTTCTAAATTTTGTAAATATATCTTATAAACCATATGTTTATACTGCTCAGTACTACCGCCGCCAAAGAGAGAATGAACTAATACCTGTTCTCCTGTTGCTTGGAAACCCATTTCTGAAGCAGTAGTTTTTAATATGTATAATCGTTGACTGCCTGAATCAATAATAGCTCTTGCCTCACGATCGTGTGTCTTACCCTTTATTTTGACTTAAAGTTTAAAGGAATACTCCCTTAAAATTAAGTTGACCCAAGCTAGCAAAGGTTTTATCAAATTCGACGATTTTTTCACTTTCAGGTAAAGACGTAGTAGTTGTTTTATCAGAGTCATGTTTCTTATGAAGATCTGAACACGTAATAGGATAGTGGCCCCTTTTACATACTATGCATTTTGGCCTTAACCTACAACATTTTGCTTTATGGTTAGGTCTAAAACACACATAACAACAATTGCTATATTTTATGATTGCCAACAAACAATTTGAAGACGTGATTTTTACTGTCACGAAATAAACATTTCTTCTTACCAAAAATTTTCTTATTAGTTTTAATTGAACAATCTTCAATAACCAATAAGTCAGTTGCAGTTGGCATCGTGCCTTTCGGAGAGGTGGTCCTTTTGTATCTCTGAAAAACAGTTATTTTATTTTTAGTGACATTGGAACCAAAACCAGACATTGCTAAGTTTATCTTTTCTTCAGATTCCACTTCGGATTTGATAAATTCCAACAAACCCATCAAACTACCATCTTTGATACCAGTACCCTCATCTGTCTTTTGCAAAGCATTTTTTCTTTGCCAAACTCTCAATAATTCTTCTGGTAAGCATGACTACGAGTGGAAATAACATACACTCGTACTTATCTGATGTAACTCCTAGCGTCTCTAATGACCGCAACTGCCCTTCTAACCTATCATACAAATTTGCTAAATTCATACTTACTCTGTTCACTGATTTTTGAACTACCAGCGCAATTAGTTCTCGGATATAAAACTGAATCAATAATTTATCTTCCCCAAAGCGTGATTTCAAACTTTGAATAGCTTTGGGATAATTTTCCCCTGTAGGTGGGTAGCTGTTGACTATATTCCAGGCTCTTGAGTCTTTAACCGTATATTGAATCAAATATTGATACTTATCACTATTATCTAAAGAATAATCATCATTAATTTTACTGAATTGAATCATCATTTATTTTACTGAATTGAGACCAAAACGGTAACCATCCTTTTAAGTCTCCATCATATTTCTTCAGTTCTATGAGAGGTAGTTTATATTTTCTTATTAGATTTCTACTAGTACTACTACTGGCGTCATTATTACTATGAACTAAAATATGATCCTGTTGTTTGTCTAACCTTTTCATCAAAAAACAAATATTATAATATTTCATCTCATACTCACCTCTAGTTGTTAATTCTGTTTCTAGCAAGTCTTCATTAAAACTTTCATGATCCAACACGAAATTATAAATTTCTTGGTCAACGTCTTGCAATTCTGAAAACTTTTTCTCAAGTAGAGAGAATATAGATTGTATTTGCTTTTCATTTTCCGAATTTTTGAGGAATTTTTCAATTTTATGACATTGTTTCATAAAATATGACCTAATTGCAGTTCTTGATTTTTTGGCTTTCTCCATTTCTAATATGTTCTATCACGGTCGCTAAAATTTACTAGCAGCCAAGAAATTCTTCGAAACTATAGCAAAATAAATTAAAAAACAATGTTTAACTGGCGAAATTGAAAAATATAACCAACCAACTCAAATTTTATTCTTTTTATCAATACATTAATATCTGGAAGGTAACCATGTTAACCATGGTAACAAACCATATATAATATTAAATTGCCAATTCAATTAAAAATCTTCTCTGATTCTGCACAGCTGTGTTCTACTCCTTTCTGGCAATGTGACCAGCCCAAAAAAGCCTACCAAGTTTGATGAACTTCACATCCACCTCCCTATACTGATCCTATATCTGCCTGTTTGTCATCCTTCGCTAGATATCAGCGACCTTTAAGGTTCAAAAATAAGAATTTTCCTTTCAAAGATAAGTAATCTAGTTTCTTCTACGCTAGGTAGTGTCCAGGTCCCCGACTCCTATGTCAGGACTGGCCTGATGAGGATCTCATAGAGGAGATACTTCGTTGCAGAGCTTCCGAAGTTTTTACTTAACCCAAACTATTATTTGTTTGTCCTTACTAATAGCAGACTAACCTCGAGGGATATCTATTTAACATAACTTACAACTGCTCTCAGATACGTGAAGTGATCAACATTCGGGTCCAAAGAGCAATAGCAGCCGCAATAGAGAGAGCTGCTCTCTGTTTTCCAGACCCTGCAGGCATGTATGCAGTCTACTCCTGGTTTCCCTTTATTCCCATGGCCTCTGCTGCTTCAGCCAGCTTTAAATATATGTTTCATTAATAGTTTTAATTATTAATTTTGTAGCTTGACTTCAAACTACAAAAATTATTTATAAGATAATGTTTTAAATATCTATTAAAACTTTATATATAAATATATGTCTGTATGTCTGTGTATACCTGGATAATTATTCGAACATACAGAATTTGTATTTATCACATACAACAACAAACAAGTTTAAAAAAAAAACAACAACATTTGTACCTCAAAAAACCAAACAGTGTACTTTCGCATTTCGACCGTCATTAATCGTGGCTGAGGGTAGTTAATTTTTAATTCAGATTCCCAATTTTTAACTCGCAATTTATCATTAATTCTTACATGATAATTTTGGTAAACGGGAAGTTTTCCGTCGACGTTGAAACCCCATCTAAATTTCTTGCACTGAAAAAAATAATACGTAAAATGTTAATTAATAACCGAGGTTGTATGTGTGTGTGTGTGTGTTTATATACTGATCAATCAACAAAGTATATCCTTTTTTTCAAGGGATGCTCCTAATTTGAAATTGATTCTGGCGATAATTTTAGAAAACTGCAAATAATACCTATTTAATTAATGAAGTAATATCATTTTGTGACAAACCTTATGTGAGTTTTTCTCACTTTATGGTCCATAAAGTTTATTTCAACTGCATAAGTCTGTCCACTAAAAAAATAAAAACATATAATTGTTCTTATATATACAATGAACCGTATTGAACATCTAATCATGCCATTGATGCTGGTGGATATGCTATTGGTATCAGTTACTTATATATATATATATATATATATATATATATATATATATATATATATAATATAAACTTAAGAGTTGTCTAAAATAACTGAGACTTTATTGCTCTGAGGCCTTCCTTATATACATATACATTGTTTATTATGTCTGGAAGTAGGATTAAGTCTAATACTAGCCTGCTTCGGACCTTGACTTCCAGTTTATGACTATTTTTCATAAACTATATACTTTGGGCACTTAATACCGATACGGCATTGAGGAGTCCAGAGACTAATTCCCCTCTTGGTCAAAGGCCGAAGCAGATAACAATCCATAACATCTTAATCCTACCCAGTACATAATTCTACTATCTAATTCCATACGGTACAAAGTACGTATGATAACATTAAAAATTAATTCTTCTTCCTATAATACTACCACTGTACTAAGGTCCCACTTTATTTACTCTACAATAATTCTTAAACCTAACTTATAACTAATACACACGCAAAATAAAATTCTTCTGACAATTAAATTCACACACACACTCACACACAAAAACTAAAACTAAAACTTCTCTATGTACAAAACTCCTTTCTCACTCTACAACTCACACACTATTATCTAAAATATATACATTGCTATTAAAATAAAAACTTTTTTCAAAACTAAAAACTCTTATTCTCTATAGACATATTACTAGTCACAAAATTTAAATAAAACATTTTTTTCTTATCAGTATTACAATAAAACAAAAAATGTTTTTTTTTTTTTTTTTTTCAAAATTCACGAACAAAACACATTTTCCTCAAAATTTTACAAAATCAGAAAAAAAAAAAATTACTCTGCATATTAATACAAAAACTTTCTCTCTCTCCCGTTGTTGACAACGGGACACTCACAAAATTACCTGTTCCTCAATTGGGAACCTCAATTGCACAATGTGTACGTTCCTCCGCTTCCGCGACTCTCTGACACTCTCTAGTGTCACTACGTTGTGCTCTCTTATAGCAATCACTCTGAATGGCCCCTCATATCGGTAGATCTCTTTTCCGCGATTAGTGCTCTTTTTACGGTACACCACCATACCGATTCTCAATTTCCCCGTGACGTCCTGCACCCGGACGTTTTCCCTTTCGACCCGCTGCTTTTTTTCCTTCATTATGCGCCCCCGCGCCTTCTCCCACAATTTCCCAAAAGCCCAATGCCGGTTGGTCATAGCGTTCACTAATTCCTCTCCCACTACCGTGTCCCGAAAGTCGCGGCGTCTCTCCCGGAGCCCGAATACGATTTCCACCGGCGAATATCCTGTCGCGGTGTAGATTGAATTATTATATGCCGCGATCGCCTTCTCCATCGCGACATCCGGTTCTAACCTTTTATCTACCTGATAAATCCGGAGATGATCGCTCAGAGTTCCATGCAACCTCTCAATACCCCCTCTGCCCTTGGGATGCCCTGGGGTATTAATGTGCCACACGATCTCGAGTTCCTTGGCCTCTGCCTTAACCTGAGCGTTGTCAAACTCGAGACCCCCAACTGATGAGATTCGACCCGGGACTCCGTATACTTTAAACCACGCCCGCAAAGCTCCTAATACTGCCTCCGCGGACTTGCTCTGCACCAGACAAGCTTGGGCGATCTTGCTGAACGTGTCTACGATAGTGACCCACCGATAACCCCTCCATGTAAATGTGTCGATCTGGAGGTCCGACAATGGGAACTGTACCGTGGGTGTCTCCTCCTGCACCCACCCCGGGGGATGCCGGTCATATTTCGTGGTGAGGCATACCTCGCACGACCCAATGACTTCTTGAATCGTACGCTTCATGCCCCACCAGAAATACCTCCGTTTTAACGCTTGCAGACTCTCCTGTGTACCCCGGTGGTTGGTCTTTCCCTGGTGGTACGAAAGGGTTACCTCTTTTTGCCGGTCTACCTCTTGGACAACTTCTACCGCCCTCGCGCATCTAATAAAAGTTCGGTCAACCCCGATCTTTTCCTCCCTCCAGAGCCTCTTGATCTTATCCCAGACAGTGGTGTTGCTCACATACACGTCTTCCCCGGCTTTGTCACCCCCTGTAAAAGTTTTACCATGGACTCCCCTCTAATTCCTGGTTCCGTCCAGATGGTGACAATGTTGCTCCTCCCATACTTCGAAAAGTCCGCCTTCGGGAGACCCTCAGTCCTGGTTTTCCAGATGACTTGTTCTCTTTTATCATTAATTATCTCATCCACTTCCTCCATATCTGTGGGCCTCTCGTCAGCGGAACTCTCATCTTCTTGGGTCTCATTGCGCTCTTCTTGGGGCTCATTTTCACCACTTCTCGTGTCCTCTTCGCACTCCCTGTCCGGTGTCCATTCGCTTAAGAATTGTCGGATACCTACCGATGGCCCCGCTTCCTCCTCGACCGCGTTAACAGTAATCGCCCGAGATAACCAGTCCGCTACGACGTTCTCTCGGCCCGGCTTATAAACAATCTCGAGATTGTATTGACTGAGGAACTCCGTCCATCTCGTAACTCTCGAGGAGGACTCCTTAAGTTTACCGACCCACTGCAAGGGTCTGTGATCCGTATGAACTCTAAACCTCCTCCCAAAGATATACGGACGGAAGTTCTCCACAATCCCGAGAAGCTCCCTCTCTAGCGCACTGTATCTTGTCTCCGCGTCTGTCAGTCGCCGGCTCGCGTACGCCACCGGTCGGTCCCCCTTTTCGTATTCCTGCGACAGTACCGCCCCTAGCGCATATTCGCTCGCGTCTGTTGTCACCGTGAACATTTTATTAAAGTCGGGAAACGCCAGTACCGGTTCTTTTTTTTAGTTCCTCCAAACACCGCCTGATGTTGTCCTCTATTACCGGGGTGATAACAATCTTCCGGCCCTTCTTTAATAAATCGTTTACGGGTACAAGAAATCGCGCCATCTCCGGTACAAACCGCCGGTAGTAATTCAGCGACCCCATCAACTGTCGGATCCCCTTAACGTCGCGCGGTATAGTCATTCTCGCGATCGCGTCAACCTTTCCCTTGTCTGGTTTCACGCCCTCTGCCGAGATTGTATGTCCCAAGAAATTCAACTCACTCTCGCCTAGCCGCGATTTCACGGGGGACAACTTCAGACCGAATTTCCGGAGTCTCTCGAACCCTTAGGTGACCCACATGTTCCTTTTCCGACTTACTGAACACGAGAAGGTCGTCCATATAGACCTGACACATGTTTTTGTCGACCCATTGGAGGAATTCGTCCATTAATTTCTGGAAGGCGACGGGCGCGTTTTTCAGTCCAAAGGGCATTCGTGTAAACTCGTAGTGTTCCCGTTCAAACGTGAACGCCGTTTTACACTGATCTTTGGGGTGCATTTTTATCTGGTGATAACCCGCCTTAAAGGTCCAGGGTGCTGAATATTACCGCCCCGCTGAGTCTATCTAGGATATCCTCAAATCACGGGATTGGGTACCTCTCATCCCTAGTATTTTCGTTCAACTTCCTGTAATCAATCACCACCCGATATTTTTCCTCCCCCGGCGCGCTCTTTTTCCTGACCGCCCATAGTGGGCTATTATACGGCGAGATGCTATCGATTATAATACCCTGTTCCCTAAGGCTACGAATCTCTTCCCGTATGTGCTGCCTCAGCGCCTGTAGGTACCTCCTTTCCTTAATATACGTCACCCGCTCTTCTTTCAGGGGGATTTCGTGTAAAGTCCTGCCCGTCACGCTTAAGGTATCCCCTTCTCGGAAAAATATATCACGGAACTCCCCCATGATCTTTTCCCTCCACTCCTCCGACTTTACAACCGCCCCTATGTGCCCCTTTTTATCCCTTTCGGTGCCCGCGCACCGCCTATACCTTTTTCCCCCGATTCTCACGGTCCAATTTCCCTCGTGGTTTCTAATCCGCGCCCCTACCCTCTCCAATAGGTCACACCCTATGATCCCCTCATATGACCTGGACAAATCTTCGATTACATGGACCGCCGATTTTTTCCCCTCATTTCCCCAGCGAGCTAAATCAATTTAGATTTCCCCCTCTACCTCACAGGGACCACCCAGAGTGATAAGTTTACATGAGCATACCTTGATCTGGAGTGTCCCGTCGTCACCTCAGCCGCTCGGCCGCTCGCCGACTCAGGATGGTGCTCGAGCTCCCGGTGTCCACCAGGCAGCGCACCCCTCTCTCCACTCTGATAATAGGCAGGCCGCCGCTCCTCGCCCTCACGCCGTTGACCTCCAGAATGCGGCCGCCTCTCTGCTGGCACCCTCCGTAGGCTGCCACACGTCCGGGTTGTGCCACTCTCCTCCGGCCTCTCCGCTCCCGGCTGCCAATCCTCTCATCTCCGCTGCTTTCTGGTCCCACCTCCGTTTCCGCCTCCGAGACTGCGGATACCTCCGAAGCTCTCGATGATCCCGCGGACTCAGACGTCCTCCTTGGTTTCCTCACGAGCCTGTTTACTTCCATGGGCTCGCCCCTGAAGTTGTCCTTCCTCATGAAGATGTATGGCCAGTGCCTGGCAATGTGCCCCTCGTTGCCGCACTCAAAGCATTTAGTGCGGGAACATCTTGCTATCAGGTTTCCTGTCTTACCACACCCGTGGCACTGCCGATCTTTTTTTCCTTGTCGATTGGGTGCTGGCCTCCTTGATTCTGGTCTTCTTCTTTCGTGCGTCCTCACTTCCGGTTCTCGCTTCTTCCAAGATGAATCATGGGGCTTCCTGTAAGCCACTTTGCTCCAGGCCTGAAAACTTTTAAATAATGAGCAGTGTGGTTTCAAATCAAGATCGGATACCTCCGAAGCTCTCGATGATCCCGCGGACTCAGACGTCCTCCTTGGTTTCCTCACGAGCCTGTTTACTTCCATGGGCTCGCCCCTGGAGTTGTCCTTCCTCCTGAAGATGTATGGGCCTGGCAATGTGCCCCTCGTTGCCGCACTCAAAGCATTTAGTGCGGGGACATCTTGCTATCAGGTTTCCTGTCTTACCACACCCGTGGCACTGCCGATCTTTTTTTCCTTGTCGATTGGGTGCTGGCCTCCTTGATTCTGAACTTCTTCTTTTTCGTGCGTCCTCACTTCCGGTTCTCGCTTCTTCCAAGATGAATCATGGGGCTTCCTGTAAGCCACTTTGCTCCAGGCCTGAAAACTTTTAAATAATGAGCAGTGTGGTTTCAAATCAAGATCTACAATTCATCAAGTTTTTAAGTTTCATTCTTACCTAAAATCAGCGTTTGATAACAATCAACATGTATTAGCGCTTTGTTTAGATATAGAGAGTGCTTTGACTCTTGCTGGAAATCAAAAATTATCAATACATTAATAAATTGGAATTTCAAAGGTAATTTATTATGCTTTATTGAAAATTTTCTGACTGATAGGAATTTTCGCGTTCGTTTAGGCACCAACATGTAATAACTTTTTTTTTCCTGAATGTGGAGTACCACAAGGCTCGGTACTTAGTCCAACACTCTTCAACATAGCAATCAACGACATTAACAACGATTTGCCTGAGCCTGTCAAAATTTAACTTTTTGCAGACGATATCTGAATATATCTCAAAACGTCTGATATAGCTTTTGGTCAAGACGTTATGTCACACGCTTTGCAGAAATTAGAGACATGGGCAACCCTTTCTGGCTTTCGTTTATCTGTACGAAAATCTTCAGCGACCCACTTTTGCAAAATTAAAAGATGTACTCAAGCCTTTTCTATATCACTGGATAACCAAGTAGTAAACAAAATTAATCATTTTCGATACTTGGGCATAGTCTTTGACTCAAGACTCACATGGAAATTCCATATCGATAACATGATATCAAAAATCACAAAAAAAGAAAATATTATTAAAACTCTTTCAGGCCTGAATTATGGCTGCGATAGAAACTCACTCTGAAGAATTTATCGGTGCCTAATTAGACCCGTTTTAGATTTCGGATGCGAAGTATATGGTGATGCAGCTAAAAATATCCTCAAGAAACTAGACTCCATTCACCACAAAATGATACGTAGAACAACAGGAGCGTTCAGAACCAGTCCCATATCAAGCGTGCTGTGTGATGCTGAAGAATGGCCTCTAGAGCTCCGTAGGCACTACTTACTATTAAAATTCTTAGGGCGCCTTAAGTCGAGCAAAGATTTTTTCAAATTAAGTAGATATAAAATACCTCCCCGAATTTCTACTTATCCACTTCTATCAGACCTATTCCAGATTCCAAATATCTACTTAGCTCATCCCTATTCTATGCCCCCATGGAAAACAATCAATGCCTCCTTCGACTTCTCACTTTTCTCATACAATAAAATTACTTATCCGCAAGAAAAAAAAACTTTTCATGAGTCAAAATCAAAATATAAAAATTTCCTTTTTGTTTATACTGATGCCTCCAAGGAAAACAAAAACACAGGTTGCGCGGAAACATTTTCCGGAACGACAGTTAGATATTGCCTTCCTAAACTATTCTCGAGTGAATTATTTGCTATCCAATTAGCGCTTGATATAGTTAAATTTTTAGATAGCAAAAAAATAGTAATTTGTACAGACTCTTTTCCAGCTTTAAAAAACTTACAAAACTCACACCATTCTAACAATCCAATTTCACACACAATAATAAAACAGCTACATAAATTAATAAACTAATACACTTTCTTTGGGTACCCAGTCATGTTGGAATACCTGGAAATGAATTGGCTGATGCAGTTGCTAAAGAGGCGAGAAATATGTTTCCTGTACCCAACTTACCAATTGTCCTCAGCGACTATCAAATATATATTAAACAGAAGTGCAAGGCTGCGTGGATTTATTATTGGAACAGGATTCCGGATAGTAACAAACTTAAAATGATTTGCCCTAATGGTCAGTCATGGCCACTGCTAAACGGCTCTAGGAGGGAACAAGTGGTGATGACAAGGCTGCGCATCGGGCACACAAGACTCACACACCAACACCTACTTCAAGGTACCTCACAGCCCATGTGCTCAAGGTGTCATGTTCCTCTATCAGTAGAGCACATATTTAGTAATTGCAGTCTACACCCTACAGCTGGAACACCCATCTTCAATAAAGACCTGGGTACAATGTTCAAAAACTATCAACCATATGTTCTGAAGTTCCTCAGGAATTGCAGAATCTTTAATACCATTTAGATAAACAAGAAATCAGAATTTGGTGCCTCTGGCCATGTTGTAGTACACGACACCTTAAAATAAAATAAATAAAAATATTTTATTATTTTTATACTATAGGTATATATTATGTAAATTGTATTACTTTTATGTATTATTCAATTGATCAATACTTAGTTTTACCAATTTTGCTTATCATTACGATAATTCTATCAATGTAAGTTCTATATTAAATAAATAATATAAATCCATTATTAAAAATAATGCATTATATTAAATTAAAACTTATGCTTTTTATTAAAACTTTATCATTTAGTTTTTTTGTTTTTATTTAGTTTTTTTTTTTAATATATAATTTTTATTTTATCTTTTACTTTATTATTTAAAATAAATTTAAAAAACGAAAAACAAGCCTTTTTGAGTTTTGAGCGCGAGCGCCCTATTTAAGGCCCCAGTGTGCGCCGTACTGTGTTGAAATCGACGTTTTTTCGGCACATTTCTAGCTATAATTTCGAAGCTATCAATTCCATCCAAAATTGCATAGTTTATATTTAAAAGCTGATTAAATTTACTATTAAATCCTATATATGAAATTTTGACATATCCTGTAAAACACTCATGCCAGCACGCTGAGGCCCCGCTCTGTGTTAAAATCCATGTTTTTTCCGGCACATTTCTTACTATAGCTCCAAAACTATTAATCTCATCCAGAATTTTATATTTTCATCAGAAAGCTGATTAAATTTACTATTAGATCCAATATATTATATTTCGATTAACGTTCTTGAAACACCCACTTCAATTTAGCAAATAGTCATGTTTAGCGTACGGCACACCGTTTTTGGGATATGAGCGAAAAACCGGGAATCTTTAAACAAATTGGGACCTTTTGCCCCTACCCTTCCTGTTCCCAGGCCCCAAAAGGTCAAGACTTTTAGTATATTAACTTCCTAACTACCCTGAACATGTTTCCGAAGAAAAACCTTGGATTAGTGTAAACGCACTCTACACCCCATTTTCGGCCTTCACTGACTGGACTAAACGGAACTTTAACTGTGGCCAACTTGAAACGGAATCAAACCCGAACATCTTTTTTCAAAGAACATTTACGGTATTGAACGGTATTCAATATCAAACTCAACATTCATTACAAAAATCATTTGAACAAACAAATATCATTGGGATAGTAAAGGATCTTGAAAGCCCACCATCCTCTCCCTTAAACTACAACAGGAGGGGCTAATTCATCTCCTGTCCTTTTTTATTACATCGTATTTTTCACATTACAATCAACCTATGCCACCATTTTAATAAAAAATATTTGAAAGTTGTTGTTTTGAACCTGAAATTGTAAATATCACAAATAGGGCCTTATAAACCAGTTACCTCAAATTCTACGGAAATATGGAACCAAAATCGGATGATCCGTTGAGGTTTGAGGAGGAGACTAAATTTTGTTTATTTTGCCACGCTACGTGGTAAGAACTACATAGGGGGACTCTAAGCCTCTCATCTGAAGGCGGCGGGTCAACGTGACCCGGTCACACTTAGATTCCCAGCACAGTACAACATACTCGTTACCCATTACAGTCTCGTGTAACTTAAAAAAAAAAAAAATATCAAATATTAGGGGAAAGCTGAATGTTTGCAGGGTGTAAGTACATAAAGTATACACTAAGAAAACACAAAGTTCCGACCCCCACCCCTCTTGTTTTCCCCCTCACCACTCCAGCAACATTACAAGTACAGAACTCTGGTTATATGCCGATACCTAATTATGCTATCGGAGTGTTCTTTTTTTTATTTTACTCCTAATAATATTACAATTACAAAATACAAATTATGTTATATACACTTTTTATGTAGATAGCTTAGTTTCGCCGTAATACTTAATCATATACAGAAAACTGCCACTACAAAAAACAAAAAGTAACTTCAAAATATTATAAATTTTTATCATTACGTTTTGGGAAGAAAACTGTTAAACAAAACGTATAGATAATATAATTAGCTTTAAAATGGTGTTTCTCATAACGCATAACATTAAAACGATGGCTTCATAGAAAGCGTTGAAAGAGTAGTGGACACCGGTGCGCCGGTCCTAGCAGGGCCGCGCTGTTGTGCACAAACGCGTATACTGGGTTCATGATCAAGAATAATCATTTAGTTGAAATGAAGCAACAATGTAATAACGTTTATTTTTAGGTTATTACTTCCAAAGTACATTTTTTTTGCTATAATAGTTTATAGTTTACTTATATCACTTATTTAGTACAAAATTTAGTATCGAAGGTTCAACTCCAAAAATCAAAAGATCTGACTGCTGGATATTGTTCACCACCCTTAGCTGTAAGTGTGATAAAAAGTCTTCCTCCAAATATTTTTTGGTTTAGGAGAGAGAGAGAGGGGGTAAAAGTCGTAGGTTGCTGGCTGTCTGACCTCTGAACTCGGAAAACGTTACTTTTAGTACATATATACATAAAAAAGCAAAGAAAATTTGCAAAAAAATGTCATTTTATTCCTCTCTTTCCTATATCATAATTTTAGAGCTATGGAAGAGGGAAAAATAGAAGATTTTTTACTTGAGGTGAGTCGCAGTTCTCCGGAATAACACGTTTGTCGGTACTCATTTGGCTATAACTCCGAAACTATTTGTCCGTGTCAAATTTCTCTTTTTTCAAATGAAAGCTGGTTAAATTTACTATAATAACGCAAATAGTAAATGTTGATCTAGTCCCGTAAAACACGCACGGCAGAATATTGAGAAACCCGTACTGTTGTAAAAAACTCTTAGTTTTCGGCACATTTATCACAATGACTCCGGAACTATTTCTCCGATTCCAAATATATTTTTTCCATCTGAAAGCTGTTTAAATTTTCTATGAGATCATATATTCAATGAAATTTTGATTGAATTTCGAGAAATACCTATGGCAGCCTATTGAACATGTTATACTCGCCACATTTTGGCAAAACATACACATTTAGCGTTTGGGCGTGGGTATTTCATGGAATTTAATCAGAACTATATTAGGTTTAATAGTAAATTTAACCAGCTTTTATATGGAAAAAATAAATATCGAATCAAACAAATAGTTTGGTGGTTATAGCGATAACTTTTTCGAAAAAAAAAAGTGAATCCCGAAATAGTACGGTGTACTCAGCGCGCTGTCGGGGATATTTCACGAGATTCAATCAAAATAATATAAACGGGTCTTATATTAAATTCAACCACCTTTCAGATGGAAAAAATATGTTTTGAATCGGAGAAATAATTCTGGAGTTATTGTGATAAATGTGCCGAAAAATAAGAGTTTTTCACAACAGTACAAGTTTCTCAATATTCTGCCGTAGGTGTTTTACGGGACTAGATCAACATTTAATATTTGAGTTATTATAGTAAATTTAACCATCTTTAATATGAAAAAAGAGAAATTTGAATCGGACAAACAGTTTCGGAGTTATAGCCAAATGAGTACCGACGAACGTGTTATTCCGGAGTACTGCGACTTATCTCAAGTAAAAAATCTATTTTTCCATCTTCCATAGCTCTAAAATTATGATATGGGAAAGAGAGGAGTAAAATGACATTTCTTGCAAATTTTTTTTATGTATATATGTGCTAAAAGCATTGTTTTCCGAGTTCCAAGATCAGACAGCCAGCAACATACGACTTTTACCCTCTCTCTCCCCGAAACCCGAAGATATTTTAAGGAAGACTTTTTATCACACTTACAGCTAAGGGCGGTGAACAATATCCAGCTGTCAGATCTTTTGATTTTTGGAGTTGAATCTTCGATACTAAATTTTGTACTAAATAAGTGATATAAGTAAACCATAAACTATTATAGCAAAAAAAATGTACTTTGGAAGTAATAACCTTAAAATAAACGTTATTACATTGTTGCTTCATTTCAACTAAATGATCATTCATGATCATGAACCCAGTATATGCGTTTGTGCACAACAGCGCGGCCCTGCTAGGACCGGCGCACCGGTGTCCACTACTCTTTCAACGCTCTCTATGAAGCCATCGTTTTAATGTTATGCGTTATGAGACACGCCATTTTAAAGTTAATTATATTATCTATACGTTTTGTTTATCACTTTTCTTCCCAAAACGTGATGATAAAAATCTATAATTTGTTGAAGTTACTTTTTGTTTTTTGTAGTGGCAGTTTTCTGTATATGATTAAGTATTGCGGCGAAACTAAGCTATCTACATAAAAAGTGTATATAACATAATTTGTTTGTAATATTATTAGAAGTAAAATAAAAAAAAAGAACACTCCGATAGCATAATTAGGTTTCGAGCTGTCGGCATATAACCAGAGTTCTGTACTTGTAATGTTGCTGGAGCGGTGGGGGGTTGGAGGAAAGCAAGAGGGGTGGGGGTCGGGGCTTTGTGTTTTCTTAGTGTATACTTTACACCCTGCAAAAATTCAGCTTTCCCCTAATTAGTTGCGACACGAAACCTTTATTGACTGGGCTACAGTGTGGTGTAGTAACAAAACATATTACATACGGACAAAATAAAATTAATTATCAGTAATTAATATAACACTGATTTAAAGAAATGGTATTGATTTTAAAAATGTTTTCGTTTTAATTCTAATATACTAAACTTTTTCGGTTTAGTCGAGTACAAACAGTAACAGGATCACTGTCACTTACTATTTAATGTTATTGGGACAGAAAATACTATAAATAACAGTGTGATAAGTATTAATTAACATTTTCATTACAAGGTCAGCTGTATAATTTATATCAAATATAAATTAGCCTGTCACATATCACTGTGTAATATTTAAACCCTATTCAAGTGTTTTGTGTAGAACGTCAAAACTGTTTTCGGAAATGGCGTTTGTGATGTATGCGCTCGTCCGGTGTCCATTTCTTTAAAAAGTGACTATTTTTAACCACTTTCAAAAGAAGATTATCATTTCGATAGGCATAATTTTTTATATTGATGCCGGTTAGGTATAATTATTAAACAGCTTGGCATTAATCTCCTTAATGTTATTATTCGCATCAACAATTCTAATATATTGATAAATCCTAGATAAATCTTCAGGAATATACTAAATTTTTTCAAAACATCCTTAATTCAACAATATTATTCATATCATCACTAATGAAATGGGATCAATCCTCAAATAGTTATGCGAGCAGACGACTTGTAAACCTAACTGGCCAAAATATTCACAATTCAAATAGTACAAAATCACCCAAAGTTGTTAAAGATGTTAGATCCTTTTATTGTTAACAAAAGATATAGAACTTCTGAGCCCATATGTTGTTGCTGAAATGAGGAAGTTTTAATTAGATATGTGATAATAAGACGTTCTCAATTAAAAATTTGGAGATAAAAGCCAAATTGTTTAAATATTTTTCTTTTTTTACAGTTTGTTCTAAGTTTTGATAGGAGGAATATTTTAGATTACGGTTTCCTGAAAATTTTAGGAACTGTTCTCTAGTTTTCCTGTTTCAATTTCAGAAACAATAGTTGTTTAAATAAAATCGTTTTAAACTGTTCATAACTATCCAGTCCTCCTTAAAAAACTAAAAACTGCTTATTCTTCAAATTATTATACGAACAAAGGTCTAGTACAGTTGTTTGTCAACAAGATGAGTGAGAGACTGAGTGTGTGTGCGCTTCCTCTGGTGTGTCTCCCTTGTTCAAGTTCCGTTCTATAAGTTGAATTAAGGGCAATTTAATTTCATAAGATAATATTGAGATCTTACTCAATAATTAATTCTCATTGATTTGTGCCGAATTCCATGCAGTATTACTGTAAGCGCACATCAAGCACCGACTACAAGCTTTCCTGAATTATTTTTGAATAAGGAAAAACCAAATATTATTTACAACTATTTAATATACTACTCGTTGACAAGTTTCCACAAGAAGAACAGATTTATAATTTTCAGCACTTAAATGATCTTACTTTGTATTATTTAATGTTATTCTTAAGGGACTTTGTCCCAGAATAAAGTTTTCTTTCTATTCTATTCTATTCTAAATTGTTACTGTAATTAACTTGGCAACATTAGAGCAAGACTGGTTTTAATCCTATACTGTAACATAATAGAGCCACATATCCGAATTCAAATATGGTTTCTTACAATTTCTCAAATGAATGGACGTCAACATACTGACTTTGGAATGTAGGATGTAAACATTTTAACATATTTTCTTGTTCTTGAGGTATTTATTTGTAAAATTATTATTCTTTTGTTTTATATATATTTGTTGTTTTTTCCATTCTAAAATGTTGTAAATCTAATCTTATAATTCAGGTCAAGAGAAGACCTCATACCCAGATACGTGCAACTAAGAAGCGGAGCACAAACAAGAGCAGCGTCGAAAGCCACTCACCATGCTAGACGTCAATGGGTAAGATTTGAAATTAACCATTGGTACTCAGTGAGAGATAATTTAAAATTATATATTTATATCCTCCACAATAAACTCACTTCTGTACTCCACCCACTTGAGTTTGACTCATTAGACAATCAAATCCGGACGCGAGTTGAATATCTCGTAACCAAAAAACAAAAAACATTAGAAAATAAAATTAATAACTTGCTGTCTAGCAAGAATAACCCCGTTAATCGCCCATCTAACAGTCCAAAAAACCCCATATCCGATAACCAATTTTCCCCACGTATCCTCAACCTCAGCAACATAACATTAACTAAAAATGAAAATAATTTGCTCAACAAAGGTTTAAAACATTCTATAAATTCACTGGTGACTATACAAACATTCGAAAGCCTTGCTGTCCACATTGAATCCGGTTTAGAAAAATACGACAAAAACCCACTTTCGAAATCAATATGCGCAAACATACTAAAAACAGAAATTGAAAAAGCCCAGAACTATAAGATAAAGACATCATCCGAATACAAGATAGCACGCGCTTTATCAACTAAAATATTAAAAAACGACCTTACAATCATAAAAGCGGACAAAGGGAACACCGCAGTAATTATAGAAAAAGAGTTATACAAAAATAAAATCTATGACTTCATCCAAAAAAAACAGCTTCCCCACCATAAAAAACCCCGCTAAAAAATTTAACAGTCAAGTTCGGGAGTTAATAAATAATAGTATTTTAATACCTGATAATATAAAATACAACTTGATTGAAATGAATCCCTTGCCGCCCCGTCTCTACGGCCTACCCAAAATACATAAAGCAGACATTCCAATAAGACCAGTAGTTACCTACATTAATAGCTCCATATACAAACTTGCTCATTATTTAAACAACATGTTCAAAACGAAAATTTCTTTTTCCCCACGAAATACAATAAAAAACTCAATAGAATTAGTCAACAAAATTAAAAACGTAAATGTTCCAGACAATGCAAAGTTAATATCATTCGATGTCACAAATCTGTTTACCAGTATCCCACCTTCAGAAACAATAGAAATTTTAGAAAAACTAATCTTCCGGTCTAATCTTCAACCACTAGAAAAATTAGACTTGTACAATTTAATGTCAGTCTGCATAAAACATAATTATTTTCAATTTAACAATACATTCTATAAACAGGAAGAAGGATTACCAATGGGGTCCCCTCTTTCACCCCTTCTGGCAGATCTTTTTATGGATAAATTAGAACGGAAAATCCTTCATTCAAAATTAGCTCAACACATCATATACTGGTATCGGTATGTTGATGACATAATTTGCCTATGGTCTGGGACGACCAGACAAATCAATAGTTTCTTAAACGAAATAAACGAAATCCACCCTTCAATTAAATCCACACTGGAGTTAGAGAACAATAAAACTTTAAATTTTTTAGACATAGAAATCTCCATAAACAATAAACAACACGAATTTAATATATACAGGAAACCCACACACACAGATGTAGTTATAGACAACAATGCCAGGAGACCACTAACACACAAACTCGCTGCATTTCATAGCATGATATACCGGCTTTTAAATATACCGCTAAATAAACGAAATTTTAACAAGGAAATACAAACGATTCACACTATAGCTAACAACAACGGATACAGTAAAACCACAATCGATAATATTTTAAGAAAACAAATACATAAAAAAACTATGAATAATATATACAAAACACCCCCAGAGGATAAAGCTACCCCTAAAAAATATATTTTGATACCATACTACGGCCCAATATCCGTTAAAGTCGGGAAAGAATTAAAAAAATTAGGTTTAAACCCTGCATTTAAAATAGATAAGCCATTGTCATCATACTTCCCTTCACCGAAGGACAAAATAGACCCTTTCCAAAAAAGCGGCGTATACGAATTAAAATGTAATGACTGTGAAGCAAAATACACGGGAAAAACCGGACGATCAGTAAATCAAAGAGTAAATGAACATATAAGAGCATACACTAATAAGACCCAAAATTCCAATTTCGCTATCCATCTAAATGAAAATAACCACAAATTTAATAAAGACTCGGGAGTAAAAATATTACATCAAGTAGAAAATAGCCTAAAATTAAATACTTTTGAATCACTAGAAATAATAAAATCGTTTAAAACCGATCCAGATTTTTGTTTAAATGATCAGATTAACATATCCAATAGCCCCATTTTAAATTTATTTCCCATAGGAACGAAAAAACCCAATGAGTCATAAGGGAAACCCCGTTGTAAATCTAAAACTTAACCTACCTGCCCCCCCCCTTTTACTTCTCACAAATTCAGTGTTTTAGTTACCTCGAAGGTGAGTGCCTATGCTTGATTTCTTGTCTTATCTTTTTAAAAACCTTAGTATATTTAATCTATGTAACATAGTACTGATGTGTTGAAAATTTTATTGTATGTTTTAGAACTGAAGATGAATGTAGCATTCGAAACTAGTTTTCAAATAAAATAATCTCAATAGAAGTGGCATTTAATTCATCAATCCTAATTGTATTGATCCTTCTATATCATCATGCGTACCTCAAGTAAACATGATTCTCTATTTCTCTCTTATGAGGCTTCCATTGAAGGAAACAGAAAAAAAAATTGGTAATAAATACCTTCAATGTTTAATAATCAATAAACAATGTGACAGCTCTTCAAAATAAAAATAAAACTACAAACAGTCTACTAGCGAAATCTTGTAATCGACCCCGCGAAACCTAAAACGCTCAAAACTGTGACTATTTGATTGCAAAGCAGGAAGGGTATGATGGGGCACAAAATTGTGAGGCACACCAATGTTTTCTTTAAATTTCCGCCAAAATGTTTTCATTTCCGCCAGCCGATATTTCACTGATGATAACTCTAGGAAAAAATGTTTTATAAAAATATAAGTTTATATTTGACAAACCCATACCATTGTTAGGAAACCTTACGTTAATAGAAAATTTGAAAATAAATGATTTAAGGCAGCAAACCTACATTTTTGGACCGATTTGCCTTGACTATAGATGTGAAAACGATAATTAAAGGATTATAGATAAGTGCTCAATTATTTTGCATTATTTTCTTTTTTCATTCTTCGCCCAGTGATCACTCAGTGAATTTTTATTTGAATGGTAGGTTTAGGTTATTTGAATGAAGGCCATTTACTTGAAAATATAACAGACGTTTTCTCCTACAAAGAACACTGTTTTTTTCTTAACTATAGAATCTAGCTGACAAAATATTCGATTACAACGTTCAGACACTGGTAAAATAATCCGACAAGGTTTATTCAGGACTATAATACTAATTATCAATCAGTTAAGCTATAATTATCAATCAGCATCACTCGAAGGAAATAAGTAATAGAGACAGCAATGATTTTGGCGAGAATGATGGGTGGCAATGGGAAATCGAAACAAGACCTCGACAGTCTCATGTGTTCACATTAATACACTCATAAACATTATGAATATACACTTCTTTTTTTTATTTTTTTATTATATATATATATATATATATATATATATATATATATATATATATATATATATATATATATATATAATAGCTAAATAAAAGGATCGCTGGATTGAGTTTTTAAAAAGAGGCTTTATTCTGAAGTACATACATTGATACAAGATACAAGCACAATTTTATAACCTAGTAAAAAACTTCGGGCATAACATCTGCACGTCTCTACGTACGACAGTCGAATGTCACCGAGGTTTTTTTTTTTTTTTTTTTTTTTTTTTTTTTTTTTTTTTTTTTTTTTTTTTTTTTTTTTTTTTTTTTTTTTTTTTTTTTTTTTTTTTTTTTTTTTTTTTTTTTTTTTTTTTTTTTTTTTTTTTTTTTTTTTTTTTTTTTTTTTTTTTTTTTTTTCCAAGCCCCTATTGGATGAATCTTGAATTGGATGGGATTTCTATTGATGTTTGGCCTTTTTCTGTACTGAGTACACTATAAAGCCAACAGGAAGTTATTGAAATCTTGGGGTGTGGGTTTCAGAAAGCTTATAATCTTTAGGTGATGGGGCTCACCTAAATCTTGTTGTTGAACTTAAAACTAATAATTTTTTTTTTTGGTAAAGGTTCGTGTGGTGGGCGATGCCTCTTCGAGGCAGCTGCTTGAGCGGGATGGTCTGTATCCCGTCGTGGCCAGGGGCCCGGTTTCCATTGGATCGCCTCAGGATGGCTTTGAGGCGTCTCGGGCTGACGAACACGTAATTGTTGTCCCTGGCCATGACTGGGTACGGAGGTGCATCGATAGTGAGGTTTCGATGTCTTCTTTGTAGTATTCTACTAGCAGCTGGGCCTGTTCTGAGGGCATCAACAATCTGTCACCATCGTGCAGACGGACACTGGAGCTCTTCTTCGTTGATGATTTGGTCAACTTCCAGAGTTTCCTGTAATCCCCGTGTGTGGCCTGAAGTCGATCGTGCCAGGTCGCCGTCTTCCACTGCCGCACGAGGTTCCTTATCTGGGTGGTGATCGAGTTCAGGGCCATCTTCACTGCTGGATCTCTAGTTCTGGAATGACGGTTCTTCAGTGTCCGCCTGCTCTTGATCAAGGCCATGATGTGGGGTGGGGGTGATCGGAGGTGGGAGGGGCTGGGGGTGAAAGGTGGGGGCGATGGCGCGGCCTCTAGCAGGTTTTTCGTAAATTTCTGGATGTAGTCGTCCACAGATTCTTCTGATTGGAGGACGGGCATCTTCTCTGGTAGCTTTCGACATACCTCTGTTTAGTACAATTTCCAGTCAGCCTCCTGGTATTTAAATTTCTTTTTTTTGGGTTATCTGTTCTGCCTTCGATTTCATAGATGACTGTTCGATGATCAGATGATATGAAATCGAAGACATTACATCCTGTGAAGCGATGGGGCTGACGTGTGAGCAGAAGGTCTATGGTAGATGTGAATCCTGAACCGGCGTGACGGAAAGTATGAGTTGAAGGGTGTATAACTGTGAAGGCTGTTTTCGTTAGTTGCACTCCCGCTGGATTATTTTTGTGTTGTGCCAAGAGGTATGCCGAGCGTTTAAGTCTCCCACCACCCAGTGATTTATTACAGTCCCGCATGCGTTGACTAGTTGTCGGAGTTGTCCCAACGAACCTTGAGGGCGACGATACACACCTGTGATAAGTGTTGGCTGACGTAACATCACTTGAATTGTCAGGTGACTCATGAGGCTGTTAGTGACGTTGAATGGAGGTGGCATCTTTTTCCATGGGACAGCTATGAGAACACCGCCGTGTGGGTCGTGTTGGTCGTCGGTTATAGCAGCATAGCCGAGCAAGCGGGGTGGATATCCGAGTAGTTTGGTCTCAGTCAGAACCACAACGGTTGGCTGAGCCATACCCAATAGCGCCTCTAGTTCTTCTATTTTCGTAGAGAGGCCTCGACAGTTGAAATTAAGTAGAGTGAAGCCTCTCATTGGCGGTTGGCCAGCCCCACTACTACTTGTACTAAGGTTTTCACCTGTTCGATAAGGTCTCCAACTGAACTAGTGACAGTGTCTGTTATATGTGACATAAGTCGTTCAACCCAAGGAGGAGGATCCGCTGGATCTGAGCGAATAGGTAGGCTGGTCGGTGGTGGAGGGGTGGGGGGTTGTGGCGGTCCCTGATTAGGGTCTCGTGTCTGAGACCCTGTAGAACTCTCTCTGTTACCTCCTCTTCGACTGGCCAAGAGCTCGGCTAGTTTGAGCCTGTGTGGACACCCCCTATAGGAAGCAACATGTTCTTCCCCACAGCTGCAGCATTTTGGTGGGTCCTTCCTGTCGCAGTCTTTGATGTCATGGCTGCCTCCACATCTTACACATTTGGCCTTGCGGCCACAATAATTTCTAGTGTGTCCGTTGCTGACACTTGTAGCACTGTGGGGGGAGGGGGTCCTTTGTTTCCCTGTAGGGCTCCACCGAAAAAGAACAGTGGTCCACATGGCGGACCTTATTTTTAATATTTTTGGCTGTAACGCCATTCGCTACTGTAATGCAGATGTTGGAAATAGGAGTTCTCTTTCCATCAGGGGCAGTTTTATGAAAATGCCGGGCATGACTAATTTCAACCGGCTCAAAAGCCTCTAGCACTGAGTCTAGCGGGATGTCTGTATCGAGATGTTTTATAACAAATTTGTTACGCTTTGTGTTTGATCTCGGGGGGTGGGTGTAAAATTCCGCCTTATTTTTCTCTAAGGCTTTGAGGAAGCGTTGGCGGTCTTTTTCTGAGTACAACGTTATTTTGTGGTCTTGGGATCGCGTATTCATGATATAGTGATCTATGTGTAATTGAGACATAAATGTTCTCACCTTGCTTTTGTATTTGGAGGAGATAGTTATTGGTGGTAGTGGGTTAGACCAAGAAGCATCGCCGCTGTCCTCCTCTTGTATAGCGTCGAGCACCTGGAAGCTGTTCTCAGTAGGGATGTGGAGCGGAGAGGTCTCTTTCGCCTTTCGCGCCAGTTGTCTGGTGTTCGGGCTTTTAATCCCTCCAGCAGACCCTCTTCTTGATGTTGAATGCCATTAGTAGCCATAATGAATTAGTTTAAGAGCACTAATATAAACTATTAAACAAAAGAATGTTCAGAAGGAACAAAGAGAGATGTTCGTAACAATGAGTTTGTGCACAAAGAACTTGCGAACAAAGGATATCGCGAACGAAGGAACTCACGAACAAAGAACTGATAATATTACGCACAAAGGAAGTGATAAGAGAGACGGATTGTCGCGAACCGAAATGCACCAATGCTAACAAGGAACTTCGTCAAGGTTCTGAACAGGTGGTTCGTTAAGAACTGCAGAGAGTCCAGAAACTTGACATGCCGGCGTTGGATGAACTCCGGGATGGTCGGAAGATCGAAGATCTCGTGAAGGTCTTCTGGCTTCTTCTTCTTCAGCGATGTAGACTTTGCCATCTTCTTCAGCATGGAGTCCTGGAACCGCTGCAGGTGCTGTCTAGTTCCGTCTGAAAGGCGGGTGAGAAGAGGGGCACCGTACAGGAGGGCAGGTCTCAACATGCTTTTATAGATGCAAAGTTTGAGACGGAGGGAAAGTGCTGGACAGGATAGGAGGTGATGGAGGCTGTAGGATTTTTTTCTCTCTTTACGGTGTGCCCTGTAACAGTGAGCTGAAAAATTCAGCCCTCTATCGATGGTAACGCCCAAGTAGACAATGGAGTTGGAGGGGGCAATGGTGGTGTTTGCCACTCGCAGGGTCTTCGGCAGTGTTGTCCTTTTCCCACGCTTGTGTGAGAACACTACGCAGTCCGTTTTGGCTGGTTTACTTGGATGTTAAGTGAATCCAGCCGTTGAATGATCTCACCGCAGACCGTGTCGGCCTGACGTAGTGCTCTAGTGGGGTTCATGCTGCTGCTAGTGATGGCAATATCGTCGGCAAAAGCGGCTACTGTCACTCTACCGTAGTTTTTGCCAATCACTTCAGCAGTGTAGATGTTAAACAACACTGGAGATAGTACTACTCCTTGTGGCACACCGCAAGTGAGGGGTACTGAATGTGAATGAACGTCACGAGACTTCTCTCACTGAGAAAGGAGACAATGATTCCATAGAGCTGCTCAGGGCAGTCTAGATCTTCAAGATTTCTGCATAAGATCCCATGAGATACGGAATCAAATGCTTCCGTGCAGTCTATGGAGATCAGCGCTGTTGCAGTATTCCTATTGAAGTTTGAGCACGCCTCAGTTTGCAGCTTCATCAGGTGGTTTTCATTGCTGAGACGTGCTTGAAAACCCGTTTGTTCAAACGGAATAACTGAGTTCCCCTCGCAAAAGTCTCGTAGGTAATTGAGAACAATTTTCTCGTAGACTTTTCCGAGGTGAGGCAACAGGCTGATTGGCCGGTAGTGTTCTGGCTTGTCTCCTGTCTTAGCCGGCTTGAGGAGTGGAAACAGTATTGCATGCTTCCACTGAACGGGGAAGTATCTTAACCTCAAGCAGGAGTTGTACAGGTTCGTGAGGTGCATTATTCCTTTTCTGGGGAGCTGCTTGAGAAGGACTGTCTGAATCCCGTCATGTCCAGGAGCTCTATTCACTTTCGTTCTTCTTAAGATGGCTTTCAGCTGTTTAAGGCTGATGAACATGAAGTTGTTCTCCTGGGCCATGGACGGGAGAGGTTCAACATCGGTGGTCCTGTTGGTGATGTCCTCTCTGTAGTGCTCAGCAAGCAGCTCCGCTTGGTCGGAAGGGGAGAGGAGTCGGTCCCCATCGTGCAGGCGGATCGTGGAAGTTTTCTTTACCTCAGATCTTGTTAATTTCCAGAACTTCCGGTAATCATTATGTGTTGCCCTCAGCTTGTCCTGCCAAGTAGAGGTTTTCCATTGGCGGAGCAAATTTTTGATCTGGGTGGTGAGGGCGTTGAGGGCTACCTTGATGTCTGGGTCCCGGTTTCTATACCACTTGTTTTTTAGATTCTGCCTGCTCGATATGAGAGCCATGATATGAGGAGGGGTTTTTTGGAGATGGGGTGGGGAAGGACGGAAGGTAGGAATTGAGGAATGGGCAGCTTCTAGGATGATGTCGTTGAAGGTGTTGACGAATTCGTCAATTTCCTCCAGAGAACGCAGCGGTTGCACCGATGGAAGTCTATGGCAAATTTCGGCTTTATACGACCTCGTATTTGCCCCAGTCAGCTTTTTGATACAGGAATTTTTCTGGGGCTGGCTCGTCCCTCCTTCCTTCGAGTTCGTAAATCACTGGCCGGTGATCTGACTTGATGAAGTCAGTCACCGTGCAGCCAGTGATTCGATGGGGTTGCCGTGTCATAAGGAGGTCGATGGTTGATGGGTATCCATTCGAGTAGCAGCGGAAGGTATAAGTGTCAGGGTGGACTACCGTGAAGGGGGTCTTAGCTAGCACCCTGCCCGCCGCATTTGTCCGCGTATTGTGCCATAGACTATGTCGGGCATTGAGGTATCCGATCACCCAGTGATTGGACTTTGCCCCGCAGGCTCGTAGAAGGCTCTTCAACTCCACAAGAGATCCCTGTGGGCGTCGATATACCCCTGTGATGAGGGTTGGCGCCTGAAAAGAAGATGGCCTCGGGACCTTCTAATATAAAACTTCATAATAAAAACCTTTATAAGTGCTACCAATGGGTAGGTGCTTTAAAAACAAGTGATGTGTCCTTTTCATCTATGTCATCACATTTACTTGATGTATCATAGTTTATATTATATATAGTTGTAAATTTCAATAAACACATTAAAAAAAAAAAAAAAAAAATATACATATACTATATACTACTGCCTCCCTAGAGAGACCATGATAAAGTAGCACCTTAAATTTAATAAACAGATATAATTAATTAATATAATTTAAAAATATACTTCAAGCATAGGAGGATACATCTTTGAGAATGTTCTTTATAATTTCAAAATAACTATAGAAATACAATTCCAATAATTTTTTTTATTATAAAAGTATCAAGTAGAAGTCAATAGGAATAATACAGAAAAGTACTTTTTTATTTTGAGATGAGGGCAAATGTATATTGTTACGGTCACGTGAGGCGGCAGGTAGCTGAAAAGGCCGTTAGGGTGGCCTAGAAGGGTCAAGGCGGGCCCGAAGGGCCTAGACTTATAACATGGCTAGAACGGTCTAGAATGTTCGGCGTAGCTTTAAATAAGCCGACTTCTAGCCTAGTGGGGCAGTATCCATATGTCAGTGATCAAGTAGCGATCAATCAGTCAAGTGTCAGTGACAGTTCAGTCAGTGAGTTAGTGACAGTGTTTATCAGTGTCAGTGAGTGTAGTAACAGTCTCTGTGTGTCAGTGTACTAGATTCTTATGTATAGTAGTGACACCTAGTATTAAGATATTAAAGATAAGTATTGTGTAATATACATATTAGTGTAATCTTAATATATATAAATTACGTGTCGCCGCCTAGGGGCCGGCTAACACCTAAACTACTAAACCGATTTTAATCAAATTTGCATACCGTGTGCAGTTTGATCCAACAAAAGATAGGATACCTTATATCTTAATTTATAGTCACAATATTATTTGTATATTATCTGCAAGTCACAATTATCTGTTAGCTCTATACGATTCTAACATATGGCGGTATAAGGTTATACTATTATATAAAAGGACAAGCAATGTTTCGTTTGTGTTCACTAACCGCCAAAAACTACTGAACCAATCTCTACCAAATTTTGACTACATCATCTTTATAGGATGGTTTAGCAATAGTAAAATATAATGATTTTCAACTAATTCTTTATTGAAAAATGAATAATAAGTGAATAACAGTGAAGTTCAAAAATGGCGGCAATTGCCATCTACATGAAAGGTTAAAATGTACAGTGTTACATAGAGGTGAACATTGATAATAAAATTTACTTATTTTCAATTAAATTGTTATAAAAACAGCTATATGGAGTGAAATATACCAAATTTTAACTACATCATGTTCATAATTCTAGGTTTAGCAACAATAAAACTTTAAATGTACAATGTTGGGTGTTAGAAACGGGTTTTGCCACACTACCACATAATTTTATGGTTAGAAATTAAAATCCAACCAGATCAAATCAAATAAAATTATTTCTGTCGAATGAAAATTATTACAAATAAAAATGCCGATCCTCAGCTGTTTAATATTGTGTGTAAAAATATGAATTTTGAACCTTTAGTTGTAAGCACTGATAATGCAGTTTCTTAATAGTCTCTGTCCATCTGTATCACCAACTCATATATTAAAATTGAAAATTGGATGTGTAATTATGCTTTACGTTATCTTCAAAAACCAAATCAATCTAAATTTAACCCAGTTAATAATGCCTGCGTAAAATAATATGCGTGAAAATATCATCAAAAATCTAATTTTCAATCGTTCACTTTAATACAAGATTTTTATCGATAAATAAAAAATCAATTATTAGTTAAAATTATCTAATATCTTCACTTATGAGAGAGAGGAAGCCTCGACGAGGGATGATGAAGTTATATATAAAAGGACAAGCCATTTCCGTTCGTGATCACTAACCGCGAAAACTATAGAACTATTCTGTACCAAATATAACTACATCATCTTCATAGTTCAAGGAAGGTTTAGCAATAATAAAATTTATATATTTTCTATTAAATTACTGTTTAAAAAGCGATAAATATGTGGTGTGTAGTAAAGCGAGCGCCATTCAAGAGAGTTACAATGATCCGGTGTTAAATATAGCTAGAAATTGATAATAAAATTACTAAATTAAATTAATTTGTTATCCAAAAAGCTATAAATATGTGGTGTGACGTGTGGATTCCAGTAAAATTTAAAAATCGAATATGTGGCAAGCGACAATAGCGTTTTAGTAAAACGCTCAAGTAAAGTAAAGTAAGTTCTTGGAAGATTTACAATTAGAAAATTTACTATGATAATAATTTATACTATTCTATAAAAGGACAAGCCATTTTTCCTTTTTGATCACTAACCGCGAATATTACTGAACCAATCTGTACTAAATATTAACTACATCATCTTCATAGTTCCAAGAAGGTTTAGCAATATTAAAATCTACTGATTTTAATTTATATTTTATTAAAAAAAGTTAGTATGTGGACAAAAGTGAAGTTTGAAAATTGACCGATAGGTGGCGAGTGCCATTCTACACGAGAGGGTAAAAAACAACTTGAAATTGATAATAAAATTTACTTATTAAACTATAAAGAAAATTATTAAAAAAAATTTAAATATGGTGTGCGATATGTGGATCCCAGTGAAGCTTGAAAATCGACCGATTGTGTATAGAGCCATTCCACAATAGAGTTAATAATGGTAGACTGAACCTATCTGTACCGACTTCTAAATGAATAATTTTTATCATTCTAGGAAGGTTTTTCAATGGTAAAATTTACAATAACTAACATTTAAATGTATAATGCACACTGTCATATACTTTTATAGTTCGAAATCAACATCCAACCAGATGAAATCAATAGAGTTACTTCTGCCGAATAAAAATAATTACTAAATCAAAATGTCGATCCTTTGCTTTTTTATATTGTGTGTAAAAATATGATCCACGGGCCTTTTGTCGTAAGCACTGATAATGCAGTTTATTTTCCGTAAGAGTTTATCAATAGTCTTTATCCATCTTGATTACCAATTCATACATTAAAATTCAAAATTTTACGTCTACTGGTGCTTTTACGTAATCTTCAACCACCTAATCAGTGCAATTATAACTAGATTAATAATTACTGCTATGCGTGAAAAAATCATTGAAGAAATAATGCTCAACCACATGCTAAAATACAAGAATCTTATCGATAAACAAATAAAACTTTAATTTTTAGTTTAAATTATCTTTACTAATGAGGGCGGGCGAAGCCGCGATGGGGATGCTAGTTAGATATAAGTTCGACCTAAGTATAATTGTTATTAGATTAAGTAGCTTAAGGGACCTATTTGTATTTATTAAGTTGTAAATAAATTGTGATTTGATTGTCTTACCCCCAGTGGCCCGTAACAATTTGGTGTCAGAAGTGGGATTACAGTTTAATTGCTATTGTTTGTCTTGTATTTGTTTTGTAATTATTGGGCTACTAGAAAATGGCTACTCAAAGCGTTAGATTAAATGATTTAAAAGTTGCAGATTTGAGACGGGAATTGGAGGAGCGCGATCTGGATCCCTCCGGATCAAAAAGTGTGCTGCAGCAGCGTTTGCGCCAGTTTTTTATAGATTCGGGGGGAAACCCAGATAGCGTTAATCTTGAGACCGATTTGAACAAATTATATGCAACTTTTAAGACTGAATTGGGTAATGTAAGAAATGAATTAGGTAAAGAGTTAGGCAATGTTGAAAACAAATTAGATAATGTACAAAAAGAATTAGGTACTGAGTTTAGTAATGTTAAAGATAATTTAAGTATACTAGAATGTAAGCTAAGTACTGTAGAAAATAAGTTGGTGGAGACTGTGGACAAAAAGTTAGCTGATGTAGAGTGTAGGTTAGGAGAAAAAGTTTGTTCGATTGAAAATGAACTTAGGTTGAGAGTAGAAGCCCTTGAGGGACGCATGAGCCACCCACCAAAGGACGACCGCTACAGATCCTCCGAGGCCAGCTCTCGCAACACCATTCGACTTGCCAATGCTGGGACGCCACCAACACACAACATCATTCCAGTGTTCGACGGGAAGTCACCGTGGGAGGATTATATGACTCTTCGAGACAGCGGCTTCGATCCATGGAAGGTCTCAAGAGACCCAGGCTTCAACGTTGTGCCTAGCCTTGCGTGGAGACGCCTTCGGAGTACGCCGGGGGATGCCTATGACGGAGTGGTCTAAATACGGGGTGAGCTGGTGAGAAGACTCTGGAGATGCGGTTCGGCCACCGCCACATGGACCAGCTATACTGCTCACAACTAAGCAGAGCCTGTTGTCGTTCCCAGCATAGAAGACATAATAGAGAGGGTCTTGGAGGCCCTCAGGACTCGTAAGAAGGAGATTCGCTGTTGGAGCTGCGGCCAACTGGGACACTCTGGAAGCAAGTGCCCGTCCAATAAAAGAGAAAAGCCTCAGCAAAACTAAGGAGGTTAGAAGGTTAGAAGGGGCAACTGCCGACCCGTAATGTGAAAGGCCCCAGGAAGACCATCAGAGTGGCATCAATAGGAAGCAAAACGAACAGTTTCTATGTGGATGGGATGGTGAAAGGGCAGCTGCGAAGCCTTCTACTGGACATCGGCGCAACGATGACAATCCTGAGCCCGAAGACGGTTCCCGCTGAGGATATCTCACCAACTACTTGGGCACTACGGACAGCCACAGGACAGCCAGCCCAGGTCTACGGGAAGACAGTTGCCACCTTTCTCTTTGGAGGTCAATTTCTGAAGCACCGCGCGCTCCGGCCGCGTAGATGAAGAAGTTATATTGGGCGCGGACTTAATTATTGAATATGGGCTCAAACTATGGATATGGTGAGGGGTGTTAAAGGATGAAGAGATCATTCTGCGACGGGGCAAGGACCTCTCTTGACGAGTGCTCTTACTAGAGGACACCATACTACCCGCAAGTAGCCAAGTTGTGACCGAAGGGACGTTTAAAGGTCAACTATCTGAAGGTGAATGTGTGGTACTAGAACCCGGAAGATGCGAAGAAAAGGAGCTCGGACGAGGCGTGCTGCTGGCCTGGTCTCTCGTTAAGGTCGGACGCACCACTCCAGTTCGTCTGATGAACATAAACAGTTATCCGGTAGCGCTGAAGAAAGGAGCACTGATTGGGGAATGTACAACCGCTACCTCGGTCGTACGACAGCTGCAAGGGCATGCTACTAATCGACGAGAGCTCTCAGAGACATTTGCCAACTCTGGGATAGTCATATTGGTTCGCACATTTAACCCCTGGAGAGGAAACGGCTACTACTTCGGAAGAAGCTCATCGCAGTGTTTCTTCAAACCGTGCTCTGGGACTGAGCACTTTTAAGAAGGGGGCAGTGTTACGGTCAGGCGAGGTAGGCGGTGCCGTGGGCGGCCCGGGCGGCAGGTAGCTGAAAAGGCCGTCAGGGTGGCCGAGAAGGGTCACGGCGGGCCCGAAGGGTAATTAGATATAAGTTCGACCTAAGTATAATTGTTATTAGATTAAGTAGCTTAAGGGACCTATTAGTATTTATTAAGTTGTAAATAAATTAGTGTTTAGTATTTAAATTGTGTTTTGATTAGTCATACCCCCAGTAGCCCGTAACAATATAATTAATAAGATTGTATGCGTACGGAAAATTTATTAACACGTTAAAAACGTTTCCATAATAAAGGGTTGTGTTTGGGGCTCTAATAAATGGACTGTAGCAAATATCTGTTGTACTTTTTGAAAAGTATTTATTCTTAAATGCCTAAACATGGGCCACTTTGAATGAATTCGTTTAACAGTGTAACGTATTTCTCTCATTAAATACCTACGATAAAAACCTACCTAAGTCAATTTTTTGGAGAAATTTGTAGCTTATCTTTAACACGCCATAATGTACTCGAAATACCCTAACAGTAACTTTAAACATCCTTGTTTTATCTAAACATAATGTTACGGGCCACTGGGGGTATGACTAATCAAATCACAACTTAAATACTAAACACTAATTTATTTACTACTTAATAAATACAAATAGGTCCCTTAATCTACTTAATCTAATAACAATTGTACTTAGGTATAATTACACTAATATGTATATTACACAATACTTATCTTTAATATCTTAATACTAGATGTTACAATTATACATAAGAATCTATTACACTGACACACAGAGACTGTTACTACACTCACTGACACTGTTAATCACTGTCACTAACTCACTGACTGAACTGTCACTGACACTTGACTGATTGATCGTTACTTGATCACAGACACATGGATACTGCCCCACTAGGCTAGGAGTCGGCCTATTTAAAGCTACGCCGAACATTCTAGATCTGGCCAGATTACAAATCTAGGGCCTTCTGGCCCGCCGTGACCCTTCCAGGCCATTTGCCGCCCTTTTCGGCTACCTGCTCGCCCATGCCCACGGCACCACCAAACTCACCTAACCGTAACACTGCCCCCTCCTTAAAATTGCTCTGCCCCAGAGCACGGTTTGGAGAAATTAGCTGCGATGAACTTCTTTCGAAGTAGTCGCCGTTTGATCTCCAGGGGTTAAATGTGCACACCAATATGACTATCCCAGAGTTGTCAAATGTCTCTTCAAGCATGTGTCTTACGGTCTTCCGTTCCAGGCCGTCATATCCACAGCCCAACTTGGGGATGACGAGCTTAGTGACATGCAGTCTTTAAAGCTGGCTGCGCAGGTCGTTGAGGCTTCGCTGTAGTGCGCCGTACGTTGATTTCTGATGGGAGGCACGCTTGGTAACCAAGTAAAACAGATGCTGGCCTCCGTGCGTTTGGTGAAGCGCCCTTCCAACACTGGGTCCTTGCTGTTCTAATTCTTCAGTTCCGGCAAACTTCTTCCTGAAAACAGTTGCGATCCCTCGAGAGTTTCTCAGATCTTCAGGGACGCAATGGGCCAGAGCATAGTCCACTGGTAGAGAAAAGATGTCTCTGTAGATTGTTTAAGTCACTCCACGAGCACCTAAAACTTCAGGCCGCGCAACTGGGTCGTTATTGGCCCTAAAGTGAGAGAGATGCTTCACTTGTTGGTCCTCGGTTGGGCCATGATCTCCTTTGAATGGGGCCAGTCTATTAAAGTGGACTACCTTGGGTTTTCCTCTTGGCTGCTTCCTGATCCTATAGATGATGTCATTAATCCTGTTGATGATCTCATACGGGCCATCCCAGGATCTCTGAAGCTTGGGTGAATAGCCTTGCCTTCTCCGAGGATCATGTAGCCATACCAAGTCCCCAGGTTGGAAGCCACCTTTCTCTCCCCTGATGTCGTAACGCTTCTTCATCCTGTCGCTTGCTCCTTGACGAACCTTTTCGTGGATAGCATTCATTCGCATCCTTATATTCGTGATATAATCTTCCCCGGCGACTTCTTCATCAGGCTTGAAACCAAATTTCAGATCACAGAGCAAGCGAAGTTCTCTGCCAAACACCACACTGGCGGGGGTCTGCCCTGTCGTTTCATTTACTGAACTGCGGTAGGCTAGAAGGAATAGGTGAAGGTGCTGGTCCCAGTCCCGCTGGTGGTCGGAGACAACCTTAGACAAATACCGACCCATGGTCCTGTTTATGCGCTCTACCATGCCATCAGATTGCGGATGAAGAGGCGTCGTCCTAGTCTTGCGTATTCCTAGTGTCTCACACATCTTGGAGAAGACTGCAGACTCAAAATTCCGTCCTTGGTCAGTGTGAAGCTCCATTGGTACTCCAAACCTGCTGACGAGCTGTTTCACAAGAACGTCCGCAACTATGACGGCTTCCTGATTCGGAAGGGCATAAGCCTCCACCCACTTAGAGAAGTAGTCCATGGCCACAAGAATGTATCGGTTACCTTCATCAGTCAAAGGGAAAGGGCCAGCGACGTCAACTGCTATTCTCTCGAATGGAGCTCCCACGTTATACTTCTTCATAGGGGCCTTCCTTCTTCTCATCAGTCCATTAGAGGCCGCACACGTCGCACAGCACCTGCACCAGTCTAATACGTCTTCTTTAAGATTAGCCCAATAAAAACGCTCACGTACTTTTTCCAATGTACGGTGGACTCCAAGGTGGCCGCCAGATACTCCGTCGTGAAGTTCCCTCAGCACTTCAGGCACTCTTTTCTTTGAGACGATGAGCTGTAGTCTGCGCTGATCTCCTTCTGTGTTCTCCAATGCTCGCTTCAGCAGCCCGTTGTCCACTAGAATAGAGTCCCATTGAGCCCAGTACGTTTTTATATTCTTTGACATTGGAGCAACATCCTGCCAGGGTGGTCTTCTTTGCCCTGAAAGCTTCCACTGCTTTATTGGTTTCAAATCAGGGTCCTCGTCTTGTTCCTTCGACACCTCTGCATCTTGCCAACTGTCGAAGACAACGGTAGTCCTCATTACTGCCGCCTGCTTCTCCTCTTGCCGGGAACAGTGGCTGCATTTTTCATCACAAGGTCTCCTCGAAAGTGCATCTGCATTCTTATGAGTATTTCCCGAGCGATAAACAGACTCAAAGTCATATTCCTGAAGGCCCTCAATCCACCTTGCAACTTGTCCTTCTGGTGACTTGAATCACAGTAACCACATTAGAGCCGCGTGGTCCGTTCTGAGGAGAAACCTTCTTCCGTACAGATATTTATGGAAGTGCTCTATGGATTTTACAACTGCCAGAAGCTCCTTCCTCGTGACACAGTAGTTGCGTTCTGGGGCTGATAGTGCCTTGCTGAAGTAGCCAATTACTCTTTCCTCCCCGTCTTGCAACTGGGAAAGTACACTTCCAATAGCGGTGTTACTGGCGTCATTGTTAAGTATGAACTTGCCTTCGGTGCGTGGATAGCTTAGGATAGGAGCACTACTTAGCCTGTTTTTCAGCTCCTCGAAGGACTTTTGGCACTCGAGGTCCCAATGGAAAGTGCGTTTTTCTTCGGTTAGCCAGGTTAGGGGTTTTGCAATGCTAGCAAACCCTTTCACGTACCTCCTGTAGTAAGTACAGAGCCCGAGGAAACTCCTAACTTCGTGCTTGTCGCGAGGTACCGGCCAGTCGGTGATAGCCGCAATCTTCTCCGTGTCAACGGCGACTCCTTTGTCAGAAACAACATGCCCCAAGTAGTTTACTTGGCTCCGGAAGAGGTTGCACTTCTTTGGGTTCAGCTTCAAATTAGCTGCACGCAGCCGTTCGAAGACCTTCTCGAGATTCTTCAGATGGTGGTTGAAGGAGTTTCCTAGCACAATGATATCGTCTAGGTATATCAGGCACGTCTCCCATGAAAGACCTCTCAGCACACTTTCCATCAGCCTCTCGAACGTTACAGGAGCATTGCAAAGCCCGAACGGCATTACCGTAAATTGCCAGAGTCCCGTGCCGATTGAGAATGCTGTCTTCTCCTTATCCGCAGGAGTCAATCCAACCTGCCAATATCCACTGCGGAGGTTCAAAGTAGAGAACAGCTTACAGCCTTCCAAGGTGTCCAGCGTATCGTCGATCCTTGGAAGCGGATAACTGTCCTTCTTGGTGACATTGTTAAGAAGGCGGTAGTCGACGCAGAATCTCGTACTGCCGTCTTTCTTCTTCACCAGTACAAAAGGAGACATCCAGGGACTACTCGAAGGCTCAACGACACCATCAGCCACCATCTCTTTAATAATCCTCACTGCGTCTTCTCGTTTGGCTAACGGCAGCCTCCTCGGAACCTGTCGAATGGGCTTCGTATCTCCTGTGTCAATCTTGTGTTGGACGATGTTTGTTCTACCCCGAGGTCCTCAGTTGATCTCGAAGACATCCTGCCATTGGGTAACCATGTTCCGCACTTCCTCACTTTGTTCAGGTGAAAGATCACGGCATGATTCCTCCACAAATCTGGATAATTCTTCTGAGAGCTCTCGTCGATTAGTAGAATGCCGTTGCAGCTGTCTTACGATTGAGGTAGCGATTGTACATTCCCCAATCAGTGCTCCTTTCTTCAGCGCTACCGGATAACTGTTTATGTTCATCAGACGAACTGGAGTGGTGCGTCCGACCTTAACAAGAGACCTGGCTACCAGCACGCCTCGTCCAAGCTCCTTTTCTTCGCATCTTCCGGGTTCTAGTACCACACATTCACCTTCAGATAGTTGACCTTTAAACGTCCCTTCGGTCACAACTTGGCTACTTGCGGGTAGTATGGTGTCCTCTAGTAAGAGCACTCGTGAAGAGAGGTCCTTGCCCCGTCGGAGGATGATCTCTTCATCCCTTAAAGTCACCACACCCCTCGCCATATCCAGTTTGAGCCCATATTCAATCATCAAGTCCGCGCCCAATATGACTTCTTCATCTACTTCGGCCACGAGAGCGCGGTGCTTCAGAAATTGACCTCCAATGAGGAAGGTGGCAACTGTCTCCCCGTAGACCTGGGCTGGCTGTCCTGTGGCTGTCCGTAGTGCCCAAGTAGTTGGTGAGATATCCTCAGCGGGAACCGTCTTCGGGCTCAGGATTGTCATCGTTGCGCCGGTGTCCAGTAGAAAGCTTTGCAGCTGTCCGTTCACCATCCCATCCACATAGAAACTGGTCGTCTTGTATCCTATTGATGCCACTCTGTTAGTCTTCCTGGGGCCTTTCACATTACGGGTCGGCAGTTGCCCCTTCTCACCAACCCTCCTTAGTTTTCCTGAGGCTTTTCTCTTTTATTGGACGGGCACTTGCTTCTAGGGTGTCCCAGTTGGCCGCAGCCCCAACAGCGAATCTCCTTCTTACGAGTCCTGAGGGCCTCCAAGACCCTTTTTATTATGTCTTCTATGCTGGGGACGACAACAGGCTCATCTTCCGCTGCACGAACTCGTGCATGGCCCCTTACTGACTGTCTGACAGCCTCAAACTCCATGGCCTGAGATAAAGCATCGCCTAAAGTCTTTGGCCGGGCGAGTTTCACAGCTTGTTGTGTCTCCGGGTCCCGAAGTCCGTCCAGGAATTTGTCTACCACCAGGCTCTCGTATACATCATCGGTGACCGATGGGTAGGCATTCCTCACAAGCCGGGCGACATCAGCCTCGAATTCCTGTAGCGTCTCAGTGTTCTTTTGGATCCGGTTCCTTAGTTGTGAGCGGTATAGCTGGTCCATGTGGCGGTGGCCGAACCGCATCTCCAGTCTTCTCACCAGCTCTCCGTAGTTGGACCGCTCCGACATCGGCATCCCTTGGAGTACCCCCAGGGCGTCTGCACGCAAGGCCAGGCACAGCGTTGAAGCCTGGGTCTCTTGAGACCACCCGTGAATTGAAGCCGCTGTCTCGAAGAGAGTCATATAACTCCCACGGTGTCTTTCCGTCGAACACTGGAATGATGTTGTGAGTTGGTGGCGTCCCAGCATTGGCAAGCCGAATGGTGTTGTGATCAGGATCTGTCGCTGTCGTCCTTCGGTGGGTTGCTCATGCGTCCCTCAAGGGCTTCTACTCTTGACCTAAATGAACTTCATCATTTTCAATTCAGGAAAGTCATTTTCATTCGAGGAAACCTTCTCTCCTAACCTACACTCTACATCGGCTAACTTTTTGTCCACAGTATCCATCAACTTATTTTCTACAGTACTTAGCTTACATTCTAGTGTACTTACATTATCTTTAACATCACTTAACTCAGTACTCAATTCTTTTTGTACATTACCTAATTTGTTTTCAACATTGCCTAACTCTTTACCTAATTCATTTCTTACATTACCTAACTCATTCCTAACATTACCTAACTCATTACCTAATTCATTTTTTACATTACCTAACTCATTTTGTACATTACCTAATTCAGTTTTAAAAGTTGCAGTTAATCTGCTCAAATCGGTCTCAAAATTAACGCTATCTTGGTTTTCCCCCGAATCTATAAAAAACTGGCACAAACGCTGCTGCAACACAGTTTTTGACCCAGTGGTATCCAGATCGCGCTCCTCCAACTCCCGTCTCAAATCTGCAACTTTTAAATCATTTAATCTAACGCTTTGAGTAGCCATTTTCCAGTAGCCGAATAATTACAATACAAATACAAGACAAACAATAGCAATTAAACTTTAATCCCACTTCTGACACCAAATTGTTACGGGCCACTGGGGGTATGACTAATCAAATCACAACTTAAATACTAAACACTCGTTTATTTACTACTTAATAAATACAAATAGGTCCCTTAAGCTACTTAATCTAATAACAAATGTACTTAGGTCTAATTACACTAATATGTATATTACACAATACTTATCTTTAATATCTTAATACTAGATTTTACAATTTACATAAGAATCTATTACACTGACACACAGAGACTGTTACCGTCAAAGATAGTGAGTTGGTACAACTGTTGATTACCTCCTTACTTTTTAGTTAACTTGTTCGATTATTGTAAACAATGTATCACGTGCTCTGCTCATTAATAAATTGTTTTGTGAATGTGAACTAAAGTGTGTTTTATTTTGTGTGCTGACAAAATAACCATAAAGGTTATTATACTTATCAGGTTATGGGCCCAGAACTCAAACGTGCGTGAAAATCGATCAATAACGGCCCTCGTGTCTCGTGTTTAAAAATGTCGGTGTTTACTGTCCCTTTGCTTTCGTCGAATAATTTCTCAAATTGGAAGTTTAGAATCAAGGCAATCCTTGAAAAGGAACAGTTAGCTGAGGTGATTGAAAAAGACCTACCAACGGAGGCGACGGAAAAGAAAAACTTTTCTTGTTAATGATGCAAAAGGTAAAGCAATTATCATTCAAGGACTATCCCATAAACATCTTGACATTATTCAAGATTGCCAAACATCAAAACAAATGCTTCAAGCATTAAAGGACGTATTTGCCAGATCTAGTTTTTTTTCTAAATTAACATTATGGAGAAAACTCGTAAATTTAAAAAGTGAAAGATATGAGAATCTGGAAGACCATTTTCTGAATTTTGATAAAATTATCAGAGAACTGAATAATTTAGGTTCTACATTGGACGAAAGTGACAAAATATGTCATTTGCTTCTTTCACTTCCTGAAGATTACAATACAGTGGTAACTGCTTTAGAAACAGTTGAAAACATTAAAATGGACTTTGTAAAAGCACGTCTTTTGGACCATGAATTGAAAATTAAGTGTCAAGATACTTCTGAGACAGGTCTTAAAGCCCACAATAATGGTTGCTTTCGATGTGGGGATAATTCACTCTTCCAAGCAAATGTTCCTAAAAATTTTAGGGGGCGAGGCCAAACCAGGGGACGTGTACAAAGCAGATGGCGATACAATTCTCACAATCGAACCAGGAGGAACTGGGGTGGTAATTTCTTTTCAAAGCAGAATCATGGAGAAAATTCATCAGATAAGAATAGTCATGCAAATCATGCACAAAGTGAGGGTGAAATTAATTTATTGACAACTGAGACTTGTAATTCAAGCATGATCCTCGAAGAAAAATCTTTTATCTATGACAGTGGCGCTTCAAATCATTTTGTCAAGGGAGAACTATAACGTTTCATGAAGAACATCACAAAATTAGAATCCACAGTGAAAATTGTTCAAGCGGATGGCCGGCTTTTGACTGCAAATGAAAAGGGTGAGTTGAGTCTTAATTTCAAAGGGCAAAAATTCTTAATCGAAGCATTGATTGTACCAGAAATGAAACATAATTTACTTTCATCATCAAAAATTGCTAGCCGTGGGGCAAAAATAATTACAGATAAAACAGGTACTACAGTTTACTTTAAGAATAATCCTGTTTTGTTTTTCAAACCCCATAATGGTCTTTATTATTTTGAAGCAGACAAATTTAACGAACAGTGCTTAGTAACTATCGATAAAGGGGACTTGTGGCATAAAAGAATGGGACACATTTCAAATGATGGACTCTCACAATTGAGGTTACCCAGACCAAGCAAATTATGTATATCATGTGCTGAAGGAAAGGCAAAAAGAAGCCCATTTTATGAGAACAGCAAGCGTGCAACAGAAATAGGTAGTCTTATTTCTAGTGATTTAGTTGGTCCAATCACACCTAGTACACTCAATGGGGAGAGATATTTCCAAGTTATATTATCTACGAGCAGGCTGTAGAATCAGAAGAATGAAAAAGCGCAATAAATTCGGAATTGGAGTCGGACGAGAAACTCAAAACATGGACCCCTGCAAAATTACCTGAAGGAACTAATTGCGCTTCAGGCGATCTAGATTTCCTGATGATTACTCCACTTTCAAATCACTTCGAAACCTCACCCAGTCTACCATGCGACGTGCCAAGGCGCAGTATTTCGTAACATCCTATCAGAAGCTCCAGATTCAAAATCTAAGTGGAGAACTCTAAGGAAGTTTTCGATTACGAGTTACTCTTCCAGTACATATTATCCTGTGACTCCTGACGAACTTAATTCCTTTTAGATTCCTCTCCCAATGAGCCTCCAATCAATACTTTATCCTATTCCATTCCTCAATTTCCATTTAATCCAGATAACTTTTACTTTCTTTATATTCCCCCCGATGATATAATAGCTTCTGTTTTTAAATCCCGGACAAATGATTTCGGTGCCGATCAAATACCGGTAAAAATTATCAAACTCACTCTTCCTGTCATCCTTCCTGCTCTCATACATATTTACAACTTCTCCTTACAAACCTCTTCCTTTCCCACAGCATGGAAAAAGGTCCTAGTTCGTCCTATGTCCATTTTAGGCCTATTTCCATCCTATCAAACCTATCTAAGCCACTTGAAAGAATAGTCCATTCTCAACTGGCTAAATACCTTGAAAATAAAGATCTCCTAACTCCTCTTCAATCAGGCTTCCGTTCAGGTTATTCTACTCAATCCGCTCTTTTAAAAATTACTCAAGACATTTATTCTTCAATTGACCAGCAGAAAATTACTATCCTAATCCTCTTCGATTTCTCCAAGGCGTTTGATTCCGTGGATCATAAAATTCTTCTGACTAAATTACAAAAACTCTCCCTTTCCAATAGTGCTCTTGGCTGGTTCCAGTCCTTCTAATCCCTCCGTTCCCAAACAGTTATTGTTCCTAACCAACCTCCTTCAAAATCTGTGCCTCTGACGCGAGGTGTTCCTCAGGGATCCTCTCTTTCACCAACTCTCTTTTCCGTTTACATTAATGATTTGACAGACGCCATTAATAATTCCCGATATCCGATTAATGATTATTATCATTAATAATATCCGATGCTGATGACTTTCAAATCTATTTATCGTTTCATCCTTGTGAGATTTTAGAGGCAACTCGTAAAATTCAAGATGACATTTATAGCATTCACCAATGGGCAGTAGAGAATAAGTTACGACTGAATCCAGAAAAAAACTAAAGCAATGCTAATTGGATCGAAACCCTCCCTTGATTCCCTTTCCTGTTATCCACTTCTTTATCTCGATAACGTTCCTATTCAGTTCACAAACTCTGTCAAAAACCTCGGAGTAGTATTCAATCAACATTTGTATTGGAATAACCATATTTCCCACATTACCCGAAAAACCATCTCCATCCTCAAACAGCTCCTAAGATTCCGTGAATCTTTCCCTCGCAATACCCGTCAATTGTTAGTATCTTCCCTCATCCTTCCCCACCTCGATTATGGATGCTTAGTATACGGAGGACTGTCTGGCGAGCTTGAAATGAAGGTGAAAAGATTAATGAACTCCTTTATAAGATTCATTTATGGGATCCCCAGGCGTTCTCACATCACTTGCTGGTATTCCGAGTTGAGGTGGCTTTATCCAAGTTTTCGGCGACAATAAATTCTTGGTTCCTTTCTATTCCAATCCTTAAAGTCCAAAAATCCTTCGTACATTTACGACATCCTTGCCCTTCGTTCTTCCATTCATCTTTTGAACACCAGATCTCAGCCTATAGATCTGTATATCCCTTCTCATCGAACTGCTTCCTTTGAAAAATCCTTTATTAATCGTGCAGCTTTATTCTGGAATTCCATACCCATTTCGATCCGCAATGTTCCTTCTCTCACTTCCTTTAAACATAATTTATTCATCTACCTCCTCAATTATCAATCTTCCGAAATTATGTAATAATATTTTATTGCTAGAATATTTCTTTTTCTTTTATTTCATTTTAATTTTGTTATTTACTTATTTATTTATTTTTTATGTAAACCCAAAGACTTGTAGTATATAATTTACACTCTATGTAAGTTACTGCCTGATATGTACGCAGTCAGACAATAATACCTTTTTATTGTTCTTATATGTTATTCTTAGGGGACAAGGTGTCCCAGAATAAAGATTATTTTTCATTTCATTTCATTTCATTTCAAGGAACGAAAGCTATAGAAACACGTTGGGTGTTTAAAATCAAAGAAGATGGCACGAAGAAAGCTAGGCTTGTGGCTCGTGGTTTTCAAGTTCCTCAAGAAGAATGGGAGTTTTTCTATGCACCTGTATGTAGGATCCCTACTGTTCGACTTCTGTTGTCAGTAGCAGTCCAGTGTAACTGGATTTTAACTCAAATTGATGTTCCCACCGCCTTTTTGAATGGAGATTTGGACTCTGAGGTCTATATTAAAACACCTAAAGGAGTAGAATGCCAAGAAAGTACTCTTATTCTTAATAGATCACTTTATGGCCTCCCTTCCGCTCCAAAATGTTGGAACAATAAATTTTCTAATGTGATGAAAAATCTTGGATTTAATCGATCAGATCATGATTATTGTCTCTACTACAAAGATAATATTTACATGGTTCTGTTCGTAGACGATGCAATACTGGCTGGGACAGAAGAAAATGTGAATTCATTATTATTGGATCTGCAGAAGAATTTTAACATCAAAAATTTAGGTTTTCCAAGATCGTTTTTAGGAATGGACATTAAACATACAGGAAATGGATTACACTTATCTCAGACTAAAATGATTGAACGTTTGTTGAAAGAGTTTGGAATGGAGATGTATAGAGCGATATCAACGCCGATGGAAGTTAATTTCAAAGTAGATGAAAGTCAGGATATTATTAGGGATGTGCCATATAGGAGACTGATCTGTAGTCTAATGTACCTCTCAATAACAACAAGACCAGACATTGCATTATCTGTGTCATATTTAAGTAGATATTTGGACAAGCCAACAAGTCAGACATGGAAAGCTGGTTTAAGAGTTCTACGATATTTAAATTCTTCGAAAGATCTTGGGCTTCCTATTATTAAAGGCAAAGGAAGCTTAGAAGGTTTGAGTGATGCAGACTGGGGAGCTGATCAGAATGACTCAAGAAAAAGTGTCAGCGGATTTGTGTGTTTTCATGCTTGAAATCCTATCACATGGTATTCGAAGAAGCAGGGATGTGTTGCCCAGTCTACGATGGAGGCTGAATATATTGCTGCTGGTTTTGCTGCTCAAGAATTGGTCAATCTTCGTGGTGTGTTAGGTGATCTGAGCCTAGTGAATAGGCCAAGCAGTGAAGTGATATGTGAAAGTGTATTAAATTTTAAAAATGTGCTAAATGATAAAATGCAAGAGCTTGATGAAATGAAAGCAACTCTTAAAATAGATAATGCTAGTGCAATATCTTTAGCAAATATCTTTTCCAATACTTTTTTTTTCTTTATTGAGAAAGTATTACAATCTGCCTCAATGTGGGCAATAGGTAATATGGATGACTAAATGGATCCATTCACACACTATTTACAATAAAAAATAAATGCAAAGAATAGATAAAAAAATAAAATAAAATAATAATAAGAAAATAAACAAAGTATCTTAAACTATACATTACATAAAGCTAAGAAAATAAAAAATAAATAATCTATAAAATAAGTAACAAGACATAACAAAAAAAAAAAAAAAATAATAATAAAATAAATAATAAAAAAAATAAATAAATAAATAAATAAATAAAAAATAAAAAATTTAAATTAAATTAAATCTTAAAATACATTCATACTTTATTTACACTATATTCAAATCTGAGGGATCCCCCAACCAGACTTGTCCCTCCACTTTTGGAGGGACAAGCCAGGCCCCAAGAGATCCCAGCGCTTCTCTCTCAGCTGCGTCACTAGTATAATATAACACCAGTGGAGGCTGTGTGAGAGCGATAAATTACAGTCACTCAGAGCATGGGCGGAGAAGCTGGCCATTGCCAGGACTCCATGACGAAATTTATAATAGGTCACTAGGCCACTGCCTTTTTAACCTGCGAGGAGGATTATAGGGGTGAGTGGAGCTGGATAGGGATTGTGCTAGTGGATTAGGATGATGAGAAAGTTTTTGATGAAATTTTGAAAATTTGACAGGTATGGATTCTAGGACAAAAGGTATATTAAGATCGTTATGTAAGGTTTTGTTGGAGACATAATATGGGGCATTGGTTATGGTTCTTAGGAATTTGGATTGGAAGGATTGGATACGTTTGATGTTCGAGTGTTTTGCTGCCCCCCAAATTTCTAGTCCGTAGGTCCAGATAGGCTTTAGGATAGTCTTGTAAATCAGAAGCTTATTGTCTATTGAAAGTTTTGAAGTTTTGCATAGTATGGGGTATAGTTGGCTGAATCTTCTGTTTAGTTCTTGTCTTTTAAGTCTAGTATGTGGGTTCCAAGTGAGTCTTTTGTCTAAGATGAAACCAAGATATCGCACTGTATCAGATCTGGGTAATGGGATCTTACTGAATAGGACAGTTGGGCAGGAACTACGGCGTAGAGTAAAAGTCATGTGGCTGCATTTCGATTCATTGACTTTTATTCTCCATCTGTTGCACCATAGTTCTATCATTGAGAGGTGATTTTGTAGGTTGGAAGAGGCTGTTTTAGGATCAGGATGTGATGAAAGTATAGCTGTATCATCAGCGAAAGTTGCAAGGAACGTGTCGGGAGAGGTAGGAATGTCAGCAGTGAAGAGGATGTAGAGGACAGGACCCAAAACGCTGCCTTGAGGAACTCCAGCTTGGATAGGATAGCAGTCGGAAAAATCGGAGCCGCATCGAACTCGGAAGGAGCGATTTGTAAGGGTAGGAATGAAGGACGAGGTAGAGGGTTTGTGGTAGTATGCTCTTAAGTTTAAAAAGCAATCCGGTGTGCCAAACCCGGTCAAAAGCCTGAGCAATGTCCAGAAAGGCACCCGAGCAATATTGCTTCCTTTCCAGAGCAGAAGATACATGGTCAACAAGACGGAGTCCTTGTTGGACTGTAGAATGCGGTCGGAATCCAAATTGGTGGGAGGGGAAACTTTGTGTGTCAAGTTTGGATAGGATACGTTTAAGGAGGATTTTTTCGAATATTTTAGATAGAATAGGAAGTAGGCTAATTGGTCTATATGATGAAGTGCTGTTAGGAGGTTTGCCTGGTTTTAGGAAAGTTATTATGACGGAGTGTTTCCACAGAACAGGAAAGTGGGTTGTGCGTAGGATGCAGTTGTAAATATAGGTAAGGAACATTATTGCTTTATGTGGAAGTTGGCGGAGGATTTGAGGAGTAAGGAAGTCATAGCCAGGGGATTTTCTTTTGTTTAGTTTTCGAAGTAGGAATTTGACCTCAGAGGGGGTAACAGCTCTAGGAGGTAAGGAAAGTGGAATGGGAGAAGATAGGAAATCTTCAACTGTACTGGATTGATTAGGATAAAGTCCAGGGTTTGGAGTAAATGTTTGGAAAAGGTGATTGGCTTGTTCCTCTGCTTTTTCCATGTCAGATGCGGCCCATGAGCCATCACCTCGTCGGAGGGGATGGGAGATGGGCTTGGATTTTAGGATCTTTTTTGTTATGTTCCAGAGGGAATTATCATGAGCGGAAAGGGACGAGAGGTGTGTATTGAATGACCGGGATCTAAAGGAAGCCAATTCACGCTTGACTAATTTCGTGTAGTAGTTATACGTGCAACGATCAGATGGATGTCTTGTGCGTTGCCATACTGCTCTATAATAGCGCTTGGCATGGATGAGGTCTAAAAGGTCTTGTGGTAATGGGTTTGTTTTAGGGTTTTTGGGGGTATTATTGGGTGAAGATGCTGCCCAAGCGGATTGCTGGATTGAGGTAGTGAAGGAGTGAACAGCATCATCCAGGTTTTCACGGGTTTTCAAGGAAACTCTGAGGTCTATTTGATCGGTCAGGATTTGTTGGAAGAGCTTCCAGTTGACTGGACCTCTGATAAATGAGGAAAAGGGTGATTTAGGAACTGGTGATATGGATAGGTTTAATATTAATGGGCTATGGTCTGATGATAGGTCGTCTAGGCGAGTTATGGAATGATTAAGAGGTCCTAGGCCTTTGAGGATAAAAAAGTCTAGGAGATCGGGATTACGATTAGGATCGGTAGGCCAATATGTGGGAGAGTCGGGAGAGAGGATTTTGCAAGGACTAGAATTTAGTGCAGACAACAATGTTCGCCCACGGGAGTTGGTTGTTCTGGCTCCCCATTGCTGGTGTTTGGCATTTAGGTCTGCTCCTAAAATAAAGTGTTGTCCTAGGGAATTTAAAAAGGAAGTGTAGTGGGATTCGGAAATGGATTTATTAGGAGGGGATACGCTGACACAATAGTTATAGGAAAGAAAGGAGTTTGAATTTTTACAGCAGTGGATTGAAGGAAATCATGGACTGGTAATGGGAATAGGTAGTGGGCGAGGGATTGGTGTATGATGACAGCGGATCCAGCATGGGCTGTTCCATCTGGGTGGTCAGTTCGATATTTTCGTACTGAGGTATGTTAAATAGACGTTTGTTGGTTAGTCTTGTTTCAGTAATAAGGGCTACGTCGATTTGTCTGTCCTGTAATAAGGTAGTTAGTTCGTTAGTGTGATTTCGAACACCATTTGCATTCCATAGAAGGATCGTAAGGGACTTAAATGGGGACATTTAAGGATTTCTAGGTGGTGGGATTACAAAATGTGATAATGCAGTTGAAAGTAGGGTTATGAGAGGGGTAACTATTGATTTAAACTCTGAGAGGAAAGACGACAGTATATTGGTGAGGTCAGAGGAATTCGGAGGAGGAGGGATGTAAGGAATCTGATGAGGATTAGGGTTATAAGGATTAAGCTTTGGATGAATGGCGGAAGGATGAGGAATTTGGGGTTCTTGTGATGCAGGTTCAGGCTGCTGCTGGGCCTTGAGATGTGAGGCTGGTTCTGAGCCTCTTAACATTTCAGAGAAGGTTACTGCTCCATTGACTGTTTTGGATGGTTGTCTTGTTGGTCTGGATGGCTCTTCTCTCCTAGGGGTTGTTTTCCAATACTAAACGAGGAAAACATATAGAAATTAAATTTCATTTTATCAAACATTTATGTATAAATAATGTAATAAAAATTGAATATGTTAGTTCTAAGAATAATATTGCTGATCTTTTTACCAAAGCTCTAGGAGCTGAAAAATTTCAATCGTTTAGAAGTTATTTGCTTAACTGATTATATAAATATACTTGTTATTTCTTTTAATTAATTAGTATTAAAAATTTTTTTTGTTTTCTCAACTGTTTCATATTTCAGTTCATTTAAATGTGTGGAAATAAATGTGTGTAATTATTCAATTAGATGTATGGACTAGAGTCAGTATTCAGTTTGTAGTTTTAAGTATGTGACTTGACTTGCATTGTAACCAATGTCAACTCGTGTATTTATGTACAAGTTATTTAATATGTAGTAACTACATCTAATTGAGAGGGGGTGTCAAAGATAGTGAGTTGGTACGATTGTTGATTACCTCCTTACTTTTTAGTTAACTTGTTCGATTATTGTAAACAATGTATCACGTGCTCTGCTCATTAATAAATTGTTTTGTGAATGTGAACTAAAGTGTGTTTTATTTTGTGTGCTGACAAAATAACCATAAAGGTTATTATACTTATCAGTTACTACACTCACTGACTGAACTGTCACTGACACTTGACTGATTGATTGTTACTTAATCACTGACACATGGATACTGCCCCACTAGGCTAGGAGTCGGCCTATTTAAAGCTACGCCGAACATTCTAGATCTGGCCAGATTACAAATCTAGGGCCTTCTGGCCCGCCGTGACCCTTCCAGGCCATTTGCTGCCCTTTTCGGCTACCTGCTGGCCCATGCCCACGGCACCACCAAACTCACCTAACCGTAACAATAATTTTTACTAATAATAGAACCATCACTATCATTTTTTCTTAGTTTGAATAGACTTGTAAGAATTAGAAAGTAATTATTTAAGTAATTTAAAATTATGAGATATAATTGTCAGTAAAACTAAAAACTTGTAGGAACAATCAAAATCATAAGATACAATTTCGTGCATTTTTATGTCAATTTTCATTACTTTTTCTATCTCAAACACAGCATTTTCGCTACGTATTTCTGGAACATTACCACATTTTCTTATTCCAAAGCGGTTAGAAGATGGTACAAGGTGGTTGGTGATTGAAATAAAATAATTTTAGTGTTTTATACATGTCGGCGAATTTGGGCCGTTCGAACCCCTGTGCTTTTTATTAAATAACATAATATAACTGAATTTAGAAATTATAGATTTCCAACCTTTATGTTCAAGGTTATTTTAAATGTATGAGTATGTTTATCCATTATCTAATAAGTGATATTAAATTACATAATTTACAAATAATATTTTAACTGTTATAAATAAATAAACATTTTTTTATTGACGCCTAGACTTTCTGTAACCCGATAACGGAGGCATGAAAGTTCTTGAATTTTTGTTGGTGAAGAAGAAATCTTAACTGATTAGGTCAAGATTGACGTAGACGAGTGGGGTTTGATAGGAGCCGGGGCTCAGTTGACTCCCAGGCTGCGTCCTCAGAGGTCGTTGTCCGCTTCAAACAAGAAACAAGATGAGGTAAATATGTCTTTCTTTCTCAAATTATCCAATTTTATTTTCAATAATTAAGTTAGAGAGCGGCCAAAACTTAAATGTCTCTATTCACAAGGACTATATTATCCAAGATCTACAGTGATTTTTTCCTTCGGAACACTCTAAACATAAGTGCAGCTTTTATTTTTTATGCTTCCTTAGGATAGTAGCAAGGATATTGCCATTTCTTTTATACTGAAATTTTAACTTTTGACGAAAATTAAGGCAGCGAATAATATTCGCGCCTGTGACAGATAATATTCTGATTTCGGATATAATTTCTATACTTCATCGAATTAATTGGTGTGATTGTATAATGTTAAATGTATTATTCTCTTTCATTCTTCTGTGTGTCAGAATACAATATAAATAAAAATAGAAAGAGTTATCGAAATTGCACATTTTTTTTATGTTTTACTATAACTGTTTACTTCCGTTTGTAATATATAGTTCTATGTGGATGGATACATTTGATCCTTAATATCAGACAAGGTGATTCCCGAAAAAAACAACAACAAAAAAACGAATAAATAACCAATATTTGTTATCGGTAAATAACAAAAAATTAATAATTATTTATTTTTTAAACCAATATACATAAGATTTTATTTTTCACATAAGTTAAGCTCATAAACAAACAAGATCTTATATTTTACATGTTTGAATTTCATTTTTCACTAGCCAGGGGACCTTCTTGAGTGTAATACACATATTTTGGTCCAATTTTTCTGGTGATTCAACATTGAAAAAATCGATACATAATTAGTTTTGTCCAATTGGCTCCAGGAGCTTAGGGGAAAAAAAAACTTGTTGAATCTTTTATATTATATCTCGAGTTTGATGATGTCTACATTGTTCTTTCATCAAAAAATGTTTATTTTATACTAGATTGAAAAATGTAAACATTAAAAAATCATTACCTTTTGGCAAGGATAAAGTTTAAATTTCAATAAACTATTTTTGTAGATTTTTTCAATATCATTAAAATTATATTTTTATTTATAATACACATACAGCAAAAACTTTATGATACAATGATCATAAAAAATATACCTCCCACTTGCCCCAACATTGGATAGGTTTAATGTACACATCAATGTTCTAAAAAACATTATATGAAATAATTAAATTTTACATTGGTCTAAGTGGTGCATTGAATTTTATATACAATGAAAACAGTTTACTTCACTAAGTGGAGTAAAATTAAAATAATTAAAGTGCTTTGATTTTAATAATTTAGAACTCATAAATGGTTACGTATTCGTTTTCAACACCTGAGAAAAACCCTTTGTCCGAATTTTCTTGATGATCTAAAAATGGAACTTGTTTGGCGAAAACCTTCCAATTGTTTTCATAATTCAAACAATTTCCCATATTCTATTAACCCTTATTCGATACAAACTAATTGAAATGACAGGTATTGGGTATTATTGTCATCCCCGCTCGATTTGCGTCAACATTTCAATGCTACCTATACGCCCGGTTTTGACCCCGATTATTAGCACTTATACCGAGATTTTTCTAGGCTTATGTTTTATGGGTGAGGTTGGGCTCCTTTAGCAGTAGATTAATTATACAAATACTAAGTTACTAAAAAATAAATGACAATTACACCTGCGAACAGCACCAGCAGATATGATGATACTGAGAAAACACTTTATAATGTAATTAAAGATCAATCATAATTAAAACTAATATTCATAGTAAAATTAATATTTTCTGATCTATTTTTAAATATCTTGAAAAGAGAAAAATCAAAATAGATTCAAGAATCGACTAGTAAGCACGAGAGAAACGAACTCGAGATAAGACCCTAAAACAAATAAGAACGTTCTGCTCTCTCATCGAGTTTTCGATAATGGTTTCTATCTGCGCATCATTAGCTGGCTACTGCTCTCTCGTTTTGATCTCGATGTGAAACATATAAACCATATAATACTCAATCTCATAAACAGAAAAATGGTGGATTCTTTTATTAGTAAGAATATGGTATATCAATCAAAATATGTTTTGTGTTTAAAAAGAGAACAGGGCAGTAGGCTTGAAGTGCCTAGAGTTCCTCTCGGATAAAATTGATAAGTATTTAATTATTTTTTTATTATTATTTATTATTATTATTATGTTTTTTAATCCTTTTTATTGAGTTTCTCAAATATGATTAGGACATATCATAAAACAAATGAACACATAAAGTAATGTGATAGTGACAATATACTTGTAAAATAGGTAAATAAGAAACCTGGTGACCACCCCTAACATTATTTTATTTAAAATTAACAAAATTAATTTTTTTTTTTATTGAATTGAATTAATATTTTTTCAATTGCCAAACATGTTTTAGATAGAAGATAACATGAAAATGGGATCTGTATCCCGGAACATGTAGTAAAAGGATAGTAAAATAAAAGAATATTGTAAAAAAAACAAACAAAAAAAAAACCTATAATTATAAAACTGTCTCCTTAACCAATGGTGACAAAAAATAAAGGTTTTCCCTAGAAATCTTTAAAAAAATCAATCGAATTTTAACTTAAGCCCCCTATCCAATATTAAAAGAAATTTTATTCCAGATTGAATGATCGATTATTAAAAAATTAATTTGAATAGATGAAATGAAATGCAGTTAAATCAAAAGAAAGTTAAATGGAAACTTATATAGAGTAAAAGAAAAATAATATTAACAGTAAATGTTGCTTACAATACATAAAGTGGTTATTGCTGTTTTATCATCTACCAGTTTACTTTTCATGTTTTGTTTTTTTAAATTTACAACTCTTGTCGGATTTATTTCAAATATCTTACAGTCTTGTTGGGACCCATCCTCTTTTAATCATTTTGAGTTTCAAGAAATAAAAAGATATATGGAATAAAGAATTGCTATTCTTCAAACCATGAATATTCTGAGCAAATCACAGCATTTAACATGTGTTCTGATTAACATAACCATATAAAATTGAAAAGAAGGAAGACATTGTTAAACAATATTTTGGCTCATATAAAAAAACTAATAACAATAGAGTCTTCGTAATGATTCATAATGTACAGGATTGATCAGCAAGTTAATGCAAATTTAATAAAAAAAAAATAAAAAAAATTTGGGTTGATCATGGATCTGTAATATATAATCAACTGTTTATCTTTTTACTGCTTCTGATAAGGAAACTATCGTCTAGTTTTCGATCTGAGCAACACCAACAAACCTAGAACGTGTCCAAAAAGTTCTAAGCTTGAGAAATGCAGGCAAGCGTCACTTTTTTTATTCAAACGAATATAGCTCCTAAACGATAGGTCAAAAGTATTTTCCTCTAAATTTCTGATCAGGAGTTTTTTTTGTGAAATTTTCGATTTGAGCAACACTAATAGAACTAAAGCGTGTCAACATGGTACATTTTTGAGGGTGAAAATAACGTTACAAATTTTGAGGTAAAAAAAAAAGTTACACAAGATACCTATAGAACCCCAGCCAAAAGGCGTATCCATATCGAAAATATAGAATTATTGAATTTTGCCGTAAACTTATTCAAGTACTTATCTAGTAGTTTTCTTCATTAATCAGCGTTACTAAATATTGCTAACATCCAACCGTATATTTTTATTATCATTAGGGCTATTTATTAAATTGTACTAATTAATTTATTGTAAAGGCAAAGAGCAGACAACTGCCATTCCTCCACCGTCTCAACTCACTCTAGCTCCTTCAATCGCAGAACGAGCCACTGTAGTGACGTGATAAAATATTATGAAAGAATGCGTTCGTGTCGAATAATTTACGTAATTTTTCAATTCCATTAACGTTATCGTAGTTAATATTCATGCTTGGCAACAGTTTGTTTTAGCCGACCAAATAGCTAATGAATCCAGCTAATGACTGCCTAGAATGTACATTCGTGTAAACTGGAGTGTCCTTCCTCACCTCAAAGTATTTCATTCTTAACGCTGATAATCGGATTGGAAGGAAACGGATCTTTTTTTTTTTTTTTTTTTTCTGTTGCTTCTTTTGATCATTCACCATTTGTAGGATTTGTCAGTATAAGGACTAAAACAACTATTTCTATTTTTCTTTTATCTAGGTCGACAGTCGGTGCTAGTGCTAAAGCATCGAGATGGTAATGGTAAAAGCTTGACCTTTTTCATCGAGCAGAGGAACTATTGACGACTATATTGATCCTTTAAACCCCACGGCTTTATCTCCAATGGATAAATAGCTAAATATGAATCAATGAATCTAGTCAGTAGCTGTCCTTCAAAAATCATTGTGCTTAACCAAATCGTCCATCTTTGATAAAATTTGATTCTTATGATTTTGTTAGCTAATATTACAATATAATTTTTCAAGAATATTTCAACGAATTTATGACCATTTCAAGTTTTTTTTCTAATGTATGAGTTGTATCCCCTGCGAGGGATAAGACCAGCTTGCAGAAAACTTTACGAAAACGAGTGTAATTCAAGAATCAGTTAAAATTATTTAAATGAAAATATTAAAAAAGTAAACAAGAAATTTTGAAAAGAGTTTCCAAATCAGTGCTATAGATTTGATTATGTTTGAAATAACAAACCATATAAAATTGAAAAGAGGGAAGGCATTGTTAAACAATACTTTTGACTCGTATATAAAACTAATAATAATTAAATCTGTAATGATTCACATTGTACAGGATTGTTTAGAAGTTAATGTAAATTTAATTTTAAAAAAAAATTATGTTTGTGTCACGGGTAAAATTTTTTATATATTTTGAACTGATAAATTGATTAGTAATATTAACAAAACAATTTAATAAGCATGAATTTTCCCACCCATCATCCAACATATCAAACCAATAAATAGATAAAACAGGTTCCGTGTAATTCTAAATTATTTTAAAATCGTTTATTTTGAACTGGCTTACAGGTCAATGAACTAGGTTTGTTCGTAGAACTTGAAATAACAGGACCGGTGGACGATTCGTAAATTCAAAGCTCTCAATCTACCTTACCTTAATAATATTCTATAAGTGCATCACTATGTACCTATACTCGATTCCTTTACTAATTGTATCCATATATGTTTTATATATACATGTTAATGAATCGAAATATCACTGAATTTAAGATTCAATTTAGAATATATTAGAAATAGGTTGGATTTATCTACCTATACTTTACCAGTGATACTAGTTATTTGTACCAGAAATCAGACATACATAAAGTATCAGGGATTTAAGTAGGTAATTTGGCACCAAACTGGGTAAAATATGGCTGACCTTGGCCTGTCTTTTCCACTTCTTGATTTGACTGCAGTTAAACCCGGAAACGTATCTTCTGGTCAGTTTAACATCCTTCTCCCAATAAAAAAAAATTAAGGTACCATTTTTGGTTCCTGAAGGGGGATAAATCAACTCATTTCTCCCCCCCCCCCCTCCTCCTTGATACTTTATAAAACATTAAGTGACTACCCTATAGTGAAAAGAGTGTATTGTTGACTAATACAGACTATTGTATTTGTTAGACTATGGTATTATCCCTACCAGGAAGTTCTTTTATTTCTTTAGACATCCCCTACCAGAATTTTTTCATGAGGTCTGATAAACGTGCCTTTATTATGTACAATGCATATTCCTGGATTCTCCTAATTTTATTTAAAAAATGTTATTTTAGTTACTTTATAAGAGGAGAATCTTTATCAATGATTCATTATTTTTAAAATTATTAACATAAACTATATTTAATGAATTAATGAATTAGTTGATTGTTATGATGGATGGAGAAGAAGATGATGAGGGATACAGTCAAGGAGGAACACCACGTATAAGTAGAAATACTTTAATACGTGCCAACGTTTCATTGCATCAGTCATCGTTCGTCTCCTCAGCAGTGCGGTTCGATGGCGCTGAAGAAGACCTGTAAGGCAGGTCAAAACGTTGGCACGTATTAAAGTATTTCTTCTTAGACGTGGTGTTCCTCTTTTACTGCATCTCTGATTATCTTCTTCTCCACTAAACTATATTTAATGTTAAAAAACTGTAAGAGATTCATCCATAAAGAAGTACAACATAACATCGAAATATTCCAACACTTTGGGTATCTGGACACCCAGTTTAATATCCGAAATGACATCGATGGCGATATAGGACGGCGTATAATCGGTTCTATTTTGTTCTTTAGCAACACTTGCGAAGCAGCACCTTGTTTTTTAATGCTAGAATGATAATTTACAAAACACTTGTCATAGCTGTTCTCACCTGTGGATCTTAATACTTGAAGTTTTAGTTGTTGCTCCTTAGGTTTAAAAGGAATGTTCTCTGGAGAATTTTTTATGTTTTGAACAAAACTGGAGAAGATATAACGCAGAAATCCAAGCTCTGTATAAGAATATATAATTCTGTCAATTCATACAGCCCTCCCAGTTATGACGGGCGGGTTATATCGCTAGAATGAGTTCGAAAGGAATTCCCGCTAAGGCTCTAGCCGAACAGATCTATGGTAGAGAAGGCGCATCTTGACCTGAAACGCTGTTCTAAAAACATTTATACAACGCTTTCTTTGACACCTCAGCAAATTTTTAAATCAATGATTTATTTTTTTCTCCTAATAAAGATTTATTACGAAATGAGTAGTGCACGCTCTCTCTCGTCTTCTGAAGGCGCTGTTACCTTACGAACCGTGAGGGAAGCCGCAGACTATGCTTTGTGCTTTTATTTAAATGAGAACTTGCTTGAAAACAAATACGAGTTGAGCGTAAGCTGGTTGAATCAAAAAATTATTCAAACATAATTGCTTAAGGGAGGAAAACATTGAGCTCCAGACAAAACGGCACTTTTTACATTTATACTATATAAATGTAAATCTAATAAAGCAAAGATATTATAAAAATAATTTTTAGAAAAAAAATAAAACCGACTTTAAGATTAAACCTACATAAACAAACTTGAACTAAAAAATAAAAAATAATATTTTAATTGCTTCGAAACAAAAACCATTAATTGACAATCAACGAAATTATCGATACTTATATACCTATTCACAATTTATGATCAGTTATTTTTAGAGTCGGTGCCAGCCAAGAAGGGCAGTTTATCATGCCTTAGCAATAAACTTTCGAATGGCCGTAGACAGTGGTGTGGCGGGGATGAAACATTGGGAGGATCTTTACAGTTACCATTTCTTTTCAAATTCTGTTTTTTTTTAGTTGGCACCTACTCCAAAAATAACTGATCATAAATTGTGAATAGGTATATAAGTATCGATAATTTCGTTAATTGTCATTTAATGGTTTTTGTTTCGAAGCAATTAAAATAATATTTTTTTATTTTTTTAGTCCAAGTTTGTTTAATCTTGAAGTCGGTTTTGTTTTTTTTTTTTTTTTTTCTAATAATTATATTTTAATTTTTTACTTTTTAGTGGTGAGTGTATTTTTGTTTATAGTCAATTCTCGATCTTCAAGCTACCCTGAAAAATAGTTCGACTTATTGAACAAATAATTATCGAGGTTATTATTCCACTTATCTGCGTGTAAATGGGAAAATTGAACACAAAATTGTAGTTGAAATCATTACGTACATTTTCATTAATGGGAATGTTGTTTGTACATACATATAAAATCATTGATTCAGAAAATTAAATACCCGGTACCAATTTATCATATAACTTTCAACTGAACTGCGCTTTTTTCTAAGGGTGCCTATAAGTTGACTTACCGCCTTCCACCAGTGAAGATCTTTTCTTTATTCTTTAGGATGGTTGAAAGAGAACTAGGTGGAATTCGGAATTCACTAGCAACAAATGCCCAACTTCTTTCTCATTTATCCACTTTGCAAATCAATTTTAACTTTTCGTTAATTGAAAGAATTTACAATAGCCACTCTAAAATTATTCACTCGAGTGAATAACTAATAATAAGTGACTGGTGTAACTATGAACTGGAAAGATAAGCAATGACGGGAAACCGGAATATAAATTACGCATGAAATTCTTTTAATGTGAGTTCGAGTTGTAGAGGCGATGACTTCTAATAGTTCATTTCATAGAGGTGGTCCTAAAAGTTCTCTCTTTTGGACTCTATTTTCAGTTCGACTTATTTACATAATTTTTAACGTTTTCTATCTGAAATCGTCTCTTTGAGGTGAAATTTAAGTGTAATGTACTTCCGACCGTTGATTTTGTTAGACTGATTTAAGAATTAAGCTTATCGAAGTACGACACTTCAAGAGTTGACTATATATGTAAATTATTTTTGTTAATAATTTAGATTTAGTTACCATGGAGATCTTAGAGTATCATAATTATAAATATGTTTAAAATGGAAGGTTATATAACAGTTATTTTTATTAACTGTTTTTTTGATTTTTCTTAAAAAGTGCTGAGTTAATTTCAAAATATTTTTTTTGGGACCACCTCTGAAGTATGCCCTACCGATCTAAAAAAGATCATCAAAATTGATTTAGCCACTGTAAAACCACTCGGGTGAATAACTAATAATAAGTGACTTGTGCAACTATTAACTGGAAAGATAAACAATGACGGGAAACCGGAAAACAAATTACACATGAAATTCTTTTAATTTGAAGTCGAGTTATTGAGGCGATGTCTTCTAATAGTTCGTTTCATAGAGGTAGGTGATCCTAGAAGTTCTCTCTTTTGAACCCTATTTTCAGTTCCACTTATTTACACAATTTTTAACATCGAGAGTTGACTGTATATGTAAATTATTTTTGTTAATAATTTAGATTTAGTTACCATGGAGATTTTAGATTATTATATGATTTTTATTAACTGTTTTTTTTTATTTTTCTTAAAAAGTGCTGCGTTGATTTCAAAATATTTTTTATGGATTTTTTATGAAAGTATGCCCTACCGATCTAAAAAAGAATCATCAAAATCGATTCAGAATTGACCGAGTAATCGCGTAACATATACACACACAAAAAAAACAACAAAAAAAAAAAAACAGATGAGTTGAGAACCTCTCTTTTTTTGAAGTCGGTTGAAAAGTTGTAACAATTAACGTTCATTTAATAATGTATCAAATGAATGGTGCATGGGTAAGGCATTGGGTTCTGGAACTCTCCGGCCCAGGTTTGAGCCAATTCAATTCGATCTCTAGATCTAATATATTGTAGCTAAAGCCTTAAAAAGAAATAATAATATAAAAAAGGTTATTGTTGAGCGGACTTAAAAGAAAATTGATAGATTCATATAGTTTTATGGGTTTACTACATTTTTAATAAAAATGATACTAAGAGTATCCAGAAAATATAATAATACGTTTATTCGGCAATTCACCATGAATACTGTTGAACTAGAAACATATCAATAACGCCAATCATAGCTTGCAAGTGAGCTTCCCTAGAAATACCAGAAAAGCGTTAAATATATTTTTAACTATCAGATTCTTTCAACTACACAAAAATAGTGATAAGCCTCAAATAGTATCTATCACTTTTTGCATTTCAGTTGCAAATCAGAGGTTTTGTTTGTAATTTAAGCTTACTAGTTGAGCCGCTAAAGAGCAGTTTCGTTGGAAATGTTTCGTCGCACGATCTGTTTTCACTGGCACTAAGATTTTTTATTTTTCGTCCACTGATTTCTTACTCTTTGATAATTAAAAACAATAAATAAATAAAAGCCAACATCGCTATATTTATAATACTCATGACTAACTTATCTCACTGCCGGTATTGGTGAGTAATCTAAATATTCCAACTAGTTGTGATATTCTTAATTTCCTACAGGTTTAGAAATTATATTGCGTAGGAGTGTCGAATTATATTTCTCGGGACCTCCAAGAAATAATTATAACCGACCTAGATGGGTATCGAACTCATCGATGACATTCTGAATTAGGCTCTCTGGGACCTTCACCCCAAAGTACTGGGGCATTACGGCCTCCTTCTATTAGTTGTAAGAAGATAATATTAATTTATTTTTCTTTATCTTCTATTTATCATTTAAAAACTATATATACAATAATAAACCACAAAGATTATACAATCACCGTAATTTATAATCCCCAGCGATTTTTATTATCTTTGAGTGTATTGCTATAATTTATAGCTTTTTATCACTTTTAAATAAGATATCAATAATAATAAAAATATTGCAATATTTATTATGCCCTTGCCTTATTTATCCCACCACCGCGGCGTTTAATAAGGCAGGTTAATTCGGAAGGTTAATTTAGAAAGGTTGATTTTTTGAAGGTTAAATTAAATATCCATGTTCTAAAAGGATATCTCCATATATCTCGTCCTGGAAGTCCGGAAGGCGCTAAAGATGAGTTGCGGGTTCGCCTCTACCGAGGAACTCCACTTGGAAACTTATCAATTGGTTTTCTGTTATATCAGCCTAAGGACGACTCCAAGGACACCTTGGACAAACCTAAAGTTTTCCTAATGGCGTTAAGCTAGGTACAGTTGAAAACCTGGCGGTTATGAATCCAAAACTAATTATAACACTGGTTAAGATACTTAACTATCATTCCTGAATCCACCACAGTGCAAAAGGTTTTTTTTTTTTTCCTCTATCTTAAAATTTGTCTAATTATCCTTCGTCGTAAACCTATGACTTCCTGTACTACAGTATCCTTTAATAATATTCCACTAATCCCTGTTGAACAGATCCTTTACCTTGGACTCCATCTGGGCAAACATCTTCCTTGAAATCTACATACAAGACGAAAATGACAAGAAATCGCTCGCCGTAATATACTACTCCATCGTTTAATAAACAAACGTTAAATTTACGTGACAGTAATTAGACCTATTTGGGCATACGGAGTTGAGCTTTGATGCTTCTCTAAACCTTCCATTTCTTTTGTATTCATTCCTTCCAAGCCGAAATCCCTAGTAAAATCAATAATTCTCCTTATTATTAAATTTAAATGTTCCATCTTTGAATCATATATTTCTATCTTTCCATTACAAGCTCCATACCCACTCGAATCCACTACTCTCCCAACTCAATACCCAATCGATTCCCGCTTATCCTCCGAAATGCCTAAAATGAAGATAGTCTAGAAATCATCTAATGAAGTGCTGGTAATGCGTGGATCCTTAACAAGTTATTGGCATGTTGTAAATTTCTGTTGATATATAGTTGTTTATATCAATAAATATATTTCTTAAAATATTGAATGATGCATATATGGTATAAGCCATAAAGAAATAGCACAAACAATAGAATTAAAAAAAGAAGGATAAATTATACATTGTCTATTAAAAAAAAAAATGAATTATAAAATGATTCGATATTGCAACCTGCAAGAAATGATTACTACTTATGTGTTTGTTTTAGTCGTCTCAAACCCTCAAGGTCCTTGCTGGTTCATGAGATATTTATCATATCGTGAAATACTATCTGTTTGAAGAAATTTATTGAGTTTCCTTATGGTTGGTTTCTCATCTTAGAGGATTTTATCCAACGTTAGCTATGTTATTTTCTTATCGATCGAATTGTTGATATACTGAGGAATATGGTTCACAACTATTGAATAGCTGTGGTTTCTGGAATGAGCTTAGGTAACATGAGATAATTCTTAAATTGGCTTTATTTACTTCAGTTAATTTATTTATGTGCTTTTTTTTTTTTTTTTTTTTTTTTTTTTTTTTTTTTTTTTTTTTTTTTTTTTTTTTTTTTTTTTTTTTTTTTTTTTTTTTTTTTTCATTGGAGTACAATATAAATGGTTTGGTTCTTGGCATCACAATTTAAATGCTGTGGAATCGTTGAGAAGGTGAATCATGGTGGACCATTGTTGCACTATCGCAACAGATATACTTGTAATATTGTTTGAGAAATGGAGACACAGCCTCTTCAATTTATTACAGAACCTCAATTCAATTAGTGGAACCTCTATATAGCGAGCTCCTATATATCGAATATTTTTAAAGAACCTTGACTTTTTAATTAAAAAAAAAAAAATCAACTGTTCTGTATAACTTATGAAATTTCTACATGCTGAATAAATAAGTCAAAATACAAAAACTATAACGATAATCTTACGAGAATGGAAAATATTTTAATAATATTAAATGAAAACATATATAGACATATATATAAAAAATATATAGAGGACTGCTTGGTCAGATAAATAAGAAAATGATGGAGAAAAATCGAAGACAAATTAATTGAAAAGCAATTAATGGAAGTATTCCAAAAGTTGAGCCACGGCTTCAGATGTATAAAACGTTCTGAAAGAGATTTTACAATCAGGATTAAAATTTAACAGTCCTATGAAACGTCTTCTGCAAAGAATTACACTCAAAAAAACTGTTTGAAAAAAATGTAACCAATTAATTTTTAGGTATTTGTTTTGTTTAATTAATCTCTGTATTAAATACTAATATTTGCTATAAATATAATGTTGTGTTTTACAATTTTCTCATAGGTCAGATTGGTTCCTTTAGTCCTATCAAAGCATTCAGTAGGAGGGCATCGGTCAAAGATAGTAACTTTCTAACTCGTGAAATTTCTAAATCTCGAAATTTATTCAAGAAGTATTCAAGTTCGATAAATAGAGGTTGTACTGAAATTACATGGTTTTAGTAAAGCTGTTTTCTTATTTCCTCATCTCAGTTTATTATTAGGTTATTTGTATTACTGTCATTATTACTTCTTCTTTTTTAATTAAATAATAAAAAAGTGCAACCAAAATATTTTTATGATGAATAAAAAAAATAGAAAAATCTTAAATTATAAATTATATATTCTTATTATCACATTTGGCCTACTTTCTTATTATAAACAGCTAAAGATCTACAAAGCCAGCAGTTTAAGATATTTGAAGGATGTTAGGCTAGAAGGAGGAATGTCCACAAAAATCAAAACTGAGATTTCATCGCTACTTGTTAGCTTGACCCATGTACTATAACTTAAGGCCATATAGACAATAAAGAGTATTTTCACATGTTTTGGAGTATAACTTATACATAAAGTATATATGTACAGGGCTAGATTTGTGACAATACGTCGTACCACGGAAAACCTAAACTAAACAGTATAGACTTCGTAATTTACTTTTACGATTTACTCATATCTATGGTTACAGGGCATCCCCCTTCGTACTTTTGAACACCTACCTCTTGGTAATATTAACAATGATATCTTCAAATTACGTGAAATATTATCTTAGAAGTATCCTTTAGTACTCACGTCACACATCAGTTACCAGCAATCAGCAACCACAGACCTCAATTACAAAATAACGCAGTGTGAAAGTCAAAAATCAAAGCAAGAAGAAAGAAAATAACCTCCAAAATGTTACCTTTTGTATTTTTTTTGCGATTGAACATCAGAAATTCCTTCGTTTTAGTTTATAAGAAATTAATTTAAATATTTAAAGAAAATTAGAATTGATTCAGTAAAACTAAATTTTCCATTAAACAAAGGTTACGTATTCTATCTAAACCTTAACGTTTTTAAAAATATATTTTAGCATTGCTGTGCTGCGTTTTGGAGGAGGCAAACCTCCATTGTTGTACCATGTTAAAAAATCTGTTAAGATCAAATTAAATTATATGTTTCTGATTTTGAAAATCATAGTTTCACATACACAAATTTAAGTTGAAAAGTTTTATTAAAGTTGCACTTCGTCGTTTCAGACTACTTTAACATTTACTGGACAAACGTTCAAAGCTCCCAATTAATTACAAAAGACTCATATACATGACTGTGATTAGACCTATTTGGACGTACGGAGTTGAGCTTTAGGGCTCCACTAAACCATCCAATTCATCTCGTATTCAATCCTTACAATCCAAAATCCTTCGTAAAATCCTCAATGCTCCTTACTTTGTCACCAATAAACTTATCCATAAAGATCTTAATGTTCCATATGTTGCTGATTTAGCCCACACCAGATACCTATCCTTTCATAGTAAGCTCCATAATCACTCAAATCCGTTAGTTTCTCAACTTGCTTCCGACTCCATTCCTGACAATCCTCCGATGCGACTGAAACGAAGATGGCCTTCTACCTTTTAGTGTAGAAGTTTTAATAAATTGCTACTGATGAGTAGTTCTTTTCAAGTTTCAACAAGTTATTATAATCGTTGTCAATACATTTACTTGATGTATATATTCTGTACAGTTGTAAATTTCAATAAATGTATATAAAAAAAAAAAAAGGTTGCACTTACGTTTTATAAGAATCTCTTTCAAAATCTGACGAAGGCAAGGAACTTTCATGTGTCAAATGTGTCGAATTTTTCTTATTATCGAATAATTGCTTTATTCTTTAGACATTGGTGAAAAGCTAGTCGCTTAAAATAATATATGAGAAAGTTGGAGAACAAAACGATAATTGATAAGGAATATAAAGATGTAAGTGATTTCAAAGCAGTACGTACGATACGATAAATAGAATTAGATTGTCAGTTATCTTCCAGGACACAAAGGAAGGAGAAATTTTGTTGAACAGATCTTCGATAACGAGCTCCCAGTGAGTAATTGTGCTCCGATGTTGATTGTCTCATACAATCTTAATAGGTCATGATGGCCTTTATTTATTTGAATAATAGCGAATGCAGATATAAATTATTGTAGAAGTATTGCGAATAAAAGGTGAAGAGACTTTAAGAGACAAGAAAGGAACGTTGAAATGTAGCAGTACTGTGGTATAGAGTAGAGATCGGAAAGACGAGATCTTGTACGTAGTACTTGGGGTCATTGGATTGAGTACTTGAATTGTAGGATACTATAAATAAATACACGTGTGACGGGTGTTGATAGCATGGAAGAGGTATTTACCAAGGGAGTACGGAATGAAGGGGAGAACCAACTTATGTCGGTTTAATACCTAAAGCATATATGTACAAGGCTAGATTGTGACGATACGTCGTACCACGGAAAACCTAAACTAAACTTCTGATCGGGAGAAAAGTCGAATATATAACATAATTTATAGAACTGTGGAAGGTTAGTACCAAGTTGGTCTTCAAGGTCTGATTGGTCTTTGACTGGATTTTACTTCTAACTGTACGCAATTGCAATCGCATTCAAAATCAGATTGCTATTTCGTCAAATGATTAATTTTTAAAGATGTTCAGAAAAGGGTAAAAATGTTGTTTTTAGAACTCAATATTTCAATACTCCATAACCCCCCACCCCACTTCTCTCCCACAACCACCCGGTAGCCCACATTACCAGAATCACTTTTTTTACTAATCAAGCACTATATATGGGCCATTCTCATGGCAGTGATTTTTCACTGTCCTGCTGGACTTAAGATGGAACTAAAACTTCTAAATCAATATTTTTGGTGGATTTGAACGTACACCGACCCTTTAAAGTTGGTGCATACAGCCTAGTTTCGAAAAATATTTTTGTTATTTTTCTATAGCTACAAAAAGGCTTATAAACTCATAACTTTCACTTGTCCCTAGCTACAGTATGAGATTTCAAGGAAGTTATTTAAGCATTTATTTTTAGAAAACTTATGTTTTTATTTTCTAGAGTATGAGACCATATATTGAAGAATAAATTAACATGCTTTTAAACATTTTTAAACTATAAAGGGAAACTGAAAATTCCGTTTTCTTTTTGTCCCTCGGTTTGGCCTCACGACCGTCACACTAAATAGTTATTTAAATATTCTCTACAAGAATAAGCTAGTGCTAATTATTGCTATCTACAGAGTAATTCGTGGGGTTATCTTCATAAGTGATGTGTTTGGAAGACATTTTTTGGTGTATTTTCTAAGATTTGCATCAATACAGGGTTAACTTTTCTTCCTCGTACTTTTTCATACTCACGACCGTCACGAGTTTTTAAAATGATTCGTATTTTTTAAAAGCTCCTGGACTCCATATTTGATTATTTGTAGATGTATACTACTGATTAGTCAAACTAGCCGTTTAGGTAAGGTTTTGGTGTTGCAATTAACATTAATTTAAGGGAGGTCCCTCACGACCGTCACACACACGACCGTCACACCAATTTTTTTTAATTTTTAAATTGTTACATATTAATGTACCAACACTTTTATACGTATGAAACATCACTGAATTGAGTTCCTTTTTGGCGGGGGGTTGAGGGGGAGCGGAATCGGACTTCGAAACAACTCAACCGATTTTCGTCAAATTTTATATCAGAGTTATAAACCTATTTCCTAACACTTTCATAAGGGTGAAACATCATTAATTTAAGTTTCTTTTTTTTTTGGGGGGGGGGGGGGATTCACACTTACAAACGACTTAATCGAATTTCGGAAAATTTTATATTTGGGCTATATACCTATTTACCAACACTTTTATAAGGCAGAAACATCACTGACTTAATTTTAATTTTTTTTTTTGGGGGGGTTTCAAAATAACAAAACCTTAATATTTCTTTTTAAGGCATAACTCCTATTTATCTTTTATTTTCGTCAACATGTTTCGGAGTGCATGTTGAAACCGCTGCCGTCAAAACCCCGTATGCCTGAAAAGGCAAAGTAGGGGGGAAAAAAAAAAAAAAAAAAAAAAAAAAAAAAAAAAAAAAAAAAAAAAAAAAAAAAAAAAAAAAAAAAAAAAAAAAAAAAAAAAAAAAAAAAAAAAAAAAAAAAAAAAAAAGAAAAAAAAAAAAAAAAAAAAAAAAAAAAAAAAGTTTCGGAGAACATTGCTCCATCTTTAGGATAACTGTGATTTCCCTCACATAGTAACAAGTACATGTCCATACCGACCCGATGGACATGCACATATAGTTATGCCTTAAAAAGAAATATTAAAAATTAAATCTCATTCAATATAATAGTTGAACAACTAAACTGTTTTTTTTGTAAAATTCTTCCAGAATTGATCACAATTTTTTTATTACTTTAATTTTTTATGTATCAATAATAAATTTTATTATTTTATTTATTTAGTTTTATCCATTTGAGGACATTAATAATTTTTAATACGAAAAAAAAGAAAGAGTAACGGTCAAGTGCGTTTCTATGATAAGCTCTATAAAATGCTTCAAAACAGTGGTAAATAGAAAAAAGAAATCGGCCCCACCTGGGAATTCAATAAATAGAAGGTATATTATAATAGAAAACTCAAAAATAATAAAAATGTAAGCAACTTTAAAAATATATATTTTTTTTAAATTTTAGCTGAGGCTATGAGAATGACCCAGATATGCTCTTACCTATGTGCACCAATGATTCAAAATAATATAGGTACAAGTAAAAATGGTAATATTTATATAAATAATATGAAAATACTTTACTCTAACTTATATTTGTTGTTGGTGTTTGTTCGGGCTTAATGTACTCTAACTAAGGCAGCATGGACGGGTTGCCAATGGGACTTCACGTTGCCATACCTATTCTAGCAAGAGTGGGAAGGTCAAGATTCATTCCGTGGGTCCGCCAAGAAATAAATTTTAAACCGCCGAGTTGAGATCCACTTTCTGGCAAAACATAACGCGTTTGGCCATCGAATCCTTTAATTCTATTTTACTTTTAAACAATCTAGATCCTAGATACATTTTAAGCATAGGCCTGACACGCAGGAATACAGGAACCTAGTGCCTTGCCAACTACGTTTCTCTATCAATTAGAATAATTAAAACAAGTTGATAGCAATTAGCCAATAATAACAACAACCAAGACCAGCATTCTAACAATTGATAGTCAAATATTTTACATTACTAAGATCAATTTTTTACATTATTTGAATCAAATGTTTTACATTATGATGATAAGCAATAACCTAAAAGGACAAGGAATATGGTGGAGAATTGTGAAGAATAAAAGAGGAAAACTGTGTAGAAGAATACACTTTAAATTTAAGGTAAAATAGTCAAAATAATAACAAATATTTTATACAAAGAAAAAGGAATTATTTATTATAGGAAGGAGTGAGATGTTACTCTCTTCTACTAACTTACTTGATTAGTCCCGTGAAGATATCAAGTCATTCTTTATCCCATCCATAAGATTAACTGACATAATATTTCATCATTGAACACCCGCATATTTGGAATTGGATTGGAAGTTGTAGGATATTCATAAATTTAATCGTCTGGGTAATTTTTTTTTCTATAGTGTTTTATAACAAATTATAATATGTAGTTGACTTATTTTAAGGCTAGGACCAACATCTGCTTTATAGCCGAATCTGCGGTATAACATTGTACTGTTTATGTTGAAGCTAATTGAATATTTTATTTGGCATTTGACCGAGATCTGACTATAAACTAAACTGCCCTTATTAAACTGTTTCACAGCATTGTAAATATGAGCCTGTTATTAAAAGAAAACTAAGATTATTTAATACAATTTTTTTTTTTTATTTGTTCTTAGGAATTTTATGCTGCTGATGATATTTTATTTATGGTTGGAGGAGGGGTATAGTTTGGATAATGGATTAGCGCTCACTCCTCCAATGGGATGGATGTCATGGCAGAGGTACAGGTGCACAACAGACTGTGTACAATTTCCAGACGAGTGTATAAGGTACATTTTATTGTAGTTTGAAGTCATATTTCTAAATAAGATTAATTCTTCATTTTTTGTGGTTTAAACAACTAAAAATGTCACGTATGGTTTTGTTAATAGAAATCTCAATGCTTGTGATTTCAGTGATAGACTCATAAGGAAAATAGCAACTGCAATGGTTGAAGAAGGATACTTAGCTGCTGGCTACGAGTACATTGTCATTGATGACTGCTGGTTGGAGAAAGAAAGAAATGCCTCAGGTTATTTACAACCAGACAGAAAAAGATTTCCTAACGGGATGGAATCATTGTCCAAGTTTGTAAGTTAATCTAATGTCATCTATATGTATAAACATGAATTTAATATATTATAATTGAATTAAGAATTCTAGCGTGGAGTCATGTGGTGGGGAGGTGGGATTAGCGTTGATGCCTTCAGTAATTTTTTGATTTTCCAATCTTTACCCATTTCTGAGAAAACAATTCGGTCTACAGGTACCATTTAGATCTCAAATTAAAGCTAATTAAATTCCCTTATTATTTTTTTATATTTTAAGTTGGTACCTTCCAAACTTGTCTCCACATGAATTTTATTAATTTTTATTTATATCCTTTCCTGAAGATATTTTTGGGAACCCAGTACTTTTGTCACTATGCAGCCTTGAACTTAACTGTAACAGAAAAATTTCAATTTTTGTAAAAATTCGCTAAGGCAAATATATCCCCTCCCAAAGGACAAATATATAAACCTCCCTCTTTCAAAATAATAAAAAAAAAAAAAATAGAATTCCTTTTTTTCCTAATAAACTATTGTACAATATTTGATTAATTTCCTAATCCGATAAATCGCCATAGAATCGTTCATATCAAACAACACTTGTGATGATGTCAACTTTAGGCATGACAGTTAAAAACTTAATTGGAAATTCAAAAAAGTAACCAAAAAGTGCTAAAATTAAAACAATTCTGAAATTTAATAGTTTTCTAAAATTATAAATTCAAAACATTACATAGACTAACTAAATTGACGGAGTTAACGACTATTTTCATTTCGTTAAATAATGATTATTATTAAATTTTTAATTAAATTGATAAAATAAATGATCAGAAATAAAGATTTTTCCCTGTTTCAGTCGCCCTGGTTGTTTCAGTTACTATATTTAACCACTAAATATAATTAAATTAAATGACTAGTTATGGGAATAGCTAAGGATTTTTTTTTTTAATCTTATAGCTGTAACTATTTGCTACTAATATATATGCAAATAGATTTGCCGCCGCAAAATTTGATTATAATAATTGCTTAAACCTCTGTTTAAATGAAATTTAAATTAGTTTCTTAATTTTTGTTGTTTTTAGATTAACTGATATAGATTCTCTAAATGGCGAAATTTTTAGGCATATATATTTAATTATGGTCATATTTAAAATTAGCAATGGCCATCAGAGGGGAATCGTAAGTTTCTTATAAAAAAAAAAAAAATATATATATATATATATATATACTTAATTTTATTATGTGGTAAAATATTATCTTTAATTTCATTGATTAGTTATGATTACAAAAACTTTTTGTAACTTTTTTTGATTTTTGATTTTGATAACTCAAACTTTTTTTGATTTTATCCCGTAGGATACGAACACAAATTTAATTTAGGATTGATGAATTAATTACCTATACCTCAAGTGAAAAATTTAAATTTAATCCATACCAAACATGCGAAATTGAAAAATTGTGATGCCTTCCATTATAAACAAAACACTTGAATAGTTCAAATTCAAAGTGAAGGTAATTATTTTAGACCTGTTATTCCAGTTACCAAGATTATTTTTTGGGGGAAAAAAAAAAAATATATATATATATATATATATATATATATATATATATATATATATATATATATATTTATATATATTTCAATTGATTTCTATATCTTTTTGGTTCTGGATCCGAATTTCAACTTTGTCCCCTTTAAAAGTTTCGAAAAAGTTGAGCGTTCCAAATAAAATGGCAAACAATTCCCAAAAAAATGGTATTTTTTTAGTTTTTGCTTCCAAATATTAACAATCTAATTTTTTACTCAACTTCATAAGAAAAACTGAAACTACATTAAATATCCTATCTATTATTTCTCATGATGAGTTTTTTTTTTTTTTTTTTTTTTTTTTTTTTTCATATCAATTACAAGCTTGTGCATTCCAAAAAAAATTTTACACGCTTATGAAAAATTGCAATTTTTAAATATATTTTTTGTTAAATATTTAAACGTTAAAAAGTAAGTTGTTTTTTAAATTTTTTATGCACCCCAAAAAAACATAAAAAGAAAACTTCCATATCCCCCCTTTTATTCACAGCTGAGTGGATCACGTGAACAATGGCAGAAATTTCTATTTAGTTAAATAATTTATTATTTATGTTTTAAATTTATTTATGTCGTTTCTATGCAAACCTGCTCATTAATGGTTGGGTTACCACATATTGTTATTTACTTCTAGCTACTTTTTCGGTCGTATTGGTACATTTTATTTTATTTAGTAAAAATAATAACGTTAAATATACTTATGAACAAAATACCTTAATTTCTATACATAAGTAAGTAATTGATTAGTAGCCTTCATAAAGAATTACCTTCATTAAGTTAACTTGAATCCCTTAATTGAATTTCGGTACAATTTTGTTTTTTATGTGAAACCATATACTTGATAAACTGGTTATATTTCTTTGTTTGTATGGTATATTTTTTTTTAGGCCCAAAAGCAAACAAAAGCTTTATTGAATATTTAGATTGTCTAAGTGTTTGTGTTTTGATAATGCTTATTTTGAACAGGCGATATCCAAATTAATTGATCAATTAATCAAAGACTTTTGTGCAATATTTAATTGGTGATAAGGGTCCGATAAACTTAAAATGCACCGTATAATGCTGCTGATTGATTTGAGAGCATCTCAATTACAAATTCAGAAAATACTCAAAAAATTAAAATTTTTAATAATTATTTTACGTTCAAATTAAATATAATCCGTTTTGGATCAATAGTAACTTAAAACAAGATTGAACCATCGAACAACCGTTTATAGGACAGTGGGTGATATTTTCTCATAAACCTCGCGCAATTATTTTGTTTTTATAGAGCTCCTAGACACAGGGAAAAATAAAAAATTACTAGCTGTACAAAAGGGGGGAGTGCACTAATTGATTTTAGTCTAAATGGGATCCATATGTCTTATAGTTCGTTCTCGGCCTTGGCCGTGAGTAGACTATGACGCGGAATTAGTTTAAACTTGTGGACCATATTCATTTTTTCCTGCAATTGTGCGAGTCTCATATGTGAATTAATATAAAAAATGATTAAGTGTCAGATTTTTCTTTGCGCTGAGCCCTTATTTAAAAATTAGAAACATTTTCACAGTCACATGCAATTATGAAAATTCCTGTTAACGTCGTCACTAGAGTTTAATTACATTTTTGTTTTTTTTTTCCCTACAGTTTATCCCTGTTAAAATTTTAAATTGCATTGTACACATGTTTATAATTCAATATCACTTTTTTTTTTTTTTTACTAATTAAAACATTTTTACTATTTTTTTCAGTTCTTTTCCTGTTTCTGTTTTTTATTGTAAAAAAAACAAACAGAATAACAGCTATTAATTGGACAGATATATTCCACTGTCTGTCTAGAGAGTGAATATACTTTTTTGGGACTCAGCACACAGAGGGAAAAATAGGTCCCATCTCATATCTGTCAGCATAATTTTTTTATAAGCAAAAAATTATTATTTTTATGCTCAAATTAAGTTCCTGGAACTGTTTCATTAAAAATATTTTAAAAATTTGAACCCAATTAGTGCTGTTCTATAAAGAAACAAGCTAAAAATGTTTGAAACAAATATGATTATAACATTAAAACATATGTATTATAGTTGAACTAATATTTTATTCTACCATGATTGGCATTGAGGCGTGTTCGTAGCCTGTCTATCGAAGGCAATTTAGTATTTTAATTAATCAAAAATAGATTAAAATATTTTTATAATCTTAGTATATAGGAGTATATTATTATAACGATTGTGGTATTATTACAAAATAGCTTCAATGTTCTTCCTTCAGCATCTTTGTGTAAATACTTACTGCAAGAAATAATATTTATATATTGATGAAATTGAAGAAGTAATATTTTATATTGATTCCTCCAAATAGAAATGAATAATTCGCTTTTTCAACTCATGGTTTTGTATCCATCTCCTGTAACGTTTCTAAACCATTACTTTTTCCTATAGTCCAGTCAATGAGTACATGAAATATGCCATTATTTTTGACTTCATAGCTTCGTTAGGAGTAGTTAGATCATAAACATAATAGAAGTCCCCGCCCCTGGGGGGGGGGGAAGCTAACGGTGGGGGGAGGGGAGAAGGTCCCATGTTTGGGTCTTTCGATTATATCTTGAAAACAGTGGGCTCCAGAAAAATATGTTACAAATAAAAATTAAAGCTAATTAAATTTCCTATAAAATTGTCAATATACATATTTGTCGAACTTCCAACCGTTTTCGAGATATACGTTATTGAAAATCCGGTTAAATTTACTATCAGGCCCTATATTTGTAATTTTGATTAAGTCCCGTAATACACCCAAGCCAGCCCACTGAAAATGTCAAAATCGTCATATTTTGCCAAAACCTACATATTAGGCGTGCTGGTATGGGTGTATTACGGGACTCAATCAAAATTTCATGTATAGGGTCTGATGGTAAATTTAACCAGATTTTAGTTGAAAATAAGTAGTTTGAGATTGGATAAATAGTTCTGGAGTTATAGTGAAAAATGTGCCATAAAAAACTTGGATTTCAAAACAGTAAGTGTTTTTTAGCATGCTGGCTGGCATGGGTATTTTACCGGACTTGATCAAAACTTAATACATTGGTTCTTATAGTAAATTTAACTAGTTTTTAAATGGAAATTTAATTAGCTTTAATTTTTATTGGAAACAGAATTTTCTCGCGTCCACTGTTTTCGAGATTTAATAGAAAAACCCTAAAATGGAACATTCTCCCCTTCCCCCCACCGTTAGCTCACTTTCACCACTTTTAGTATGTTTATCATGTAACTACTCCCAACGAAGCCCTTACGTCAAAAATAATCGCATAATTCAGTCACTCTACAATATGTTTATTGACTGGACTATTATATGTATTGCGTGCAACAGTATTGATTCCCTAATATTTTAAATTATCCGACTCAACATCGAATCTAGTAGCTGGAATACATTTTACTCCATAACTTCTTTAGATGCGAAGGTTGAGTTAGTACCTCATCTATTTCTCTGATACAAACCAAATAATGATTTCAATCCCGAGATTTTTTCGGTTTCTCATATTAGCTCTCTCCGCTAAAAGAAACTGTTTTAAAATCCAAATGCGCAGCAATGTTTACATCTAGTGACAAGTCATTTTCATAAACCTTGGTATACTATGTTTTTTGTCAGTTCTAAAATTGATTTTTCAATTTTAGGAGAAAAAACAGATTCACATTCAATACAAACATATTTTATATTAAATAACAATAAATTATTTAAATATGTTATATAAGAATCGATGAATAAATAAAAGTGTTCTTAATTTATACAATTTAATTTTTATACAGTTCTACCATATATTCACCATTTTAACATTTAAAAATATAATCTAATATTTTGTTTAGTATCATGTCATTCGAATTACCTCATGAAGCCACATTGACATTGATTCCACAATTTTTTTCCAAAAGTTAAAAGAGTTTGCTGTTTTATTATGATATTGAGATTCTTTCTCTTACTCCTCAATTAGCAATCTCAATTTTATATTTTATTTCATATATAATATTAAATACATTTGTATCGTAAAGAGTGCAGTGATTAGAGATATGACCGTCCCTGAGTTTATACAAATATGCTTCTCAATGATCCTTTGCAACTTTACTCCATATATTTTCTTTTCTCACAAGACTTGAAGCATTCTATATGGTTAACATAACCTCTCGAACTTCTTCGTTTGGCTAAATTTCTCCCAATTTCCCAAAAGTCCCTAATTCAAACCTTTAGATCTCTTGGTTGAAGCACGCATCTTCTTCCCTTGAACAAAATTTTATTCTTTTTTTATACGATTTCTGCAAAATCAATCATAATCATTATAAATGAAATCAATATCCTCATTTTCGTGATAATGGAAAATGAGGATATTCATTTCATTCTTTCGTACATACATCAATGACTTCTAGAATTGGACATTGTTATCCCAACTCATACGCTGATGATTCCCAATGTTGGCCATGCACAAGGCTGCATTATAAAAATTTAAGCTAAAAATGATAGAAGACAACATTTTAGTGATATGAGTGTAATAAAAGCGAAAACTAATACTCATTTGTCTTTATTATTTTCTGCTCATTCGCAACAATAATAATTCCAAAAAAATTCGACTCGCGCAACGATATTATTCATCATCGGATTCATCAGACTACAATGACCCTCCCCTTGTGGACAGCGATGATGATAACAATGTAGATATCAAGGTTGAGGATAAACCAGACTCAAGCGATGCAACTTGCATCTTTTTTTATGGAAAGTTCTGTGAAGGTACTCCGGGGAAGGTGTGGTTGAAGTGTGGGCAGTTTGCCGGGCTAAAAGGACCGGTTATGTATGGGATTTATAGAAATAATTTTTTCTCCTGTAATAAATAAATTCTCTACCATTTTGTATTTTCATCCGGTTTTTAAACTAGTTTGGGTGACTTTTCGAAGAGGGTCCATATTTACACCCCATTTTTTTCTGGTGCATTTTCAAAAGCTTTTTGTAAATCGTCGTTTTTGGAATGAAATAATTGATTATGTTTTGCCTTCTCGCATTTAAGAAACTTGTTATAATTGTTAGTGACAAACAAAAATCTAAGATTTTTCAAATTGATAGTAACTTAAAATAAAAAACAAAAGAGGGTACCCATACTTACACCTTTTCCTCTATCTCTTTGCTTATTACTACAGCAGATAACTCATAACCTGCCTCTAAAACGTAACTTTCCCGCCGGACGTCAATTGACCTAAAGTTTAGAATTAGATTAAGGCTAAACATCCCGATTTTTAGTAAGATTTTTTTTCAAGAGATGGCAGCACTTTTGGGGCGAATTTATTTTCGCTCTCATTTGTGAACAGAATCATCAATATTAGATCTGTAAACAGATCTGGTAATTAAACCCCCATTAAATTCACGCTACGTTTTCCGAATTTTTTTTTTTGTCAATTATTTTAGAATTTAAAAAAAATTATCTGGCGAACTATTGATTTTTTTTTAAAAAAGCTGGTTATAGCCACTTAGTCATTAGTCAATTGAACACAATTATGCAAACAGATTCATTTTTGATTGCATAGGTTGATCATAATTTGAAAAATACGATTTGTAAGGAAGCGGGTGATTAGATTAGTAAGATACCTGCTGTTGTAGTAGTGGGGGAAGGGCTGTGAGGACCCAGCTCCCAGTCAGCTACCGATCTAACGTCTCCCCAATAGTGAAAAAACCAACAGAATAGAGGCCAACAAAATTTGATATACTTTTTAGAATATAAAAAATATTTTAAAAAAACGAACCGGTGTGCAATTTTCAAAATAACTATATATGTTCTTCGGTAGTTAATAAAAAGAAAAAAAAAACTAAAACAAACACTTTTAAAGCATAGTTAAAAACACTTTTAAGCATAGTTAAAATATCTATGAAATTTATAAACCCTTTTTAAACCCAGAGAGATATTAAATAATAAACCGACAAAAAATGATATTTGGACAAAATAACGAGATAACATATGAATACTTTATGTAATTAAAAATACCCTAAACAAATATTTTGGCATTGTTCAAGAGGAATTTATTTCACTGATTATTATATTCCAACAACGGAATTTAAGGTGTGAAGTAATCATTAGGACCAAAACATGTGTTTAGTTTTCCACAAAAGGTAAATAAATCGAGAATTAATGAGTAAACTATAACTGTTTATTTAAAGAAGTAATAAGTAAGTGTAAATTCACTCCTACCGATTTGTTTCATTCGATCCATGAAAATTATTTATTAATAAATAAAATATAATTCAAATAACAAATGATATCTCGGAATAATAATAAAATATTGGGCAATAAGAATATTTATACCTTGAGAGTACTACTAGCCCAGTCAAATAAGGAGTTTTAGACAGCTAATCTCGAAAAGGAAGCAATGGAGCTAAATTTTTGCATATACTTTCGTTTTGGGATTCTAAATAAGTGGTGAAAAGTCACCGACCTCAGCATGTTAGCACAATCATATTCATGGTCAAAGGTCACAAAATCAGTTTTTTTTTTTTTTTTTCAAATATCTCGATGTCTTTGCCTCGGGCGTCAATCGAGAAGGTTACAAAACTTGTAGATAATAATATTTTCTATGATTTTTTTGGGGTTCCATTCATTTTTTTTTTTTTTTTTAGGATTAACCGTTTTCAAGATTTAGTGTGGAAAAACAGTAGCGGGCACCGGTTCGGACAAACATTTGCTTCTAGTGCCTTCATCAATCGTTTCTCACAAAAAATGTCGGAATCAAAGTTGTAGAACATTAAATTTTCTTTAATTTCGTATATACATTTTGGCACTTAATTAAAAATATTTGACAAAAAGTGAGTTAACAATTTGTTTTTTTCGATTATTATCTATTTTTAATAACGTATATCGTGAAAACCGTTTAGCGTTAGACAAATGTTTATAGAAATATTTTTATAGAAAATTTAATTAGCTTTAATTTTGATTTGTATCATAGTTTTCCAGAGTCTACCGTTTTAGAGATATAATCGAAAAACTGAAACAGGAGATCTCCACTTCCCCCAGTGTAAACTGGGGAATCTAGTTCCCTTAGGGTCGGGGACTTTAAGTATTTTTACCTTCCAACTACTCCTAACGAAGCTGTGAAGTCAAAAATAGTCGCATATTTCATGCACTCTACACCCCTCGTTTCAGCACTCTCATTGGGGTCGCACTTCTCCGTGAAAACACGTTTGTTGGCACTCTTTTAGCTATAGCTCCGAAACTAATAGTTCCATCCAAAATTATTTTTTCCATCTGAAAGCTGGTTAAATTTACTATAAGAACCTGTATATTAAATTTCGACCAAATCCCGTAAAATACCCACGCCAGCACGCTAACACCCGCTTACTGTTTTTAAATCCAAGTTTTTTTTGCACATTTTTCGCTATAACTCCAAAACTGCTTGTCCGATCTCAAATTTCATTTTTTCAAATAAAATCAATAAATAAATAAATTAAATTTATAAAATAAAATTTTGGAAAAACTAGATTTCGCGGAGAAGTGCGACCCCAGTCAGAGTGCTGAAATGAGGGGTGTAGAGTATGCACTCTACAAATAAAATATGCGACTATTTTTGATTTCACAGCTTCGTTAGGAGTCTTTGAGAGGTAAAGATGACTTTTCACCCCTTATTTAGAATGCCAAAACAAAGGTATATGCAAAAATTTAGCTTCATTTCTTCCTTTCCGAGGTGAAATCCTTATTTGACTGGAGTTTTGGTGGAATTTCTCACTGGCAGTTCTATAATAATTTATGATTACGACAAAACGTACATTACAATTTAAAATTATTGTAGATATTAGAATTCATCAGATTTCTAATCTGTACAATATAATCAAACCATTATGATCTTGTATCAAATTTTATAACTTTTTGAACTCATCAATTTTTTATGAAATCAGCAAAAGTACAAAAGCTTTTTTATTTAAATATTAATAAAGTAAGTAATTGTACAATATAGCCCGAACGTTAGTAGTAGTAGGAACTAAAACTTTTATGCAAACCCTCTTTTAAATTAAATGTTCACTCAATACGTACATTTGAGCTCTTTTGAAAAAAAATAATAAATAATTCAACACCTTGCAATAAATAATATTCATTATTGTTCATTAAATAGTAAAAAAAAAAGGTATAGATATTCTATGAATCAGAGTTAGAAAAGAATTAGTGTCAGGATTCCAGGTGTGTTTGGGTATGGTTCTTGAAAAAACAGATGGACAAAACAGAGAATACTTCCAATTCAAAAATAAGCACATTTAATAAAAAAATATATAAAACAAAAGTTGTTGCAAATTAGATTTGCTTTATTAATGCATAGAACGAAAATGTGCTAAGAGTAGCAGTTTCCGAGTTATTTGATCAAACAGCTAAGAACATGCGATGTTCAACCCTTTCAAAAATGTTCTAAAAACAATGATTGTATAGGGATTATTATTGTTTGACTCTGATTCATGTTGACTACCGCTATAGTCCCGGCATCTGTAATAATGTCAACTCATGAGCTTTTTTACCCGATTTCATTCAAATTATTGATATATTTTTTATATTTTGCTAAGAAAACATAACGAACCCCACAATGTGATGTGGCCGTGAGAAATCAGAAAAAAATCACTTTCTTCAATCCACTACTTGTATTTACAACCAAATAAATCAAATCACACAAATATAAAAGGATAAACCGTTTTGTAGATACCAATATCCAACCAATAGTAGGAAATTACACTTTAAAATTACTTTTCCCGGTTATGTTTTCAAAAACATGTTTTAATTATTATGGTATACGCTATGGAAAAATTACATAACCACGAGACTTGGGAACAATGAAATATGGTATTATGGTAATTCTAAAACATTTCCAAGGACCCAGTTATAAAACTGATTTTATTTATCATTGATTAATTTTATTTACGATTTTTACATTCAACTAATGTAAAATTATTGATTTTCAAAGTTGAATTTGAACAACTCAGCGAAACAACACTATGTTTTCAAATTACATCATAGTAAATATTATATGGGTACGTACTCTTTTTCATTATCAGCTCTTCTTTTCAGTTCAGGTTTTCTTCGTCTAGCAGATACGCGGAGATTCTTTTTGGATTTAGAACTATTTATATAAAAATCTCTACGTCCAATAGATTGTTCTTTGTTATGTTTTATCTTTACAACGATAGAAATTGAACGGAAATACAATTTGTTCTGAACAGGAATTATTTTCAATTGTTATTGGATTTTCCGGAATATCTTTTACCTGGTTTCTGTACTATCGGATTGACTTCATATACCGACATGCTACCTAAATTTATATTAGGTACAAGGTAATAAATTTCCATATGTATTTATATATGTAAATTTATATATAATTACATAGGTATCTATCGGCTAGGTAACTTATGGAATTTATTTGGAATATTTTATATTATTTGTCCCAAATACATTACCGGTGAAAAGGGTCAGATAGTGTTAGACTTCCTGCAGTAAGAAAACAAAACTTTTTCTCTATTTGAAAATAAATATACAATAACTCCTTTGTTGACTTTATAAAAAGACATATTTATCACAACTATAAGTTAACTATGCACCTATTATCAATTCATGATTTTTCATATTTTTGGATCTTCAAAGTATATCACATTATAGTAAAAGTATGTTGTTTGTTTTTTTAATATATTTTAATTACTATGGTTGACATTCAACTTGTTGGACCGTAAAACGCTTCAAGTGAAAATAAAAATTTACAAATCATTGTAGCTAGGTCTGTTTGTGCCTAATAATTAGTCAGTGAAAAGGGCCAATGTTTCCAATAGATACCGCAATAAAATAAGGATTGCATAAACAAGATGTCCTTTTTTTTTTTATTTGGTAATAAATAGACAAATAAAATATTTAATAAATTTATCAAAATAAATATTAAAACTTAAATTCAGCTTTTGTCAATTCGAAAAATTTATTTTAATTGCCTTATTCTTGCTTACTTTCTTACTTAAAATGGGAAATTGTTAATAGAATGAATCTAACGACACATAAAAAATAATAATAACAAGAAAACAAAATCATACAATTTTTCTTTGGCCTTCACAAATCGAGGAATACCTATGTGAGAGACATTTCGGTAAGGAGGAGACCGTTTCAGCCGGTGGCGCAATTCCATCCAGTTGTAAACAAAATTCGTATTTTTCACATTACGATCGTAATATGCATGCTATGATCAGTTGAAATGTGTCATTCGTTTCAGAAAACGTTCCTACAACTGGCTATAACCTCATATTTTTAAAAATATATATTTAACACCTATTTTTACGTTCTATTTTATTAATTATGCAATTTATAGAAAAAAAATTCTGTGTTTACCAAATACCCAAAGAATTTTACAGATTAAAAATCGGACGTTCCATTCCGGAGAAATTCCGGAAATAAATTCTACTGTTTCCAACGCTTAACTGAAAGGGGTACATTTAGCCTTAAATCATCGTCTTAAATGGAAATTACTTGTTTTTAGTGGTCAATTTTAGATTAATATTTGTTCTTTAACTTTGCCTAGAGGTTAAAGTTTACATCACCAAATTGGCCTGAGTAGTGGTGAAATAAAACTTTGTTACTATGATTCATGTTCTGGACTTAATATGACCACAAATAATAATTGTGTTGAATCAAGATAATTTATAAACATTGTTTGTTGTATATATTAATTTCTATTTATTCGTGACTGAAGGTAGTGTTGAGGTTATACTTGCATGGGCTGTTATTAGAGGTGGGCTAAACAGTTATTTTTTGGTATTAGGTTACTACGTTATGGCTCTATCCCAGTAATAGGTTCTAATAACAGGTTATTCCAGTAATAGGTGATTCAAGTAAACCCCTGCCCTACCGCTAGAATGCGCGCCAGTCAATCACTGCTGTTGCCAATAACTCTTCGGGATCCAATAACGCTTAGAATCACTGCAGTTCTTACAATAACGCCAGTTATTAGAATCACTGCAGTTATTACAATCACTCCAGTTCTTACAACAGTTCTCAACAGTTATTAGAATAACTCCTGTTGCTAGTTCTGCTATCGATCACCGACCTGGCGCTAGTGGTTCGAACTTATTACAAACTTACTTTTAGACATTTTGACTGGTAGTTCATCAATTCATCCTCCTCCCCATTGCTAATAATGTTAATAATTTGTATATTAGTAATCCTACAAATGATAAATGACACAAAATCAACCAAAATTATTATGTTTATTTTTTTTTAACGAAAAATTTTAGAAGCCAATTAAAAGTTGTCAAAATATATACAAATTAAAAATAAATAGGCCAACTATGGTACAAACGAATTCAACTAAATAAATCTTAAAAAACATTGTCCATATTTAATTGTACTGCCAAGATTTTATTTTTAAAAAATATATATAGGTGTTAGTAAAACATATTTGAACAATTATGAAGACTCAACAATTACAAGTAGCCTGTATCAATATGTTACCTAAGCATCTATTGTGTATTAAAATATAGGCTGTAAGATAAAATAAAGAAGAAAATAACAGAGGTAGAAGCAGGATTTATGCTGAGCCATCTTAGGTCAAGTTTTTACTATATCCCAATTTTTTTTTAAAGCATTTGGTGGATTTCCAAGACTTCTGGTCCAGGAGGTACATTTAGCCTTTATCCACCTATAGAAAGCTTTGACTTAGGTCCTTTAAATAAGCTCTGGAAAGCACTCAGTTTGTCAGAAATTAGTGATAGTCTGAGATAAGGCAGAATTGGGAATTAAATTTTGAAATAGCAGCGTTACTAATTGTATATGAAAGTATTTAGAAAAAAAAAAAGTTTTGATATTATGTCCCCTCAGCGCTACACATCACCAAAGGATTAAATCAAAGTTGCTGCTAATCACCTACTCTCTTTAACATGGTTATTAAACAAGCTTTCTAGAAATAGGAGAAAAATATTAATACATGGGTTTGGAGATTTTGAAAGATATCTAATTTATGCTACAAATTGCAGGAGTTTATTAACTCATTGCAACTGAGGAATGTGATATGGAATACATGGTGAGGAAACTCTAAGGAGTATTCTGAACAGGGCATGGAAATAAATCTAAAGTAGACAGAGTTTGTGTCCTTTAACTCTTTAAGCACATTTTTTAGCATTGAAGATTAGAGATATGGAGCTCTTCTTATCCTTCCTGGAAAGGAACCCTCTATTAATTAAGATATTTCATTCAAAATATTAAGAGAAAGGAAGACTGTAGGAATCCTAAACTCGTTCCTGTGGAATAAAAATGTTTCCTTTAAAAAAAAAAAAAAAAAAAGTTTATATCTTTCCTTATCACTATAAATTGTCTTTAAATTTGCTGAAATCTGTAGTATGGAGAAGAAAAAGCTCAATCTTTAGAGATGGGTACTCAGAGTGGAAGTTATTTCAAAGCAAGAGTCCATCATGTTTCTAATAATATCATAAGACAATATATGAGAGAGGAAAAAATCACTTGAGGTACGCATGATGGTACAGAAGGATCAATACAATTAGGGTTTCATGAATTAATTGCCACTTCTATTGGAATTAATTCATCAATCTTAATCGAGGAAAAAATATTTTAAAGAGTATTTAAACCAGGAGCTCATTCAAAAAGGATGTATTAAAACAGAGGCCAAAGTAAATTTTCCTGGACAGATTAGAGAGTAAGAGGATGCCTGAGGAAATTGTTGATAGGGGATGTGAAGAAAGGAATGGCAGCAAAAAGAAAACAAGAGAAAGATTAGTTGATCAAAAGATAGTTTGAACTAATAACTGATAAAGATTACGATACAATAACTGAACAAACCTGAAGGTATTTTTCATTTTATAAGTTTCCAGAACAGAAAGGGTAATTATAAAAATCACAGAATGAGATAATGTATGGACTAAAACTATATCAAAAAACAAAACAAATTACAATAAAGGTTGTACAAATTTATCAACACCCCACATTATCATTGTACAATCACAATGAGTTTTTATTGAAAAGAACTGTTCTCATAAATACTTCACCAAAATATTGGACAATACTAATAACCATACAGATACAATCAATTTACATCAGCGTTTTTACAGGAAAAAACAAAAACAAAATGAATTAAAAATATTCAGTTTATTTATTAAAAAATCTATTTACAAATATTCCAATGGATATAACTATAAAAATTATAACTAAAAAGTGGTATGAAAGAAACCATTCACAAAAATAAAAAAACTATATATCAAAGGACTAAATACTTCAAAAAGCAGTATTATATTTTACGAACAGGTAAAAAGGTAGTGTCTCGATGGAATCTAATAAAAGTTTAAATATCCGTGGAATAACTATAAATTACAAAAGTCTAAATAGATTTTACAACAAGCTAATATATTTATAATTTAATAATCATTGCTAGATTTTAACTATTCATTATAATCATAAAATTTTAATGACATTCATTTGTCATTACATTATTATTTGTAATATAACATAAGAAAAAGCATTTTATATTAACTAGCCATTTCAACTTTTTAAAATTTCGATTAGAAAACTCTAAGACCCTGAATATTGGGGAACTATTTTAGTCCAAGCAAAATTTAAATAAAATCTGGTGTTACAAAGCTCATCGAAAAGTTTCAACACTTTGTATTAAAGTAGAACCCCTCTTAACCAAGAGATTTTTTATCGATTCGCAATGAAACAAAAAAGGAAATCATGAAGATTTATTTACAAAAATGAAAAGCAATGCAATTATTTTTGTTCACAGTTTCGAACTCCATCTATTGTGATATGATTGTACAACGATCACGAATTTCTGTTTTAGTTCGAACCACGGCCGCTAGGAGCGTCATAACCCATCTGCGACCAGTTCTTGTTTGCGTTATTAAATCACGTTATTGAATAATAGGACAGCCATATGAGTTATTAGATAACAGAAGTTACACAAGAGTTATTGGGAACCGATCTAAGAACGGTAACTGGTCTGATAACCTTAACCGATCGGTGCTTTTATCTGTTATAACCTAACTCCTTACTCCAACCCTAATTTATTGTTATTTCCCCATCGTCCTCGATGGAAGATTTAATAAATTTGACTAAATTAAGTAAAATATAGTTATTCTAAAATACAAATTTAGGTTTATTTATAGATATTTTAAAATATGATCACTGGTAATAGGGTTTTTTCGGTAATAAGTGATAACAGTTCCGAGTCAATAGTAGGTTATTTTAAAGATTACGTTATTTTTGTCCCATCTCTAGCTCTTATGGAAGTGGTGCCAGATTGACTGGCATGAGTTGCTGGCCATTCTCTTTCCCATAATGGTTTGATTTAACTTTTTGTTCTCTAATGTCAGCCATACATATGAATAATTATGAAGGTGGTCAGGGATATGAAATGTGTAGTATGTCTCTTGGGTTGTTTTTTTTTTTTTTTTGGCATTGGGATAATTAAAAGTTAAAATGAACTTTTCTCATTTTCTTTAAAACCAGAGTTCTGGGTTGAATATTGTGAGAGATTTCAGCTATTGTTTGATATCAAAAGTTGTAAATAAGCTATAGGTGAGACTTCTGAATTGGAGCCTTTTATTCCATGACATCTGGGAAAGGATTGCTCTAAACAGATTATGCAAAGTCTGTTACACTGGTTTGGCCACTACAGGAAGTGAAAATAATAATCCTATGTATGTCACACACAGTTTTTCGGTTGAAAGCAAATACCTAAAGAATTAACAGTTACTTGCATAGCTAAATTAAGTTCTTAATAACTAAGATACTGAGGATTATAGATTAAAAAAATCTTGAACATAAACAAATAAAAAAATTGGAACTTCATGATTGTTAACAAGCAGGTTTAAATGAAGAACCTCTAAGTGCTCATTTAAAAATGTTATGACCATGAAGAAAACCCTTTATTAATGGGGAATGTTTATGAAGATCTCCCAGATAATCCTTTAGTAACAGGTTTATAAAAAAAACAATTGCTATGTGTCCACTAATATACTACATCAGAGGCATTGAATTGTAAGGAGTTTGTTGAGTCAGTATGTTGTTAAAGAGGAAATGTTACTCTACCTTCTGGCAAATGTCTTCACCTCTTACCTTACAGCTCCACAGTCTCATTGGGTGTTGCATTTAATTATAGATGCGCAGAAGACAAGTCTCCTGGAAGGAACTGCTGTACTTCGCGAATTTCTTTTTATAGATTCCCCAATTTACTTGAAAAGAAAAACAATATTAAGTATGGTTTACATGGTTCTTCTAGAAGTCCACCTAGCTACCTACACTGAAGTGGAAACAAAAAAACCTCACTGTTCTGGTATTCCTAGCAGCAGGCTACTAAATTTCATAGGTCTAGTGTATAGAATCTATCTTCTAGAAAGTTATCTTATCTTAATCTAGAAAGTTAGTTCTGATCATCTCCGCAGTATGTGTGGATATGTGATGGTGTACCAGTGAGTTATGTGACGTTTTAATATTTCATTGTATTGTTTCAGATTACATTGTTCCTTATTGCCTAGTCACATTGTTGTTTTTTTACTCTTAATTACATTGGTTGGTGTTGTTCATCTTAGTGGCGAGGGTTGTGTACTTACTATTACTACTCAATTATACTTATCAAAGCGGTAGGAATGTTGGGGATATAACTACCTAGGTTCATAAGGTCTTGTTATTAGGCGAATTGGTATAGGCAATATTACTCTTAAATTCTTGTATTTACAAAAACATTTTTCATAATAAATTACTTTCTCCATATCTATTTTTTTTTACATATGCCTTCACATGGACACATATATATAAGCTTTTGAATGTTATTGTTTTTACTTTTAATTGTTTACTGGATTAAAACTAAACCTACCGCCATTTCATGTGTTCATATTTCTACTACAATTTCTTGGTAGAAAATTATAATAACAAAGGAGTGGATATTGAAAAAACACTTGATAATTTTTTAATACAAGTAGTAATAAATGTTGTTTCCAAGAACTTCTGCCGAAAAGTCCAAAAAGGGTCATTGACCCATCTTTTTAGGTTTAGTGTTGAATAACATTTTTCGGTATTCTTGGTTGAATGCATGGATGTTACATTATAAGATATTTAGAATACATATCTTTTTCCTTTTCATACTATCCCTGGAGATGGGATGTCTATTAGGGAATATTAAAAGTTTCTTTCTGAATAACATAATACTTGTGTAGTATTAATAATTCCTTCATGAAGTATTTATATAAAGAAGCTGTCAGTCAATTATAGGTTTTATACAGGTCACACTAATCTTCTAAGGTTTAATTATTTCTCATTTCACTCTCTGATTATATAGTTCCTGGTCTGAATAGTTAATCATGTTTTATGTTGCTTTGTTAAAACCCTTATTATGCCCATATCTGTTGTACCTATCTGATGTGTTAGCTTTTAGAGTGGAAGTATCCGTTATATGGTTTAATTTTGTACTGTCTAATATCTCTCTTTTTTTTTTTTTTTTTTTTTTTTTTTGTTATGTATAATTTTGAAGTCCAGTTATTTTGTGGTGTATTGGTGTTATATCTGCTAGGATATAGTCTGAGTCATGGGGGCCAGTGGAACAATGAATAAGCAGATTTATTTGTCTAATGGCCCGTTTACACCTGTTTAGTAGCAAGTAGAATAGAAAGATTTCAATTTTTCTGTTTAGTAGCGGTACACATGCTTTCTCTGTGGGCCTGGCTTTGTCACTTTTCCTTTTGATTTGGAACCGCATTGGTATTATTTGTGTGATTTTCTCTCTGTATAGTAAATCAGTAACAGATTGTTTTACTTGTCTACATTAAAATTAAATTAAAGGCAAAATTTCCATTGTCCTTGGCAATTTTGATTTAAAGTTGTTATCTGATAAATTCAGTTCATTCTCATTAAAATTCTGTTTCATATTATTTTCTACCAATTTAATTAGGATAATTACAATTGCCATTGGAACAAGAAAACGACTATAAAATTTATGGAGGAATACCTCTCTCACAAATGTCTGTGGAATTTCAAACATTCTGAATACAGAATTAAACAAAAAAACAAGCAGAAATAAACAATATTGCTTCTTCAATGGGAATACCAAACTTTGTTACTGAAGAAGAGGATGTGAAGATCAAAAATATCCAATCTACTTGCTACCAAGAACTGAAATACTAAACATTTGACAACGTTTAAATGATTGTATTACTAAACAGTTGTAAACAGGCTATAATCAGCAGATAATCTTCAATTATCAATTGAATATAACTTATTAATGGAGACACAACCACCCTCTTGGGAGCAACTGTAGAACGAATTGAACGAATGTGTGGATGTTGTATTTTAAGATATTTGCATTTTGTTGTGTATTAAGTTTCTTGCAAACAAACATAATACTTATATATTTATAATAAAAATGGCCTCAAGTATGAAAAACTAATACTATTCCTGGAGAGGGGTAGTGTATTAAGTATTATTATGCTTCTAGCTAACTAACATAATACTCGTATAGTAGTAATGAAAATGGCCTTAAGTGTGAAAAAGGTAAAGCTAATAATGAAATGAAAAAGGTGATTCTGTTGTATTACAGGAAGATATAACAATAACACGGAAAAATAGCAAAATAGGACAACAAATACTCAGATGATGGTTGAGCACATCAGATTGTAAAGGTACATTGCTTTCAACTTTTTTTATTATATAATAAACTGCTTTATCTTATTGAGTCATAATATATAATAAAAAAAGTTGAAAGCAATGTACCTTTACAATCTGCTGTGCTCAACCATCATCTGAGAATTTGTTGTCCTGTTTTGCTAGAACTTCAGAAGAGAGAATATATAATTAGAATTATTTGTAGTATTAACTATTAACTTCAGCACTAACGATATTACAATTTATTCCATGTGTTTCTGTGCTGAATTTAAAAGATCACAAACTTAAAATGACAAGGCTATAAGAGATGCAAAATAAAATACACTTTGTCTTTCAGTAAAAATTAATTTTAATGAGACTAGAAAAAACAAAGTAAAAAAGTACAGAATAAATGTTAAGAATAGTAGCTTATGTTACAAATGATCAGTCTGATATTTCAAAGGTCACATTATAGATTTCTAATCAGTTATATCATCACTGAAGTTTTAATAATGATAGATTCAGAATTATACATTTATCATCTCACTAAACAATTTATCATTCTTGAAAATTGTTGATTTTTTTGCTTGTTTGCATGTTATTGCAGATGAAAAAAGTATTCTATTAAAACAGTTTTTATTTTACTTTTACCTAAATATTTTGTAATACTTTTTACACATACTAATCCTTTTTATTACATATCATTATTTCTATCTGTTTTTGATTCAGGAGTAAACAGTTAATATCATTTCTAGTAAAAAGAAAACAAAACCTTCAGAAAATAGTTAAATATAAAAAACTTTCATCTTTGAACTTGTGAACAAAAGATCATCATCATAAAAGTAGGAATCAATCGTTACATGCCCACTAAGTAAATCAATGGGCATATGACAAGCATCTGAATGTGCTTCAATGGTCCCTTCCCAGTTATTTATAGTGCATCGAGGGACCACGCCATACTTAGATGTCCATTTTTCAACAAGACGGCCTTTGAAAAATATATTCTGGATTACTTTAAATTGAAATATATCTTCGACTGAACTAAAATTGACTACCCGTTTCAGCTTGGTAGATGCAAAAATTGACTTTGGAAGATATACATTATGGACACCTTGAGAATCAGAATAATCTTCATTCCCTCTCCAGTAGATTTTTCCAGTTCTGTCGTCACTCAGAATTATATAATTAATTTGGAAACCACTCAGAATTAATCTTGCACGTCTCATGGGTTGATCATCCCAAAAGTCTTCATTAATTTGCATGTCTGATGATGCCATTTGGTAAGTGAAACCACACCCGCAGAAAAAAAAACTGAGTTCTGATTCTGCTGTAGAAGAATTAAACATAGTGAGACTTATAACATGACTACATTAACTACAAATTTATTTATCATTTCAAACATAAATATTCACGACTTCAAAATCGGATTAAGATATAGCAAAAAATAAATTTATATTACCTTTACAGATGTCGACCAATGCTGCAAACGAAGCATCCAAGTGCTACGTGGCCAATTTTGATTGACTCTTGAATGTGCTAAGTGAATAACAATTCCAATATTAATCCTTAAAACGATTTATTGTTTAATTTATTCATTTCTTAAATTCTTAATCTTATATATATATATATATATATATTACTCCTGAATTTTTTTAAAGGAATTCTTTTTTGCTCAAAATAATCAAGGAGGCAGTGGCGGCATTTACCGTAGCGAGGTCGCATATACGAAAGATCTTTGCAAAGCTTTTCTCCTTGGTGCAAAGTGTGTACATTGAAAGTGGGGATTTCTGATGATAGAAGGGAAATAAAATTTTGAGCTTCTAATTTTACCCATTACACTGTAGGTGTATGATTCCTTTAAGATACGTATGTGTTACTGTTTTCTCACTGAACTTCTTCAAATTTATGTATTCGTATAGAATGTACACCAACCATCACCCTTTTTAAAAATGTATCAAATTAAATTTCATCTCAGTATTTCTATTAATCATTGTATATTGCATGTTATGACTACATCGTCAGCGTATGCCATGCATTTTGCACTTTTATTATGGATACACCCGTCGTTTCTTGTTCGCATTGGCCTTATCATTTCTAGCGTCACATCAACTAGCATTGGGGATAAGTGGTCTCCCTGTTTTACTCCTTTTTGTTCGGATCTCCGCAATGCTGTAAGGTCATTCTAATCATCCCAATGTGTTTTATGGGACAATCTAGCTTTTTTAGGTTTCTAAATAGCTCATTTCTTTCGAAGCTATCATGAGTCTGCCTTATAGTCTAAGAAGATGTGGTGTAGATAGACATTCCATTTGTAGCATTTTTCCAGGTTGTTCCTGATGGTGAACATGTGGTCAATCGTATATCGTCCCAGGTGTGGATTCCACCCTGATAGACGACTATCTTCTGACACTAATTATTGCTAATTACTGTATCTGCCGTTCTCATTACAACAGTAAAGTGGCTAATATTTTATAAAAAGTTCTCAGTTGTGTTATTCCTCGATAATTGTGACAATCCAGTTTGTTGTCTTTTTTATGTATCGGTATTATAATGGCTGTATACCATACTTTGCGCATTTGTTCCTTGCCCCATATTTTCAGGATGAGATCGCAGATCTCTTGGTACAATATATCTCCTCCAAATTACCGCTGACATTCCATCGATTCCTGGGGAATTGTTATTTTTTAAGTTTAAGATTTCTTCTACCTCTTCCGGATCTGGGTTTTCTAGATATTTATTAAGTTATTTCCATTTGGCCACCAATAAGTGAGCCATACGTGTCCTTACAACAACTTATTATGTGCTAGAAACATCTCCATAATGATTTTATTATTTTTTGAAAACCTCTATTGTTTGACCCTCGTATCCCCTATTAAGGCTTCAAGATACTCTTCTTCTTTTTTTCTCTTCTTAGTCCTGCACAGTTTCTGTTTGGCTTCTCTATACTGTTATGGTTTTCGACCGTTAATCTAGTCTTACTCTGTACGGTCTTTATATAAGCCATCTATTTTTCACCAATACAGATTTGGCATTCCTTGTCAAACCAGTGATATATTTTTTCATTTCTATCTTTTCCGCCAGCTTCCTCCGCAGCCTTTATAATAGTTGTCTTGATTTTATCCCATTTATTTTGGACGTCTTTTTCCGCTGTTAGGTTGCTTCTCTGAAACTCCTCCACTTTATTTTTAAACCCTTTTAAATTTCGGGGTTTTTTAATGCACTGGTATTATATTTTTATTGGTAAATTATCAGGGCAGTGTAATTTAATAATAGGATCATTTTAAACCGGTACACAATGGTTAAAAACGCAGAAAATTGTTAAAACAATAATTTTTTATAATGGAAAATTAATTGCTGAGCAAATTTTTGCATTAAAGTTTAGAATCTTGACATTGGAAGATGAATGAATCAATGAACGCGCTATGGTATGAATAGTAAATTTCTTAACGAATCTCTGAAAGTTATACCTATAAATATATCTGTGTGAGAGAGAGATAATAGTACTTTATTTACATTTTTACAATTTACAATACATATTAATTATCTATATCATGTTCCGGCATACATCCTCTACATGGTTAATATATTTTTATTTATATTAAATAGGCTTTACATTTCAAAGTTTATCTTCAAACAGTAGGAAAAAAATTATTAAAAAAAAAAAGAATAAATAAAACTAAGGAACAGGCCGAGAAACAAGTGGAAGATCTAAAAGAAATCGCGGAAAAATCAGGACTACAGATATCCTTAGAAAAAACAGAAATGATGGCAAATAATGTAACAAAGGATGAATCAAAAGAGATCAAAACCAAGTACGGAAAAATTAGAATGGTCAAAAGGTTCAAGTATTTGGGAGAAGTAATAACAAATAAGGCCATTGACAAAATTCCGATTGAGGAGAGAGCCAAGAAGCTGGAAAAAGCTTTCAATACAGTAAGACACGTTTACAATAAAAAGAACTTGTCAATGAATGCAAAGATAAGACACTACGCTACGGTAATCAGACCTCTGGTTCTGTATGGTTCAGAAACGTTGGCTATGAACAAGGAGAACAAAAACTTAGCTCGAATTGAGAAAAGAATCCTAAGAATGATATACGGCCCAATCAAAACAGAAGATGGATACAGAAGGAGACCGACGTTAGAGCTATATAAAATCTTGGAACCCATGGACTCAGCTATAATCAGGCGTAAACTGAACTTTCATGCACACATAATCAGGATGAATAACCAAAGATGGGTGAAACAGATTTATACTAAAGCCCTGAGCATGAAAAATAGCAACCATGTGTTTGGTAAAACAATGAAACAGTTCCTGGATAGGTACAAAATTACAGAAGAACTGTGCGAAGACAGAGAAAAGTTTAAAAAACACATGCAGAAAATAGAGGTCTTTGAATGCCAAAAACCTAAAGGAAGAACGGGGACCAAATGGACCCAAGAAAGAAAAGAACGTTTTTCTTCCCAAATGAGAGCGTACTGGCAGCAAAGGAGAATGAAGATTGTCAACAAACCTTCCTAATTAATATTTGCGTAGTCCTTAGAAGGCTGGACCGCAAAAAAAAAAAAAAAAAAATTTTTTAAAAATTTAAAAAAATGAAATAATAATAATAATGAATAAATAGAATCATTGGAATAGCTTATATGTATATATCTTACAATATTTAATAGTATAAAAATTACTAGAAGTACGTAAAATAACAAATATTGAACATAGTAAGTGAGGAGTACATGTTTTGTGCGTATATCTTTTCAGTGATGTTTTATTGTAATTTCCGATTTCTCGGATAAGCGAATTTTCTGAAATTGTTTTCCAGAGTATATTTTGGTTTGATGATAAACGTGAAGTTAGATAGGGATAAAGTTGAGATCTTGAAGCATTGTTGATATTTTTGTGTAACGAGGGTAATCATTGATTATCGTCATACACAAGTTTTGTATTCTTTCGAGCATATGGTAGTTGGTTGTACAGGTTGAGCTCCACACAGGTGAGCCATATGTAATCTTGGATCGAATAACTGTTTTAAGTTTATTTTTAGGACTTAATTTAGATTTTTTGTGGAAGTAAGGAAACATTTTGTAAATTTTTTTTTTTTGTCTATTTTATTGTTTACGTGGTCTGTGTAAGTTAAAGATCTGTCTAACGTTAATCTAAGGTATTTTACTGTTTTGGACCAAGGGATATTTTCTCCGTTTAGAGTAAAATGTTTATAAGAGGCTTTTTTTTTGTAAAGATAATGGCTTCTGATTTAGTTGTATTTATTTTTATCTTCCACGTTTGGCAGTATTTATTAATTTTTTATAAAGTTTGTTGTAACCTGTTTACTATCGTGTCAATGCGGTAAGAGGCTGTGTATAAAGCTGTGTCATCTGCGTAAAGGGGTGTTAATATATTAGGATGTGTTGGAAAGTCAGATAGGAATAGGTTGAAAAGTGTTGGGGATGGGCAGAAACCTTGAGGGAGACCGGCAGGAAGGATAAGTACTTTAGAAGAACATGAGTTTATTTGGGTATAGAACTATCTGTTGGAGAGGAATGAATGGATAATATCAATTAAGTAAGGGGGGAATTTGTACATTATCAGTTTATAAATGAGACCGGAGTGCCACACGGGGTCAAATGCTTTTTCAAGATCAAGCAAAAGCATCCCTGTATGTTTTTTTTCGTTAAATGCTTTCGTAATGAAGTCGGTGAGTCTAGCCAGTTGGTCAACAGTAGAATGATGTGCCTTGAATCCGAACTGTTCTTCTATAATCAGATTATTCTGTCTTGTGTGGTTGTAAATACGGGTTAATAATAAACGTTCAGTTTGGAAATTTGGAAATTATGATTAATAAACTTATAGGTCTGTAATTTGTATAATTGGGGTCTTTATTTGGATTCATCAAAGCGAAGCAGCGTTTCAGCGATGAGTCTGAGTGAGTTAATTCTACGATCATATAAGGTAATTTCTGATGTAATATTCCAGTTTTTATAAATGTGTCAAATACAACTTAAAGTAAGTGTCATTTGTAGACGACTTCAGTTATAACTCAAACAGATAAGTTTTAAATTAATGCATTTACATATCTTTATTAGAATATTTTGTTATAATGTATTCTAATAACTCTCACCTCTGAACTCATTGAAAAAACAAATTTATGAGATCAAGCATTCTACAATACTCCCACCCATGTCTTAGTACTACCATCGGTACCTTAAATATATAGGCTCAGTACTGATTACTTTTTAGGATTTGATTCTCTATGAAACCAAAACCTTTACATGCCAATATTAATTGTCACGATTCTATTACTCCGATTACATTTAACTCGAAATTCCTTGTTCTGTAACGTGTTAAGTCTCCTGTTAGCTCATCCTTTATTAGTCCGAAGTCTTATGAAATACTTTATTTTCGAAAAAAATAAAGAGGAACATTTCCACCCTGAAATAATAAAAATACAGAGGGGAAAATGATCCTTTTGTAAATTACTTTAAGGTTCAGAGAAGTAGAATCCAACTAACAAGGGGACATTTGCAGATTTGAAGGCCGATTTTATGTGGGTAGTAGGGACCTATAATAGTGCAATACTAGAGTTATAGCCGCCAATGAGCATTAGGAGCCGAGAAAAAAAATAAAATGTGAAAATCACGTTTTATTTTTTTTCTCAGCTCTCAGTCAAGATAGAGAAATGATTCTTTCACGTCTAATTGCAGTTATGTATGCTATTTGGTATAAAAATACTTCCGCTATGCTCAAGACACCACCCGGCTTTAGGTTGCTCAAAAACTCAATGAAAAAATTCAAGGAAATCAGTGGTTTTTTTTTTCATGAACAACTGACCTAAAATTTCGATTTAACGCACCATAAAACCCTTATATGTGAAATTTTATCAAAATCAAAAAATATTGATTATACCCCTTTCGAGGAGCTTAAAATTTTGAAGTTGAGATTCATCAACAATTTCTAACGGCCATAACAACTGCAGAGTTCAACCGCATAATTACAATAGTAATAGCATCACTAGAATCAGCATACATTATGCGTTTTATTCATGTATGTAACATTGGGATTACTCCAGATTTTAGTATATAAAAACTGATGTGAATGAAAAAATCCGAGGTCAGCTAAAACATGAGAAATCTCGAATAAGGGGAAATCCTGTGACCTCCGGATTAGGGCTAAACTATGCAGTTTTATCGCTTCTAGAGGACCTTAAAATTTGGTTTTAATCGGTGGCGAAATGTGTGAGATAGCGCAAATTATTTACATTTTTTCAGAAATTGACAGCACTTGCCTTTTAAAATCATACAAAATTTTAAAGGTAAAAAAAAAAAAAAATTATTTTTGATTCCGACAAAATTTAGTTTCCACATGTTTTTTGAGAGAGGAATCTGAAAATAATACCAGTTTTTAGTTTAGCAATTTTCCTCACCTATATTATATAAATAAGACGTTCTACAATGATCTATTTCTATTATTATTTTAATTTTAACACAATAAATTTCAAAAAAGACCATTTTAAAAAAATATAGGTATGGGGAGTTTTTTTTTTTTTTTTTTTTTTTTTTTTTTTAAACCAAAACCTCATATTAATTTTAGATTAAGTGAGGGACATGGCCGCTACTGCTATGCAGCTATCTAGAACAGCTCCCTGTTTACTCAAGTAATACCAGTGGTATTAGCTCACGCATCAGCTCGTTACTTTACAAATATTGTGTATATACATGATTGAACAATTAGTGAAGTTTTCCGGCTAGGTGAGTTCCTAGTACTAATTTATAAAGGTGGACTTTTAAGTATGTCACGGGATAGTTGGGCACGACGTAGGTAGAGTTTCGACCTGCTGACGGCTATGACTGGCTATCACTTACTTAGACCTGCCAATTATCTATCATCATAGGTGGCCTAGTGATTAGAGCGCTCTTATCTTATACTCACGGACCCAAGTTCGTAGCTCATTGGACAGGGATTTTTTTTTTTTAATTATTATTTTATAGATGTGTTTTTGTTTATATATAAACATTTATTTTTCTTTATTTTCTCTCTACATTAAATAATATTATTATTTAATACCTCGTAGCAATAATAAGTATTATTATTATGGAGTGTGAAAAATCTTCATGTTTCGACTCCGACGAAGAAATGCCTTGTTCCGACTTCAGTGGATCAGACTCTAAGTTCCTTAAGGGTAGAACTTTGTCAAAAAGACAAAGAAACACTGCTCTTGAGCTCCCTGGGAACTCTCCCGACAAAAAAAAGAAGAAAAAGAAAAAAAGTCGAATCAACCTCCCACTCCACCACAAACCCGCAGTAAGGCAGTAACCAGTGCAGTTACACCTATTGAAACAGCTAACAGATTGCAGCCATTAATTAATATGCCTTCCGATAGTTCTGTACTCCAACCATCAAAACCTCTAACAGATATCAAGCCACCCCCAATCTACGTTATTGGCGTAGATAACTACATTCAATTTTGCCATGAAATTTCTGAATTAATTGGTCAACCAAATTTCCAATGTTACTCCAGATACCATGACATAAAAATCAACACTGAGACAAAAGAACATTATAAATTACTGATAGCCCATCTAAAAACTCAAAACATCCAGTTCCACTGTTATCAATTAAAAGAGGAGAAGACCTACAGGGTAGTACTACGGGGACTTTACCAATCTGTCCCTCCCGAAGCCATCAAAAGAGATCTGGAGCAATTAGGACATAGCGTCAGGCATGTCTCCAACGTACTCCACCGCTTTGAAAAACACCCTCTCCCATTGTTCTTTGTGGATCTGGAGCCAGCAGAGAACAATGTAGAAGTTTTCAATATCAAAAGACTGGTGTACTCCGTGGTCAAATTTGAAGAACCACGACTCAAAAAAGAAATAGTACAGTGCACCAGATGCCAAAACCTAGGCCACACAAAAACTTATTGTAATCGACAAGCAAGGTGTGTCAAATGTGCAGGACCACATTTGACAGCAACTTGCTTAAAAACACGAGATACACCAGCGTTGTGTGTCCTCTGTGGTGAGAGCCATCCTGCCAACTATAAGGGTTGCCAGGTTTGCAAACATAGATAGAAACAAAGAGCCATCAACTTCGCTACAAATAAAAATTCTGTTCCCCAAACATCCGAAACAATATTCACATCATTTCAGAATCAACAGAACAATCCAGCCAACAACAGTTTTCCTAAACACTTTCCTCCACTGCCATCAACATCAAAAGCTCAACAACCAATCGATTCAGCCGTTCAACTAGAACCCCAGCCATCAACCTCAGCAGCAGAATCATCTCAACTTCTTCCTTCAAGCAACGAATTCAAGACAGTTCTACGAAGAAATCAACGGCAACAAAATCAGGCGCCTCAAACATCTCTTTCATCCCGACCTCCCAAAATAAACACTCCTTCTCCGTCAACTACCCAACGCACCTCACAACAACTAACCCAACAGACCAAGACTCCACTAACAAATTATGAGCAAACCATACCTCAAAAAAATCCAAGCCAAATCCCAATCCAGGTACTGTCTTCAAGACAGTTTAACCACCCGTCTCAAATTTCAGAACCGTATCCTATTTCCTCCCAAGGTTATAATGATATTTCTTCGATTCTTTCCTCCTTCCTCCGTGAACTCCAAGAAACTATCAGACCCTTAATTACCCTCCTCACAAGAGCCCTGTCAGATATCACGTCTATTGTTCCTCGATGATCCAAAACTCCTTGGCAGTTCTTTTATGGAACGCAAATGGTTTGCTCAATCACAGAAACGAACTAGACATATTCTTACACGACAATAACATTCACGTTGCTCTAATTACCGAGACCCACTTGACCCCTACCCATTATTTCCACATCAAAGACTACATCACTTACAGAACTGACCATTCCGATAAAACAGCCCACGGTGGTACTTGTATCCTTATCCATAGATCGCTAACTCACACTCTGATTCTTTCCTCTCCAACTGACACCATTCAGTCCACCGCACTAATCCTATCCACCTTCCTATTTAACCTTACTCTTTCAGCTGTATATTGTCCTCCAGGAAATAGCCTTTCCCATAACACCCTACAATCCTTATTCCAATCCTTTGGGCAACGCTTCATTGCAGGTGGGGACTATAACGCTAAACACCAGCGATGGGGCTGTAGAACATCCAATCCCCGAGGTAGTGTTCTATCCAGTGTATCATCTTTAAACAATTACCCTATCCTTTCTCCTAACAATCCTACCTACTGGCCTACATCCCTAAAAAAACGCCCAGATATACTGGACATATTCGTTACCTCTCAAATACCTATTTCCCAAACTACAATAGATTCCTTTGATGACCTTTCCTCAGACCAAAGTCCGGTTTTGCTTACCTTACATTCTACTCCTATAATCAAACCTTCTCATCCATCCTTAATAACTGGACGGGTGGACTGGGACAAATTCCGTTCGGCTTTAGAAAACCATATTGACCTCAAAATTCCACTAAAAACTTGTCAACAAATAGATGCGGCAATAGAACATCTTACTAAATCAATAGAAACCAGCATAACAGAAAGTACCTCACAAAATAGATTAAGACACTCAGAAGGCATGGTCTTACCTCAATATATTCGGGTTTTACTAGTAGAAAAACGGCGAGCTAGAGCCAAATGGCATAGAACTCGATACCCATCTGACAAAACCAATTATACCAAATTAACTAACAAACTTAAAAAACTAAAACTTCAAATTTTACAGAAACAAACTGAACAACTATCGGTTTCCGACAAATCATTATGGACCACTACCAAAAGACTTTTAAAATTTAAATCCTTCAATCATCCTCTCCTTACTCCAGCTCAAACCTGGACCAAATCTGATTCAGAAAAATCTGAGTTATTTGGTGAACAGTTACATAATAAATTTATACCTCATTCTGACATCCTAAATCCTTACCATGTAGAACGTATTGAAGCAGAACTGACTATTCCTCTCCAAATGACCTTTTCTCCTAAAGCCTTCCACCCTTCAGATATAATAGCCATAATCCATAGATTGCCCTCCAACAAAGCTCCTGGACATGACCTTATTACCTCAAGAATCCTCAAATGTCTACCAAGGAAAGCAGTATTGCTAAGAATCCTAACTTACATTTATAACGCTGTCCTCCGTACAACATATTTTCCCGATTCCTGGAAATTATCAATTATAAAAATGATCCCAAAACCTAAAAAACCACTAGAAAATCCTTCCTCATACAGATCTATTGCTCTCCTGCCTATCATGGGCAAAATCCTTGAAAAGCTCCTTTTGAAACGCCTTTATCCCTTCCTTGATTCCCATCACATTATTCCTGACCACCAGTTTGGATTTCGTCAGTTTCACTCCACTACCCAGCAGTGCCATCGCGTGGTGGATGTTATCTCATCTGCATTGGAGCGCAAGATGTATTGCACGGATGTCTTTCTTGACGTTGAACAGGCCTTTGACCGGGTTTGGCATCCAGGACTGCTTTATAAACTTCGCCAATTCCTTCCATCTACAGATTTCTTCATCCTCCGTTCCTACCTTTCTGATAGAGTATTTAAAGTTAACTATAATTCTACATACTCATCTATCTTTCCTTAGACCGCTGGTGTTCCACAATGTAGTATCTTGGGTCCCATTCTTTATACCGTGTATACAGCTGATATCCTTACTCATCCTAATACCATCCTTACAACCCATGCTGATGATACCAGCGTGTTATCAGTCAATGACGATCCTGTAGCTGCATCCCAGACATTCCAATCACATATCACTTCCATTGAAGAATGGTGTCATAACTGGGGAGTTAAGATAAATCCTAGCAAATCCCAGCAAATAACCTTTACTCTCCGTCGAAAACCTACCTCATCCTGTCTTCCTGTATCCTTTAATGGTGTACCGCTAAATAATGTGGAACAAATACGATACCTGGGATTTTATCTGGATAAGAGACTTACCTGGAACCCTCACACAAGATTGAAAAGACAAGAAGCTGCACGTCGATTTCGACTGCTACAACTTACTAGACAAACGTTCAAATCTCCCGACTCACCACAAGAAACTCATCTATATGACGATTATCAAACCTATTTGGACTTACGGTATAGAATTGTGGGGATCCACTAAACCATCAAATTCTTCCCGCATCCAATCACTCCAATCCAAAATCCTTCGAAAAATCCTTAATGCTCCTTACTTTGTCACCAATGAATTAATCCATAATGACCTTAATATCCCATATGTTGCCGACTTGGCACGAACCAGATACCTCTCCTTTCATAATAAACTCACACCTCATCCAAATCCACTCGTTGCACAACTTGCTTCCCATTCCATTCCTGGTAATCCTCTGAGGCGCCTGAAAAGAAGATGGTCTCGTGATCTTCTTTTGTGATCTTCTTTTCATTAGAGTACTACCAATGGGTAGTTCCTCTACAAGTTCTAATCACGCCATTATTTGTGTATACAGCATATTTACTAAATGTGTTTTTATTAATACAGTTGTAAATTTCAATTAATAAAAGAGTAAAAAAAAAAAGAAGAAATTTTAGATTATTCATCAATCTTAGGATTTCAGTGCAATTTGAAATAAAAAAAGGGTGATGAAAATTGTTAAACTAAACACTGATATTATTTTCAGATTCCTCATCTCAAAAAACATGTAGAAACTAAATTTTTTCGAAATCAAAAATAATTTTTTTTTTACCTTTAAAATTTTGTATGATTTTAGAAGGATATCAATTTCTTAAAAAATGTAAATAATTTGCGCTATCTCACACATTTCGCCACCGATTAAAACTGAAATTTTAGGTCAGTGTTCATGAAAAAAAATTTCCACTGATTCCCTTGGAATTTTGAGCAACCTAAAGCAGGGTGGTGTCTTGATTAGCATAGCGGAAGTATTTTTATACCAACTAGCATACATAACTGCAATTAGACGTGAAAGAATCATTTCTCTATCTTGACTGAGAGCTGAGAAAAAAAATAAAACGTGATTTTCATATATTTTTTTTTTCTCGGCTCCTAATGCTCATTGGCGGCTATAACTCTAGTATTGCACTATTATAGGTCCCTACTACCCACACACAAATCGGCATTCAAATCTGTGAGTTACAACTGCAAATGTCCCCTTGTGAGTATTTTTGAAAGAGATAAACAATGAGTTACTGACATCTATTAATTATTTTTAGATACACTCTATGGGCTTAAAATTTGGAATATATGAAAATTATGGAAAGAAAACATGTGCTGGATATCCAGGTATAATTGATAATGTTAAACAAGATATAACTATGTTTGCAGACTGGGAAATCGACTACATCAAAGTAGATGGTTGTTATTATGATGGTTATGATTATGAAAAAGGTAATATGCTATATAAAGATACAATAATAATTAAAAATAAACTTCTACTTTTAACCCTTCAACAGGCGATGTATCCTGGAGGATACTCATATTTAAAACGTTTTGCTTAATAAATGAATTGACGCATTATCATCTAGTATCCATTATTCAACCTTGAATTTCATGATACATCTCGGGGGTTAGCGTGGCTACAGCCATTCAAATGAAAAAAAAGAAAGAAATGTATTCGAAAATACCCAGCTCGCCCGTTGAAGGCTTAAGAATTACTGACAGAAGTTGTACAGATTAAACCTTTACTCTATTATTTTACAATTTCAGGGTACGAAGAAGTGAAAAACAGGCTGAATCAGACTGGAAGGCCGGTCGTGTATTCGTGCAGCTATCCTGCTTATCAAGATGAAAATAGTGTTCCTGTGAGTAAATGGTTTAAAGACTTCCTTATTATTTAAATACCACTAACATTTTTTAAATTAAAAAAATGAAACAATTTTATATATATATATATATATATATATATATATATATATATATATATATATATATATATACATTTTTGATTGAACCCTATAAAAATTTTATTATCAAAAGTCGAGACTAAATATTCGAAATTTTCATAACTGATTTAAATTTATTTTAAAAAACATTAAACAGTGCAGTTTTGTGAAATAAATAAACGAATCAATAGTTTTATTGGAAAAATTAAAATACACATTGTAGTGATATAGTAATCATTGGTATTCCTTCTATCACATGAATGATTCAGGAACATTCTTTGTATATATTTCATATGATTCAAAAGTTACAGATCAATGCTGTTATAATGTTAAAACCATTGTACAGTTTTAGTTCAATAAAGCCTTACTTTTAATGGGTTTAATTCTATTCTATTCTATTACACACATACATAACCATATACATTAAGTGCTTCTCATAACTATAAAACCACTTTGTTTTATGCTTTAATTTAAAATATTCAGTAGAAACTAAAAATTTAACATATCTGTTAGTTAGATGCATTGAATGGAAGACATAATATAACTAAAACTTGTTTTTATTTTTACAAATTTTACCAAAAACTTAAATCTAAAAGAAATAACAAAAATAATACTGTCTCATAACTATAAAGCCAAGTTAAAAAAAAAAATTTATGTTATTTTTTATAATGTTAATGTTATTTTGTATAATGCTAATGTAATTGTTAATTATCTGTTACACCTCCTTTCTTTTCAGCCACCTGAAAAAGTCTTCGTCCCATACTCATAACTTAATTTTTTATAACTTCCTTCGGTATTTCGTCCCACCATTTGTTGATATCATTTTTTAGTTCCGTTCCGTTTTCATAATGTTTGTTTTCGGGATAAATCTTTCACACAGTGATACCCCATAAGTTTTCCATAGGGGTCAGATCAGGAGAACAAGCTGGCCAAGAAAGTAAAGGAATGTTGTGAGACGAGAGCCATGCTTTGGTTGCTCGGCTTCTTTGAATTGCGGCATTATCTTGCTGAAAAGTCCATTGCTTGAGACCGTTGTCTTCGAGGAATGGTAGAAATCGATTTTCAAGTACATTATGTACTCTTTACTGTTCATTTTAAACGAGGGGAATGCTAACATTAACATTTTGGTTGAACAAAATGCCCCCCAAACCATCACACTCCCACCGCCGAAATTTCTATTAGAAAACATTAAAGGGTCTTTTCTTAGATCTCTCCAAGAGAGAGATATTTATTCTTTATCGAAAATATCACATTCAAACTCCAACCTTGCTGACATGTGGCAAAAGTTTAGGTGATTTTTGTATTTATTAACTTCCCTGCGTTTTAAGACACGATACACTGTAGCTCTCGAAACATTCAGTTGAAGGTCAGAAATAATTTTGGAGATGCTTTTAACAGAATTGCTAGCGTTGTTAATGATTCCTCGTTCACAACGTACTGAAAGCTTCTTCTTAGAGCTACCTTTTCTATTTTTACTATTTTTGCTTGTTCACAAAAAAGTTCCTCACCAAATTATGGGACCTCCGCAGTCTTCTAGCGATTTCTCGAAAACATTAATTTTCTTCGGCGACAGCTAACATTTTTCCCTTTTCTTCTTCGGAAAACACTTTACCCCGAGGCATTTTGGTTGGAAAACAAAGCGAGATTACATTTTTTTTCTAAATATTTGTTTACTCGCAGATTCTGTTTGCCCAGCTGGTTTTATAGTATGAGACATTATTATTTGTGTTATTTCTTTTAGATTTATGTTTCTGGTTAAATTTGTAAAAATAAAAACAATTTTATGTCATATTATATCTTTCATTCAATGTACTCAAATAATAGGTACGTTTAATAATAATATCGTTATCATTCAAACTTTTTGTATCCTTACAAAAAAAAAACTAATACAGTAAAAAGATTCTTCCATACAACACAAATTGTCAGTAGATCTGAAGTTATTGTTTAGAAGAATTGAAAATAATTTTTTATCTAGTTAGATTTTTGTAATTTAATCACTAGAAAATATATCTAGAAATAATCACTTTTGTCTATACAGAAAGCAAAATTCTTATGTTTTTTTTTTTTTCTGTATTTTTTTATTTAGACTGACTTTTCAGTTTTGGCTGAAAATTGTAATTTATGGAGAAATTTCAACGACATAGATGACTCATGGGAAAGTGTTACTACTATTTTAGATTACTTCGCATTGAAACAAGATCATATTGCCAAGTTTGCAGGACCAGGTCATTGGAACGATCCCGACATGGTAAATACAAAATTATCTCAGAACACATCACACTTAACAAAACTGTTTAGCAATACTGAATTTAAAAATATTGAATACATTTTTAATGATTTAGTACTAATTTCATTTTGATATCTTCATCCGACTGTTTACAAGGGATAGTTTAGATCCTATACTTATGTATTAGTTTATAAAGCTACTTAGTAACTATTATTACCCACAATACATTTTGCAACCACTGTAAATAGTTTCATATGTATCGTATTAATATTAACGATTTATTTCTATCAAGTACGAGATACGGGTATGATTTGAGATTAAATTTTTCTTATGAAATTCATATCATTATTCTATACGATTAGATTAGAGGTTTCCAACCACGAATGTTTTTTTTTTGCCTTTGGTCCTAAAACAATTCAATATTTATCTACTATGGAAAGATTTTGTCTACATTCAACGTGTACATATTATTAATCTTTTTTTTTTTTTTTTTTTTTTTTTTTTTTTTTTTTTTTTTTTTTTTTTTTTTTTTTTTTTTTTTTTTTTTTTTTTCGGGATAAAGGAAATAATTACTCCATAGAATTAATTTAGATTAATTCAATTAACCAGTTCATGATTCATCCAATCATTTATTATGTATTAAGTAAACTGTTTTTGATTGATAAGAGCGGATTTTAAAAATTTCTTAATTTCTTAATCTATAATAAAATTGTCTTGTTACACAAAGCATTAGTGAAAAGTTTCATTGCATCAGCATACTATTCATTTGATAATCAAAATTATTTACAAGAAATTGTTTACAATAAAGATATAATTTTATATGAAAGATTTTTTCTTTTTTTAGTTACTCATAGGGAACTATGGGTTAAGTTATGATCAGAGCAAGGTTCAAATGGCTCTTTGGGCAATTTTAGCGGCTCCGTTGTTGATGTCAAATGACTTATCATCCATTAGACCAGAGCACAAAGAAATACTATTGAATCGGAACATAATAAAAGTGAATCAAGATACTTTGGGAATTCAAGGACTCCGCGTTTACAGGGTATGTATGAGTTTCTGTTTTTCAGCCCAGCTAAAACTTCTATTACAAAAAATAAATAAAAAACTATTTGAAAAATTGATGTATTTCAATGACATAAAATAAATTTAGCTGTTGAAAAAATTAATATATTGCCTGTTATCTAGATACTATGCAACAACGATCTATTATCCACCACTTCTTTATTCATTAACAGTACTACTTTAATCAAGAGTATTACTATTAGTTACCATCAATTTAACATTCAAACATAATTATTGGGCAGAGCGCTCTAAAACTATCTGCTCTTTAATTAACATCTGTATGTTTTTTTTATTTTTAAAAATTAATTTTAACCAATTATTTAATCATTTAATTTGAAAATTTATTTACGGTTTCCAGAATAACAAAATCGAAGTTTGGACTAGAAAAATCATGCCAGTAGTTTCTGGTGAATTTTCTTATGCTATAGCCTTTTACAGCAGAAGGGCAGATGGGATGCCATACCTCTTTAAAGTGGAACTTAGAAGACTTGGTTTAACTAATGCAGATGGTTATTTGATGAAAGTAAGTTATTAAAAGTGTTGTAAACGATGGACGTAGCAAGATAAAGATCCAATTAATAAATTCAACCCAGTCCTACTTCAACCAGCACGGTCCTGTTATTATTTCCTTTAAAAACATTTTGTGCCATGCTATTATTTATATTTTTCTTATGTTTTTAGGATTTGTATACAAACAAAAATTTGGATGGTATTTATTTCCCTTCAAATAACGTTTCAGTGAGAGTTAATCCTACAGGTAAATTGAACATGTCAATTTTGAATATCATTAATTTGTAACTGTCGACTAATAATTTTAGCTAAATAATTACACTATTTACTATTTCTGTGTCATAAGATTTGTTTTTTTTATAATGGAAATACTTTTATTTTGATGAATACTATTAAAATCTACCTCCATTAAGTGCAATAAACAATAGTGCTATAAAGTTCCCATTCATACCTTATTTAAAAGAAGCCCTAAGAAATAATAATACAGAATAAAATTATCACACAAAGAAGGAAAATAATTAAATTGATACATTTAAAAAAATAATAAAATTAAATAAATAAGACATAAAATATTTGCATGTGTTAACAAGTCCTAGGTTAGCCAAGCACTTTTCTTTTGCCACGTCACTGGTATATAATGAAATTAACTATTTCTCTCCTTATGATACAAAAATCTTTTGTCTGTCTTATTATAAATAGGGAATATATCAAATTATTTAGAAACGGGGTAACCCAGTGAATAAGTTATTCGACACTAAAAATCTTGTCTGAGTCCGGTTCTGATAAAAAATCGAGGAGCATTCATCTCATTGATGGAGAGGCACACAGTGGTCTAGAACGTCCTAAAAGCGGAAAAAAACCTAATAAATTTTTAAAAAATGGTCGTATTCTCTCATTTTATTCAGAAAGAAAAACACGTTTATATCATTATTTTTTAATGTATTAAATCAATTAATTAAGGAAAACAAGGCTTATATAACAATGATCCAAAAAAACATATACAAGAGCTTCGACTGAACTGTACAAGGCTATGAGAAAAACGGAAAAAAAGCTACATAGACGAAAAAAGAGGGAATTGCAAAATAAGAACAATAAGGGAATCGACGGATATTGAAGAACACAAAAATCTGAACGAAAATAGAATTTTAAACGAGGGGCGTAAACCTTTCCAGCCGATGGTCAATATGTGTAGAGACACTGATGGCACTCTGCTCTCGGCAACCAAAGATATTGTGAGGCGATGGCAGAATCACTTCAGTAACCTGCTTAATAGGGAATCTGAAAATGCACACCAGACACAAAACGAGGACCGACTGAACGATTCAAGTGACATGGAACTGCCAGATGAGGATGATGAAGCCCCTGGACTTGATAACTTTTCAAATATGGAGGTAATGAACTGCTTAAGGTATTGAGAGATATAATTCTCACAGTGTGAGTGGAAGAAAGCATGCCCAAGGATTGGAAAATGACGGTGATCCTTAAAAAAGGCGACGCCCTAGAATGCAGTAATTATAGAGGCATATCTCTACTTCCAACCACTTACAAAATTCTATCCAATATTCTATATTAAGAGCTAGTTCCCTATGCATAAAAAATATTGGGAGTTTAACAAAGACTATTCAGGCAAAATAAGTCTGCGATTGACCAGATTTTTTTTCCCTCCGCGTGATGTTGGAAAGAACTAGGGAATACAACATCATAACGCATCATCTTTTTATTGATTTTGAAGCGGCGTATGACAATGTCCTTAGGCCTGCCCTTTATGATGCGCTGATAGCGATGGAGGTGCCCCCTAAGTTTATTCGACTGATAAGAATGACAATGGAAAGCGTACAGTGTGCAGTACGAGTGCAAGGTGCACTATCAGACCAGTTTCATTCAGGAAGGGGAGTCCGTCAGGGAGACAGTTTGGCCTACCTCCTTTTCAACCTCGCTTTGCATCAAGCGATCCGCAGTTCGGGCATTCAGATCGGAGGCACTATAATAAACAAAAGTGTACAGATTCTTGCCTATGCAGACGACATAGATCTGATAGGGCGATCTCAAAGCTTAATTAAGGAGTCCTTCATGAGGCTAGAAAGAGCTACCCGTAAGATGAGGTTCAAGATTAACGAAAGCGAAACAAAGGATATGCGTACGGACGCTGAAGCCAATGATATTACTGTAGCGGGGTACACATTTAGGGGTGTGGAAAGTTTTGTATATCTAGGAAGTTAGGTAGACCATCACAATAACATGTACCAAGAAATTAAAAGAAGGATTGTAGCGCCTAATAGGTGCTTATTTGGGCTGCACAAGTATATGAGAAGTAAACTCATCTCACGTATGCCCAAGGTAAGGATCTACAAGACCCTCATACGCCCTGTCCTGATGTACACCTCCAATTGCTGGACTCTCACAAAGAGCGATGAACTGAGCCTGCTGAAATTTGAAAGAAAAGTTCTAAGAAAGATCTCTGGACCTATCCGTGATGGTGAAATCTGGAGACAGAGCACTAATTGGGAACTAGACCAGCTGTTCAACGAGACCGATGTAGTCCGGCTAATAAAGATAGGTTGACTCAGATGGGCTGGTCACGTCGCGAGGATGAGCGAAGAGGAGATGCCGAAGAAGATACTGGAGGAGAAGATCCATGCTAGGCACCGAATCGGCAGACCCAAACTGAGATGGCAGGATAGTGTTACTAACGACGCAAGATCCATACTTGGAGTGAGAGACTGGGGAGCGGCGGGAAGAGATCGAGACAACTGGCGTAAAATGTTGGAGGAGGCCAGAACCCACTAAAGGGTTGTTGTGCCACGTAGATAGATAGAATGTATTAAGTCGCAAAAAATATATATTAATTTTTTTATATTTACAAGATAATGAAGATATAAAAATTAAATTACATAAATTTACTATGACTTGTTAAGGTAATAACATAACCACAATGAGTATAAAAAGTGTAAAATTTGACATTTGATGCGGTGTGCGATCTCCCTAGAACTCATCCTATGACGCTCTTCTTTTTAAAAATGTTAATTTTCACCTATTATTAACGAGTTTAGTTGAGTCTAAATTCGTACAAATTCACAGCTCTAAAGTGAAAATAGTATTTATTGGTCTCAACCTCAAGAATATCAGGAAAATCATAAAAAAAAGAGTGTGCCTATCACTTTAATGCACATAAAAATAAAATTTTACAAATATTGGATTTAAATATTTAACAATGTATGATGACTCTGCCTCCTTTTCAAATATCTTCAGTTATACTTCAAGCTGTGTTAAAAAACTAATATGAATCGATAATAAGAAATCACAAAAAGCGTTTCTTATTTATAAGGGTTTGTCTAACATTTTGACACTGACATGAGTGTAAGTACAAAAGTCGACCGGTTTCGTTATTGTTTTTTTTTTATCTTCCTCAGGTTTTATCTTCCGACGTACATCTGACAAAACATCAATCGAAAAACAATATTAAAAATCAGGTCATTAGAAAAACGTTAATTTGATATAATCTCATCAAAACCACAAACAAATAAATTAAATTTGCAAAAAATCTTGCAGACGGAGATAGCCGGTGAAAATTTTAAATGTGAATGGGAGATCTGAATATGAATTTTCAATCACATATGCAACATTGCGGAGGTAGACGGTAAAAAAAACGTGATGGAGGTAACTGAAAAAAACCGTGATTTTTAAAACAACTAGCTATTCTTTAAAATAGCGTTATAATTTGATACCAGTTTCAATCATGCCTCTTTTTGTTCTATTCTTCGTCAAAATGAGTTACAAAACTCTTCTGAGAAAAAATAAATCCATAATTTTCGGGCTATTGCTTTCGGTTATAAAAGCAAAATAATATGGAATGAATCGTCCATATCGGATATATACACCACATCCCAAAAAACAGTACAAAATGTAGACATGACTTTTGTGAGGTTTTTGCCGCCCTTGAACCTCTGTGCGGGGGGGGGGATGGGTAGTATATGGGATATGATTACTGACCCCATGTTAGTCAAGGAATGTTATTGGAAAATAGCTGAATATTTCTTTCGTGGATATCACAATAACATATCCTTAAGTTAATGTATAATTTCATTAAATTGAACAGGGCAGACTGGTTAAAGCGAAAACATAAGATTAAGGACCTCGCGTTCACCGTATGATTTACGGTATAACCCAACCTATACCTGCGATTTCAAGTGACTTTTCAAACTTGCGTTAGTGGCTTTGATCATATATTGTTATTGATATTTCTATTGGATAAAATTCATTTTTAAAAGTACTGCGACTGGTATTATTGGTGTTGAAACTAGTCCAGCAAGTGGGCCTATTGGTCTTTTATGGCCCCTCCAGGTGGTTACCAAGCGTTTGTTGCCTTGACCTGGTTAGAGGGAGTGTCTAGATTTATTTTGCTTGACTGCCGCCATTAAATATTAACAGATCCAGGAGGGAAAAGAACCGACACCATTCTGAATGGGGCGCTCTGTACCACACCACTCACGTTTTTTTTTGCTAGTTATTGTATATTTTAAGTATATAGTGATAAAACCTGTTTGTATAATTCATAGTATAACCTATGATTTATACTAGTTATTTTAATGGCTCTGCGGGTAACTGATAAATCTCTATAATAATATGTACTTACTGTGACTTATATTTAGTTACTTGAAACTGTGTAATAAAATCTGTTATATTTAACAATTATTCATTTTTATTTACTTGATATTTGAAAAAAACATAATACAAATATTACTATATATATATATATATATATATATATATATATATATATATATATATATATATATATATATATATATATATATGTCAAAATACATAATATGTATATGTATGATAATTATTCACCATCTGAGGAGAATATTTCAGTACTTTCAATGATTATTATATTCTCCTAATGAATAAACAAAACATTTTGATAAAGATATTGTAAACAAATGTAATAAACAAGTTTGGCTAATGGGTTAGCCCTATTTCATTGACGAAATATTTAGAAACTTAATTTTTTTGTGATTGACACCAATATTTAAAGATCTAAAAAATTACATGTATTGCACTATCAATATTAACAACTGCAATGTCAAAACTACCCAAAATCTATTTTGTAGAAAAAAAAAGTATTTTTTTAAAATTTATTTATTTTCTTTTTTTTTTATACTGTTCCCATTTATATAAAACTAGGTTCGATTAAAATAATTTTTAAATATTATAAACTATTGTTTATTTATTGACTAATGAAGGTTAAGGTTTTATTTAAAAATTATAACAATACTTGAAACCTGATGTTTTTCTGATTTGTCCTGTTAAAAGTTGGCAATCAATAATCATTCATTTTGTTTCAGGTGTCGTTTTTCTCAAAGCAACTCCTCAATAATAAAGAACGAAGTATAAAACTTGGTAGTTTTCGTTTATGTAATATGTAAGGTTTTAAAAGATCCATGTAGCAATGCAATAACGTGCCTCAGATATCACACTGGACAACTGCATGCATACTCATTCCACGAACCATGAAGTTCAAGAAATTTCAAATAAAAAAGTATTAATTGAGATATTTAAGGTATAAATCAATGACTATCACGTCTGAAGATGAGTAATTGCTCAATTATCTCATGTTCAATAAAGAATTTATAAATAGTTTTATTTATTGAATAAAATGTCCTAAGTCCCAGTATTTAAAATTAAGGTATAATTGAAGTGCAGAAACAATGAAAAGAAATTTCATAAAAAAAGAATCTTCATTCTGGGACATTCATCTTCCATTTCACTATAAATTATGTTAAAAATAATATCAAGTTGCAAATGAAATACATTTGAAATAATAACCTTCAATAGCCTATATAAAAGCAAACATACACTGACACGTTCATTTAATAAGTAAATCCTTATCATATTTCCATTTTTACATTTCTTAAATGCTCGGAAGATTTGTGATTGATGAGATGGTACATCAATGTGTGTACATATAAATGATGTTTAAAAGAGTTGATAGAAGAGGATTTCCGGATAGAAATGGTTAGCTTATTCTAAAAGCAGATGCACGGTTGATATAACATTTTTTGACAGAAACAGTTCTGTGAGAAGTGGTTATACAAATCGATAGGCTGAGTCGTTGTATTTTAAAGGCGGATAGAGAAAAGCATGTAAGTAGATCATGAATGCCAGTGGGTTTCTTAGTTCTTAATATTTGGAATATAAAAGTTCCAAGGAAGTATTTTCGTTGGCATAGGAGCAAGAGATGGTTGAACGTCCTTAGCTGTGTTATACTCAGCAATAAAAAAAAAAAAAATGAATGCAACACATCGCACAGCTCTCATTAGCAACATCTTGTAACTGCTAAGGAAACTTCATAAAACTAGCTGAATAATTTTATGTTCAAATGGCTCAACATTTGTTTGTTTATAGCTCGTAACATATTTGTGTGTGTGTGTGTGTGTGTGTGTGTGTGTGTGTGTGTGTGTGTGTGTGTGTGTGTGTGTGTGTGTGTGTGTGTGTGTGTGTGTGTGTGTGTGTGTGTGTGTGTGTGTGTGTGTGTGTGTGTGTGTGTGTGTGTGTGTGTGTGTAATATTATACGTTTTACATACTTGTAGAGAATATTTAAAAGAACTCTTACCCATTAATGATGGTAATGGGGGAGAGAGGAATTGGAAGGTGAGGCTGGATATGACGTTGAGCCCCCAAATTTGGAAGAAGTTGAAGAAGCAATAAATCCTTTAAAAAACAATAGAATCCCAAGAACTGATGGACATCTGGAAGCTTAGGGAAGAGGAGCAAGTCAAAAGTTTGTAACAAAATATTTTTGGCATACAGTTGAAAGAAAAAATACCAATAGATTGCCACAAAACCATAATTTGTCCAATCTGTAATAAAAGAGACATCCTGAACTGCTCGGAGTGGGAAGAGAATGTAAGCTATTCGGATCACTCAAAGATTATGGTAAAAAGTACAAGGACCCAATACTTGTGAAATCACATATATATATATATATATATATATATATATATTTTTTTTTTTTTTTTTTTTTACTTTGGGAAATCAGAGAAAAGAAATAAAAAAAACAAAAAAAAAAAAAAAAAAAAAAAAATATAAAGAGTCATGGAAGGTTTTTTTTCTTATATGAAGGGTGGTCTTCTTTCTTCACTTGTGTGGTCCATATGTAGCAAATACTATTTCTTGATTTTTTATATAGTTTCGCTTCTGGATAAGGCCATGTGTCCCCATATCAATATGTCTTTATCAGTAAGTATCTATTGTGTTCGTAAAGGGGGCAGTCATATATAAATGATGAAATGTTTGTGGAGTCTGTCCGTTGCATTCACATGTATCTGTGTTTTTCATAAATAAGTAGTGATTAGTATAACTTTCGTTCTTATGTTGCTTAATAAATGAGATAGGAATGCGGTTGTAGTACAATTTAGACCACTAACCCCTCTAAATTATAACAAGAGGAATATCTGGAATATATATATATATATTTATATATATATATATATCTCTATATATATATATATATATATTATATATATTATCATATCGTATATATATATGTATATGTATATATATTAAAATCTGTCGAATCGTTCTTAAAGTACAAATTTAGACTCTCCCCAACCCCTCTAAATTAAAGAGAATCAACTTTTACTAAACCGTCCCAGGCACAGTCAACTGTTCCTAGGAAAAGGGAGTATACTCATTTTAAATCAACTTTTACTGACAAGACCAGTAAGAGTCGACTTTACCTAGAGAGAGTCAACTTTTACTGAATAATCAATTTTTCCTGTAACATATTCAACTACAATAGCTAATCAACAGTTATAATAGGTGAATTAAGCGTAATCTGTTTATTTTGTTTTTCAGGCTCTTATTACTAGAATGAAGACTGTCAACGATCTGATCATTGATTGAATATGGGGGCGTGGTCTAAGAGAAGCAAGCTGTAGGCTGGAAAAGGGAGACGATTCTTGCCGTTTCGTTGAAACAAATATTACAGTTTTTTTTATATAAAAACGTACTTGTCACTACCAAGGATTAATAGCTATACGTTCCCAAACAGAAGACTTTCATGAAAGTGACCAATTGCCACTTATTGGTTGGAACGATCCCGGGTTCGAGTAATTACATAATAATGGTTTATTATGCAAGCTTATTATCTATCGGTTCCATCCCAATAGAATATTAGAAAAATATTTTTCTAAACAATATTTGAATCCCTTGGATTCAAACTGTTACCTACCTCAGTCTGGAACTAGATAAAAGATTGACACTCACACCTCATAAATATAACAAATGCGGCAAAGTCAAAAAACATGGCCATAATTCATACAATGGTACAATGGCCCCATAATTCAAAATAAAATCCCCACTGTCGATTAAAAACGAAATCATTATGTATAAATCAGTCAAAAGACCATTACTAACGTCCGCCTCTCCTGTATGGAGCTACACCTGTGGCTCCAACTATAAAAAAATAGTAAGAGTGCAAAACCTATCTGTAAGAATAATAAACGACTACCCCAGATATACAAAAATAACCGACATGCTACTCGAATTAGGCTTTCAAACAGTTAATTTAAACACACAGACCCGTAACTTTTTCAACTCTACAAAAAATTTAGGAAATCCCATAAATGGGATTAGTGGGTAAGGCACATGACTATCAAGCTCCCGGGCCCGAGTTGGAGACCGACTGAGGGCAGAAAATTAATTTTATGTTATTTCGGTTGTAGCTCGATTTCGAGGTCGGGAGACTCTCCTGGGGCACACCCAGCCTTTACAAAGTGGGTACCCTTAAATGGGGGGAAAACCTGGCGGTTGAGCGAGATTTAGGCCAAATCTCCGCGTTCACAACCGTTGACCTAGTAACAGTACATCCTTACCTAAGTACTGAACCCAAGACCCTTAATGGGTTGTAGTGGTACAGGTTTAGGTTCATAATTCAAACAATAGGCAGTTATAACAAACAAACCTTAAGAAGACGCATCCACAAACGAACAAACCACATATTAGTACTAGAATAATATTTATAGCTAATAAGACATCCAAAAAATTATTGTTTCAGTTTGAACTTTAATTTATTAAAACAAAAATAATATATAAGTTTATTTACTTTATTTCATATATACTCCTTTTTAACAATCACCATATTTTGTTACATATGTTAACCACCAAGTCTATTTTACAGTCACATTTAAATAAGGATTTCAAATGTGACTGTAAAATAGACTTGGTGGTTAACACAAGAATAATAAATAGCCTGAAGATGGGAGGTGGGTCCCGAAACATGTAACAAAATATGATGATTGTTAAAGAGGAGTAAATGTGAAATAAAGTTAATTGAATATATTACTAAACACTCCTTGATTGAAGAATTAATATAGAAGTTTATTATTCCGAAAAGTTAATGAACTTCACTGTAAAAAAAGTTTATTAAATATGCATTTTAGTTTAGTATTTTTTTATTATCTATTTTTCTTATCAATTTTTTTTTTCTATCTTGTAGGTTTTTATTATTTTCCTTACAGTTAAAAAATGTATTCCAATTTATATTCATTATGCTAAATCAACCATGTAGTGTAAATTGTTTCATTACCAAAACATGTATTAAATCTAATATGTTACAATTGTAAACTGTTTAATTTCATTTGAATAAAACCCTTTATTTAAAAAAAAAGTAATTACAAAGCAAATTTAACGAAATATGTCCCTCAAAACGCCAAAATGATACTTCAATTGGAAAATATCAAGAAAACGTACAAATTACTTTTCGAAATTAAATAATAATGTTTTAAGTCGGATAGCGAAAGCGAAATATTATGAAACAAACCCTCACGGATCCAGTCACGAAGAGGTCATGGATTAAATAAGTAGGGATCCTTGTCAATGAAGCGATCGATAATTTCCTCGATGTCCATATTATTCCAAGTAAAATAAATGTTTTATTAAAATAGATTAATTCCACGTAGATAAGACAGAACTAAAACAGTTTAAAATTAATCGAAGCACAAATATAAAATATAAAAATCAATACAATCAGAAATTGTTTTGAATCCTACTCATTAGGAATGTCTGAGGTGAATATCAAGCATTTGAAACTAATCTTCTAATAGATTAAATATCATGCGGCAAATGATTTATCAATTCCTGCAGGTTCAAGCGCATATGGTATGCTAAACAAAAGCTATAGCACAAAATATTCAGAATAAGGAAAAGACACCAGTGCAAGATGGATTGAATATTGTATGATTTTTAAAAAACAATTTAAAAAAAAAAAATATTAGTAGTTGAGATTTCGGACGAATACTTTCGGAGTTATAATATCCCTTATAATATAATATCCCAGACGCCTAAAAACCCATACTGTTGTTAAATCCATGGTTTTCGGCACATTTATCATTATAACTCCGAAAGTATTTGTCTGATTCAAAATTTTTTTGTCTGAGTACGACGAACGTGTTTTCGCGGAGCTGTGGGACTGACAGCAAGTTGGCCAATTTCTCCATTTTTTCCCAATAACGTAACTTCGCGAAAAATGATACGATTTCGGATTTCTTTTTTTCATTATGTAGGTACTAGTTCCAGCTACAATTAATGTTTGAAGACTTTCTTCAAAAAAAAGCTTCGTTATCGTGTTATAAATAAAAAAACAAAAATAACGGGGTTTTTTTTAGCGGTTTTGAATATGAAGCCGATGGTTGCCGTGGTAGCAAACTTCAGATTCGGATTCAGCACCCCAAAAAACTTAAAGATCCGTTGAGAATAAAAGTTCCGCAGTTTTTTCTTGAAAACGGCCTTTTGGAGCCTTATTTTACTGGACTACCCCCTGTCTTAATGCTTTGAGGATAACCTGCAATAAATCTTTATCTTGACGTCATTTATAAAGGTGTAGCGATTATTAGTGCTTATTATTGCTGTTCATAAATTGGAAATGGGGCGCAAAACCAGAGGTACGACTGAGGAGGAAATACAAATTATTTTATGCCGACATAATGAATTACGGTCGTTTGGAGAAGTGACCAAACCTCACTAAATAGTCCAAGATGCTATTAAAAATTATGGAACGAGAAAAACTTTTGAATATATAGAGAGGACAGGATGAATAAGGAAAATTTACTCCAAATATGAAAGACATATGACGAGAAAAGTTAAAAGAATCAGTGCCACTAAATTAGTAGATGAACATTTGTCTGAAAGAGGAGAAAAAGGGGAATGTTTTAACAATGCGCTAATGCTTGAGACGGAACGAGCTTCACCCAGGACAGCTAGGAGAAAACCATAAATAAGCAATGGGAGATTGCTATTAAGAAATCAATGGGCCAAGGACCATAAAAAATAAGATTGTGACCTTGGGAATAGGATAATATTAACCGACGAAGGTAAAATTGAAATGATTAATCTTCAGAGGGGCCAAAAAGTATGGAGAAATAAATATAGTAATGAGAATAAGAAATATAGTTTTAACTGTTCTGAATACAGGAAAGTGACTCGTGGTCTGAGGTTGTTTGAATGATGCTAGAGTGGGGTGTCTTGAATTTGTCGATAGCATAACGAGTCATAAAAAATATATCGACGCAATAAAAAGAAATTTCCTAATCAGTGCTGATTAGAGGATTAGAGAAAATTACATTTTTCAGCAGGATAATGATCCCGAGCATACAGCTTGGAAATCCAAAATGTGAATCCTGTAAAACACATCAAAGTGGAGGCCACATCCCCTCTAACACGGTATATTAACCCTATAGCGCAGCATTTGTGGAAATAGCTAAAGGGTCGAGTACCGAAAAGGTGTGTTTCTAACAATCAAAATTTAAGCGACGTTATTATTACAAAATTATTGTTACTTTGACACAAAAATTAGTGAATTCAATGCCAAAAAGCATATAGAGCTTATTAAAAGCAAAAGTTGGCCCTACTAAATATTAATTGTTCTCGAATGTCAATATTATAAAGAAATTTTATCATGTGTATGGATACTTTTGACTCATGATGTTATTGTTGTTTTTTAGTTATTCTTCTTGTATTATTTTGTGAAATGTTCAAAAATACAAAAATATATTTTTAAATAAACGTGTTGATGTATATATTAATTGGATTTATTGTTTTAAATCAATCCTATTAAATAATGCTAATATTTGTTATTTCTAATGATTTATACCAGGTCGTACACCTTTTGACTCTGACTGTACATTTATTCATTCACTTTGAGCACTCACTTATCAATTGATTCGGGGAAAATGTGGGTAATAATTATTTAATTACTCACAAACTTATATGTTGCAATGTGGATAATGATTTTTACATTTTTTTATGAATTTCAGGATTCTCAAACCAAATTTTGTCACTTTATATACATGGGACTATCGAAAAGTTCAATATCAGGTCGGCAAGACGTTTCATAAAGGGGGCTTATTTTACTATCAAACTTGATTTAAGACATTTTGGCCTTGAAATGTTTTGCGCTACTTACATAACTAAGAATTTGTATACTGAATATTCTAATGAACCTTTTTCAACTTTATTTTTTCTAATAAAATCAATACTGGTACAATTTGGTTTTAATAATTATTAAACCTTTAAATGTATTGACTTGATCCAGTTTGCTCAGGATGTTCCAATTAGGTAGGCATCGCATCTTCCCAATCTGGTTAAGCGCTAGAACGTGTACGGTTGTTTGGTTTTAGTGTTTCTAACATTGTGTTTACTTCAGTTTGTGCGTGTATTTTGTGCTTCAAACAGTACTTTGTTTTTCAGTTTAAGAGTATTTTATTGTGAGATAAAGTATAATAACGAAATGGAAGAACTAATACCAATTCTGAATAAGCTACAAGATGTTCTAACAACAGTTGGAAAACCGCATGCTGTTCAACTTCCACAACTGGTTGTTATCGGGACACAGGTTAAATTTTTTGTCTCTTTATATTTGATAAATTGACCAATTAAAGATGTAGTTATAAAATTTAACAAAGATACTGATAATTTCAAATAAAGTCATGTGCAGTATTGCTCTTTATCTGATTTGGTATTAACTGTTTTCTTCACTGCATTAATTGGATAGTTAATAGACCAATTATCTAATAAACTTTTGATTATAATCACTACCAAATCAATTAGCAGAGTGAATGGTTTATAATGTTCGACTTAAAAAATATATTTATGTTCAGCAAGAATGAATGAATAGTTTGTTTGTTTAAAACAATCTTATTGGATACATGCTTAAAGTACCTTTAACCACAATAAACAATGGTTTAAAATAAAGTAATCTTAACCATTTTAATTTTCCCAGAAAAAGGAAAATATTCTTTATTTACATTAGAAATATATATGATTTACTTAACTTTGTGAATTATTTATTGCTACATACATAATATGTTATTTTCAAATACATTTGACTTCCTCAAAGAATTCCTCTGAATGCTCTTCTAGTTCATCGCTTTGAGTAAAGTTCCTGTTGAGGCATAATTCTCAACGTTTTCATCTTAATACTTGAGTCTAGGGAGAGCATAGCACAAAGCCCGAGTGGAACCGATCTTCCCCGAAGTCTCCTTTCATTTTCAACCCATACCTTGTTCCTTTTAACTAAACTTTCCCTTTATTTATAATAATCACTCATATTTTGAGTTTATCAAATAATTGTACAACGTTAATAAAACATTTAAACATCATTGGATAATAATGCTCTCATTTCATTTTTTTTTTAATTATGTGTTTTTTCCCCAATTAACATCCAATAACTAAATAATGTAATAAAAAAAAATATTGCATTGGGTAATAGTTTACATTAATTAAATTCACATGAAAATGTATAATAAACACAAATTTTAATAAAGAAAAATAATTTTACTTTGTAGGCTTCAAAGTACTGAGAAAGGTTTTTATTTCTGATGGAAAAGTACTGCCAAACGTTTCTCGGAATATGCCGAGTGACTCAGCCACTAAGACTCTTTACTTAAAACAATTATAATCATGGCGTAAAAAAAGCCTTTTTCTTGAAAACTAAATGATTAAGTCATATTTTTTAACACGAGTGGAGAAAAGTTGCTTGATGCGGACAGGCAAACGTTTTCAGTTTCAGAGAAAGTAATTTAGAAATGTATTGGTTGGTAATTATAAACTTGTATTAATTCATTGCTGATGATGATTGAATTGAAAAAAATATCTCTGTAATTGAAATCTGTATGAAAATCTTTTTTGTTTCATATTACACGTTTTACATACATTCTGTGTTTCGTACTTTCTTGTTGGGCCTGTCTTAATATTTGCTCCTTATTATATTTTTTTAAATTTCTTGAATTTGCTTCTTTCTAATTCTTGGATGGTAAATTTAATTTAAGAAACTATTCTAATGGAAGTACGAATGAAGAGCGGTTTCAGGAAATGATCAGTTCTAATACGGGTTATATGTTCTGCTCTCCCCAGTACCTTTCATTGTTAGCAAATTTCATACAGAGTAACTAGACCAAAAAGCAGATCGTAAAAAAAAAAAAAAAGTTCATCTTTGCTTTTTTTTTTTAATTTAGCTTTATATTTTGTTCATTTTTTTTTTCTGACACATTTCTAGTTCTCTCTATTATTTGTTATTTTGTGTTAACCGGTCCTAACCATTAGATAGTTCCTGTTTCTTCAAGTTCTCAGTGATTTACTGTGTTTACAAGTAACTTCCCCGTTGGTCTTCCAGGATCCTCTTCTCTCCGTCAGAATAAAAGGAAATTATTTATGTTTATATCCAGCTTTTTTAAATTATTTACTTATTCCGGACAACTTTTAAAGTTTGGGAATCAGACCTTTGGTACTAATGAGGTAATTTTTTTTTGTTATTGTCCGTGAATTTTTTCACTGTAATATTTCGGTTGGAAAGCTCCATATTCTGCTCGAACAAAACTTGTCATCGTATGGAAAGAGGATTGCAATAGGGTGTATAAATGCGCCCTCTGTTCTCTTAAACATGATAATTAAAATTGCTGGTTATTTTTATAATGAAAGACTCCTGTTGAAACGGGGACTATCATTGATAATCCGTTCATTATTGATATCGATGTCTTGTCTTTTGTATAAAAGAAACGCCATATGAGATCTTGGTAATATTTAGTCATTTATATATTGTGTTGTATCAAAATAAATACAGTTTTATTTTGATTTTTATGGTTATCAAAATAAAATCATTTCGATTTATTGACTGGATCCAGTTAGCTCAGGATGTTCAAATTGGGGAGGTTTCGCATCTTCTCGGTTGAAGATAACCAATAGTTTGAATCCTAGTCGCCGATAAAATCGAATTTTATTTTGTATTAATTTCGAAACAATCACGTTACCTTAATTATGGAAGCACTAATACCAGTTATTAATAAATTACAAGATGTTTTCAACACAGTAGGAGCTGATGCTATCCAACTTCCACAAATAATAGTTGTTGGGACACAGGTAACAAATAAATGTTTGATTTTGTATTATCTCTGTGATGAAATAACCAATTTTTAAATTATCACTTATAAGAAAGGATTATGAATTTAGGTTATTTAGTGTTCCAAAGAACTTTTAGACAATACATTACTTCTGGTAATCTGACTATACTTTTTCCATTATACCATTAAAAATTATATTAGAATAATCAAATCTACTGTTTGATAGACTGCATCTAAATCATTGTTTAATCAATCACCATTTGCTAATGTCATTCATTTGTTACTAAATAATGTTTTTATTTAATTTTTTTTACTAAGAATACTGCAAGAAGCCTAGCTGTATCTTAATATTATAGAATATTAGTTTGTTATAATGGGTATTTTTATTTTATATTGGTTTTGATATTCCATCCAGTCATCCTTTTGATATTTAGTGGTTTTATATATTAAGCTTAACATGAGAAAGATATTTATGTTATCCTATTGTTTCCTAACTGACAGATTAGCTTTACAGTCTTATAGAAGTAAAAGTAATAATTACCATACCTAAAATGTCTCTTTGATACTGTTATTTGTTAATATTTGTGTTATTGGTATGAATTATTACAATTCATAAAAATTAATTACATAAATCCTTAAAAATGTGAAACCCTTTTTTTCAATTAAGTTGAAATTCCTAGTATTGTTGATTTCATTTCTTAATTTTCAAATTGGGTGGGAAAAGTGGATTTAATTTTGATCCTAAGTATTTCATATTAATAGTACAACATTTTGTATGGCACATCAGCATTATAAAACACTTAGTGCTTGTTAGCTACCTGTTTCATAATGTTTAAAATGTTGTTAGTGGTCAGTATTAGATTTGATTAGTTTTATGTGTGCCAAAGACTTTTGTTGTTTTAATCCTGCTATTTATTCTGGAAACCAGAGCAGTTCGAGAAGTTTTAGAAGTATATTTTAATGGGTTAATACAATTTTAATGTAATTGCAATTCAGGTGATTATGTTATAGCATATATTATTAAATTAGAAGTTTATGTAGCTGAAATAATTGTTCATTTTAACTGAGAGTAAGGCTATTAATCCAAACACTTAAATGATTATGCAGTTTTTTTTTCTTATTTATTCATTTATGATTGTCTTTTATTTAGAGTTCTGGAAAAAGTTCTGTCATAGAAAGTTTGGTTGGAAAGTCATTTCTTCCAAGGGGCACTGGAATAGTTACCCGAACACCTTTGGTTTTGCAGTTGAATTACTGTCCTTTAAATGACAAAGAAAAACGAACCTTAGATAGTGGTAAGTCTCATTTCTATTTTAGTGAATATGAATTTGGTTAAATAATATTTAGAAAAATTAAAAAATTGTATGCTCTTCACGAAAACACTATTTTGTGAATTTCATAAAAAAATCTTGAAGTTTTAGCATCTGAAATCTCCAAAATAAAAATTTCCCCAATAAACTCAACTTACACTTTTAGCACCCAATAACCCAAAACATAATGATATAGTTGCCTTAAAGTCTTTGAAAATTAAGTTACACATAAAATATTTGACCTAAAGAGAGATATGTGTTTTGAAGATTTTAGAAGGCTAAAGAATGGATCTAAAATTCAGCAAATATATTGATGTAACAGCATTGCAATGGTGAAAATAGCAAAGTTAAGTTGGTGGGCTTGAATGAATGAATGCATCCTAGACTAGATAATTATTAATGAACCCCAATTTGTGAAAGTTTAAGAGGTAGACCAAGATATGGATGGGAGATTGGTATTGAGGCTAAACTTGTGAATTTGGATAATGATGGGTTCCTGTGGAAGGTGTGTGGAAACATGAAGTTATGGTGATGTCAGCTTCGAACCTTGGTGTTCCCAATGTATCAATGTTATTTTTATTAATTATTATAATTTTACATAGAAAATACAATTAAAATATTTTATCTGTCCCATGATGGTTGGTGTTTCCTCTTTCTTCTGAATTAGAGGAAGACTAGCTGTTATCTGCTTACTGGTAATGTTGGGGATTACAAGTTCAGCGATTGAACCTTCTGTTCCTTTTCATAATGTACCTAAAGTTATATGAAAATTTTTATTATTATTTTAATTTTAATTTTATTTCTTTATTAATTATTATTTTATTATATTTCTTTACTATGTTTTTTAAATTGTATTTCTTTATTATTATTTTTTTTTTTTTACTGTTTCATATCACTAATATAGCTTGTATTACTAAAAATTAACTGGTCGAGGTGAATGGCCATAAATGACTTTCTAGAACTTTCAACAATTTATGGTAGTATGAAATAAAAAGGATAATCAAGAACTAAAATTATATTTTATTAAAATCAAGTGTTTACTTAAAAATGTATTTACTTGAAACTACTACACTAATAACCGTTATGCTATCGACAAATTCAAGACACCCCACTCTAGCATCATTCAAACAACCTCAGACCACGAGTCACTTTCCTGTATTCAGAACAGTTAAAACTATATTTCTTATTCTCATTACTATATTTATTTCTCCATACTTTTTGGCCCCTCTGAAGATTAATCATTTCAATTTTACCTTCGTCGGTTAATATTATCCTATTCCCAAGGTCACAATCTTATTTTTTATGGTCCTTGGCCCATTGATTTCTTAATAGCAATCTCCCATTGCTTATTTATGGTTTTCTCCTAGCTGTCCTGGGTGAAGCTCGTTCCGTCTCAAGCATTAGCGCATTGTTAAAACATTCCCCTTTTTCTCCTCTTTCAGACAAATGCTCATACATTAATTTAGTGGCCCTAATTCTTGGTTTTCTTTTAACTTTTTCGTGATATATCTTTTATATTTGGAGTAAATTTTCCTTAATAATCCTGTTCTCTCTACATATTCAGAAGTTTTTCTTGTTCCATACATTTTAATAGCATCTTGGACTGTTGAGTGAGGTGTAGTTACTGCTCTAAGCGACCGTAACTCATTATGTAGGCATAAAATAATTTGTGTTTTCTCTTCAGTCGTCTCTCTGGTTTTGTGTCCCATTTTCAATTTACGAACAGCAATAATAAACACTAATAACCGCTACACCTTTACAAATGACGTCACGGTAAAGACTGATTGCAGGTTATTCTCAAAATATTAAGACACGGGATAGAAACTACAGTTCAAGTATCTGTAATTTACCATATAACTATTGTTTGAAATTTTCCATAAATCCAAGACTTCTTTCTTTTTTTTTTTTTTTTTTTTTTTTTTTTTTTTTTTTTTTTTTTTTTTTTTTTTTTTTTTTTTTTTTTTTTTTTTTTGCTACCAGCATCAGGCAGTTTTCCTGAGGAGAGGAAGGAGTGAGAAATTAATTAATAACTGAGCAATTGATACCACCCAGCAATGAGCTCATTTTTATTCGCAATTTTCTGTTTATCTGATTGCTTTGGTAATGTTCCTTTTTGCCAGGTGTTACCACTAGGCTACATCCAACCCTACGCAAACAAATTATTTCCTTGATAACTGTATTGCAAAAAATTTGTTCTATATTGGGTATTTCCATATGAAATTTCTGGTTTTGGAAACAGGAAGTAAATTAATAATAAAAAGTAACAAACAAATTAAATAAATTTTACACTGTTGGCACAGATCTGCCAGGATCTGACGATTTTTTGAGTCAGAAGGACATCCTTGGCCACTCTCTCATTCCACAATTAGAATTAGTTTTCCTCCTTAGGATGCTGTTTTAAGATGGCGGAATTCGACGATTTTATTAGTGTTTCGTCCTTAAGGATAATATGTTGAAATATTTAACGGTTAAAATCCGAAGGATAACTTCCGCCATTGTTGTCCTTATAAGGACACTGCTTTGAAATTTTAAAATATTTAACTGTTTTAAGATGGCGGAAGGATATTCCGCCTTTGTTAACGGATTGTATGGGAGGCTGGAGATAGTTTTTCAACACTAACAACCCCTTCCTGTCGACTGTTTTTGCTAAAAAGGTACAATATAGAACCGTGTTTGTGGAAGTTCAGGGCGGGATTAAGAGATTGCTCCTGCTATAAGGACACTGTTTTGTAGATCTGCCAGGATCTGACGATTTTTTGAGGCCGAAGGACATCTTTGGCCACTCTCTCATACCACAATTAGAATTAGTTTTCGTCCGTTGCGGAATCCAAGCAATAATAACGAGTCCCTTTCTGTACCTTCCTGCCATCACAACCTTGGTCTCCTAAGACGCCTGCTTCCATACTCATAGCCCTCCGTGCTCTTTCAGGACTTCATTTTCTCCTTACATTTAGTGTTTATATATATTTAGTGTTTTATATATTGATATTTTGTTATTTTCTCTTCCCATTGTTAGAAAGTTATCACTTTCTATCAGATGATAGCAACATTATTTTTAACATTTAAGTGTCTCTACTTTGTTATATAAAGATATGTTGGGCGGGAGCATGGGTCGAGCAGTGGTTTGATATTGATAATTTATTTTCTGACTTAAATACAAATAATATTATTTCTTCTTCTTCTTTAAAAGGATTTTCTTCGCTATTCGAAATTTCCTTCAACCAAACTCCTCCCTTAGGCGGTTCCTCCACTCTTCTCTGTTCATCGCTTCTTCTTCCGTCAGTCCCCGGCAAGCCATACTTTCAGCCACAATTTTTTTTTTTTAACTGGGCAATTGTTATCCATAAGGTTAAATAGTGGCGGTTATTAGCGGCTCTGATTTAAAATTGATTTACTACATAACATGACCAACCAATCATGAAAAGTTGTCAGGACTCATAGGGAAGTATACAAAATTCTTTTTGAATGTTAAAATTTACAATAGAAAGAAAAGAAGCCAAAAATAAAGAGCATCTTTCACACTCACACACACACACACACACACACACACACACACACACACACACACACACACACACACACACACACACACACACACTACATATATATATATATATATATATATATATATATATTGTCTTATCCAAATTATAATTAATTATATTGTGGTATACCATAGACATATAACCTGGTCTCTCATAATCCATAATGAGTTGGTCTAATAAAAATTTGGTCGGTAACAGGTAGCACTGAACTATGCACTAACGAAGTTACTTTTTATTTGAAACTAAATAAACAACTATTTTTTCCTTTAATTCAATCAACCAGGGAGACGATTTATGCCCGTAACTTGAATCACTAACTATTCTAATTGACTATTCGATTGGGTTTTCTCATCTCTGCTGCATTTTGTGAAACTGATCTTTGGCTGGCTAGATTATAACTTTACCCCTCAGTGCACCAGTCGGTCGCTAGCAGTAGAAATAGGACATAACATTTAGGAGCTGTATTGGTTTGAATGACAAGTCAAGGTTTGACATAAGTTTATTTGTGTTTAAGCTTTTTGGCACGCTAGTTCTGTTGGTATTTCTGGGATTGAAAACATGACAATTATTACCTGATTAGAAATTTAATGAAAAATATTATTTCTTATATATATATTTGTCTTTAGGACATACCATTTAGGGGCTATGTTGGTTTGAATGAAAAAAAAGTCATGGTTTTCCTGCAATTTATAAGTGTTGGGGCTTTATTTAATTAATTATGATTGAACTTAGTTATTAATTTAAATAATTTTATCCTTTTAATTCTAAAATGTAAATTGATGGAGAAATTATTTTTCCTAACCGTGTTTCTACAATATTATAATTTTCTAAGGCTATACTTCCACATGAATAATTCCTCTGTTAATTGGATAAATAACACAGTGATTGAATCAGATGACGAGATGATGTCTAATAAAACACTCATAATTTATTGCTCTGCCTGCATTACCCTGCCGCTAAATTTTACAGGGCCAGATTATACCTGCCCACGTTCGCCTAGCCATTATTTGTATTTGGTACCTGGTGTCTTAGCTGTTATTCTTTGGCATATAAATAATTAACTGATACTGTTAGGCTGTGGGTCAAATAAATTACAGTGTTTATTTATTTGTAGGCAAATATAATAGGCAGTTCCCTTCTTTATAAAAATATGTCCTTTCCCAAAAAGGTCTGAAAGTTAATTGTGGTCTTTTCACCAATGTAATACAAAGATTGATACAATACAGAAATAAAATTTTTAGTTTGCTATTGTGAATTTGGGTTATGCAAATCATAGTGGTCTTATTTATGTCAGCACTAAACCTAAAACAAACAGAAATTAAATAACTCCAAATTTTGAGTTTACACAAGCAGATTTTCGATTTTGTCTGCAAAACTCTCTGCACAATTTTTTTTTTTTTTTTTTTTTCACAGCCTCAGGAACTCTGAATAATAACAAAATTAAAGTAAATAAACGATAAGCTACACAAAAGTACACTTAAAAAACTAGTTTATGAAAATCAAAAAATTATTTCGAACATAAAATACAATTATTGCTAACATTTTTTGAATGCTGCAAACAAATGAACTGCCTATAAATCTCATCTATATATTCAAATGGGTGATTCTTTTTTTTTTTTTCGTTTGTATATTGTGGCAATCAAAATAGCATTGATAAATTAATTAATAAATAATCTTCAGGTTTGCTACCTAATTAATATTGATTTAGGAGTCATCAAAAAGAAGTGAAGATTAACTATACGTAATTTAAATTATAATTTAATTAATTTGGCCCTTCAGGCAAATTTTAAAATATATGTTATACTTAATTAGTGATTTAGCCCTTCAGACAGCAAAATATGTTTATAATTTTATAATTTAACACGCAATCGGACGCATGGAAAGAATATCAAAAGTTCTAGATTTTCATCAGATGTTGGCAGGCGTCAGAAGAGTCAAGTGGTTTCTCCTGTACTGTTTCCAGTGAATAGTTGAAGATGGAAGAGATGTCAATAGAGTAAGTTCGGTCAAATCCGGTGCTGTATGACCCTGCATGCCAGCAATATCGCAACCAGCATATTAGGACAGAGGTGGGGATGAAATAGGAGAAAAACTCAGCATTCCTAAATGAGGTCCTTCTCGCCCCATGTTGATAGGGGGATAACACCCCATTCTCTAGAGGAGTAAATGGATGCAATACACAAAGCAGCCATTTCTTCTTCTTCTTCCAGAATGTTAAAAACCCTGGAGTGCATTCATGGTTGGAGGTATTTTAGAATTTTTTTTTTTTTTTTTTTTTTTTTTTTTTTTTTTTTTTTTTTTTTTTCATTTTTCATTCTTGTGTACTCCAAAATGGCCAGGTAGTACATATTTAAAAATGATAAATATTACAATTTATCATATTTAAAAATGTAGAACATGAGAATATCATAATTTTATATCTGAAACTTCTCATTCCAGCAAATATTAATGAAGGACAACAAATGATTAGAACAGGATTTTTACAACTGGTCGATAAACCAAATTTGCAAAATTTAGAACATGAGATAGAGTTTAATGTCCATGGATACTTCTTTTGAAACCCGCAACCTTTGGTAGAGCATGGGTGTAGAAAGTTTTCTGATAGATTGTGTTAAATAATATTTGGCATCCACCATGATTCACATTCTTCATACTCATAGTAAGAATGGTCATGATATAACGAATTTTGCTCTTCCAACAGGGTGTACTACAGAGCAGTTTGTAAAAATGCTCTTTTTATGTCCAGAAAAACACTTGGAAGATGCTGAAGGAATCTTTGTGGAGTCTTAACTTTTTCATTAGGTGATACTTAGTTGCTCCAAGCTCATTCTTCTTATTACAGCCTTCGCTCAGTACTTCTGTCAAGTATTCCTCAGCTTTTTGAATCATATTATCTGTCATCTCTTCCTTTCCAGAATCTTTCATAAGGTATGCATAGTCTTTTGGCTTGAGAAAGCACACAGTGTTTTGTTCCAAATTTACTCGTCATATCAAACCCAGTCAGTGAGTATATGGTGGGCAGAATTTACATAACTTGTTTGTCCAAACCTTTCGATACGTCATGAAGTGGAACAAATCTTGAGGTTTGCTTAGTCCCAAGACTGGGAAGAATCCATAATTGATTTAATTCATTAGAGGGGAACATTCTGTGGAAGCAGTACATAGCGTATATAAAAACGTCTGTCAGATCGTGTTAGGATATTTTCTTCTTTCATAGTGTTGATGCCTTGATTGATGTCAATAAATAGTCGTTTATCAGCTTGTTCAAGAGAACATTTCAACGCGTTTTATTCCATGATTTTGTTTCCTATAATTTTAACCGGACTCAATTATCTCTCAAATAATGCTAATAGGGTAGGTATAGTTTTTGACTCTTATGTGTACAACAGTATCAAAGCAGGTGAGATACTATACAGGGTGTCCCGAATTTAAACGGCAAAACTTCAGGAACTTATAGGGGACCGAAAAACTAAGACAAAAAGTCCTTTAGAGATTTGCTCGTTTTTGCTTAGTTTTAGAGAAAATCGCAAAAAAGAAACAAAACAAGTTTTCATTTTTATACTTATTTATTTACATTTATATTTGTTATGTTCTTTTTAATGTAAATATTGCTCAAAATGTTGTCCTTTTGCACCAATGCAAGTATTACATCTAGCACTCAATAGATAAATTGCAGCTAAACATTGTTCTGATGATATTTGGTGCACTGCAGAATGTAAAAAAAAAAAAAAAAAAAAAAAAAAAAAAAAAAAAAAAAAAAAAAATCTAAAATACCTTTATTCAATGTAAAAAAGTGTTTTGAGCAACTTTTATCCTTTAGAATTATTTGTTAGAGCGACTAGTTTAGGAGATATATGGATTTTCCTGATGTCATTTTGCGAAAAATCTCCCCATAGCAGAAACGCGTACCCTTGATAAAAATGATCTATATGGGTAAGAGAAGCACCCAGAAAAAAAATTTGCTGTACACCTCTCCATGCAACAATCACCTTCTCTGTAGCTCCTAGACTATCAGGCATCGTGGGACCACGTCAGACATAAAGCGGTGTTCAGATTGGCCTGACATATAGCAACTACTTTGCGCCCATTGCGTTTCCCGACAGTTTGTTTTGAACCTCCAACCATGAATGCACTCCGGGGTTTTTAACATTCTGGAAGAAGAAGAAGAAGAAATGACTGCTTTGTGTATTGCATCCATTTACTCCTCTAGAGAATGGGGTGTTATCCCCCTATCAACATAGGGCGAGACGGACCTCATTTGGGCGATGTATTTATTAACCATGTATAGATTATTATTATACCTAATTTGAATTATTAATAATTAAAAGTGTTTTTATCATTTTACTTTTGATTAATTTAAACTCATACTATACAAGAATCATTAACTAATTATTTTACTTAAAAACAAAAAATGTTTCCAATTACCTTTAGTTGCCCTTGATTATATTAGGCTAATATAATCAAAGATACTATTATAATTAAAGAGGAACTTACGAGAACTATATATCATTCATAACATTTACAAACATCCTCATGGATGAACACAATCCTTAATTCCAGCTCTCTTAATTAATCCTATAAGAATGTTCCTATTATTTATGTCAAAGTTTACTTTGACTGATCCTTTAATTCCTTGTGATTTGAGTTTGTTTTCTGAAGTCATTAACGTTTTTTAAACGCAAGTAAAATATTAGAAGCAAAAGTGCATTCGTGATATTTTGAGACTGTTAGAAAAGGTCTAAGTGCAAAGGCAGCCACCATAAATTCATGTTGGAATGGATCTTAAAAAATTCAGATAACCTAATTTAGATAATAAATATATGTTATAATCATGTCTGGTTATATTTGATATTAATTGATACTTTTTTCCTATTAATATCAAATATAAATTCTATTGAACTATTATAAATTATATAAAAGAACAGACTAGTAAAATATTTGAAAAAAATAACTATTCACATAAACCTGGAATGCTGAGTTTTTCTCCTATTTCATCCCCACCTCTGTCCTAATATGCTGGTTGCGATATTGCTGGCATGCAGGGTCATACAGCACCGGATTTGACCGAACTTACTCTATTGACATCTCTTCCATCTTCAACTATTCACTGGAAACAGTACAGGAGAAACCACTTGACTCTTCTGACGCCTGCCCACATCTGATGAAAATCTAGAACTTTTGATATTCTTTCCACGCCTCCGATGGCGTGTGGCATCAGATTGCATCATCCCACGTGTTCCCATGTCATTTCAGCCCAATATGAACGTAAAACTGTGCTACATTTTTATATCCCACGCATTATGACGTGAGCCCATGTGTTCTCATGTCACGTCAGAGTAGTCTGTATTCACCTCTAGAGCCTGACGAAAGGTTAGGGATTAGGACCCCACATTTCTGTTTATAATCGCTTTTCTTCTACCTCACTTGTAACGTAATTATTGCTAATTCCTCCTTATATTTTGATACACCACCCATTTTTAAATATATTTACAATAAGTATGCAGTTTTATGGGTTATGTAGTTTTAATTATTATTTACTAATTCTACTATAACTATTTGAAATTTTCAGTTTGGATCATGAAAATTCTATTTTGAATTCCAAAACAACCGATGCATTTAATTGAAATGTTATTTCAGATTTTTATTTTGAGATTGCTTTAGTCATAACCGATGCAGACGCCACCTGAAAACAAAATATATACATATATTTTTAATTTTTTTTAATAGAAATTTTGCTTTTTGGCCGCTGTTGTTTGTATAATTAAAATTTTTTTTTTCGCCAAAAGTTATAATTTATAAGTCTGCATCTGCCTTTCTTTTTTTGTTTAAAAAAATACTATAAAGTAGTTGTTTTTATTTAACCTAAAATTGTAAATATTACGAATATGGCCTTATAAACCAATTACAGCAGACGCCGCATAATGTGATCACGGTTAATGTTATTAACCGCTTTGTGTGATCATAGTGGCTTGGAACGGGCCCATACATTACCATTTTTCCTTTTATTGTTATCAAAATTCCGTTTATTGTGATCATTCTCAAAATCTCGGAATTTTGGCTTTTTTGTTTTTTGTCGGAAGTGGGACGGCTGAAGCTGGCATAATTCTTTCCAAGAACATCCCTTTTTCTAAGAATGTACAATTTAATTATTATCCCCTTCTCTCTACTTCTATGAATATAACTTTACTAGCTTAACTCAGTATAATTTCGTCCTCTGAAGTGTTCGGATCATTGTATTTGTTTTTCTAGTGATTTTCAGTTTTTTGTTGTTTTTTCAAATGAGTGTGGGACCAGAATTTATCTGAAAAGATAAAACTAGCAAAGACCGTTTAACTTTACTTTGCTGTGCAAGTATGGCTGGACAAAAAAAAAAAAAACATTGGTAGTGAGCAGTAGAAGTAAACGTTCGCGGTGTTTCAAAGGGATGAAAAAAATTACCAGTTCAGTACGAGGCTGATTCAAACGCCTGGATGACCAGTAAGATTTTTAATGATTGGTTGCTGGCATGGGACAAAACTCTCACTCTCTATATTCTGTTGCCTATTGACAATTGCCCCGCTCACAACATCTCCAGTAATTTCGACCATATTAAAATTGTTTTTCTAACAGCCAATACATCATTAATCCAGCCATGTGATCAGAGAATCAACCGTACCTTGAAGGGTGTTTAACGCACTCAGATGAAGAAGGCAGTAATCACTGCAATTGATAAAGGCCTTCTGTCTGCTAATGAAACTTTGCGAGCTCACCAAGTAAGTCACTAAGAAAATAAATCTTTTGGAAGCACTACATTTGGTGAATAAACCCTGGTCCGAGGTTAGTGAACAAACAATACAAAATAGTTTCTGTCTTGGTGGTTTTGTTCAAACTGAAGTTGAAGAAGAGTTTTCGATGGAAAACCCGTCTGACCTTGATAACGAAACATTTGAAGAGTGGATGGATATTGATAACAATGTTCCAACTTGCTTAATGTTATCAGTCGGTTAGTGTGATCACCACATTAAGCAGCATCTGCTGCATGTCTTCCCCTTGGTAGTAAACAATAATAATAATCCTTATCCCTGGGACACACAAGTGGTTGCCCTTTTGTGTTGTCAATTTGATTGAAACTGAATAAATAAAGAATATCTGCTTTTTAAGTTCTTGCCTAATTTCTATATTTCATGATGACTAAGTTTCTTATAGCTGATAAATTGTTTAACTGAGCGTTTAAAAATTATTTTTCTTGCCATGTTTTTCATAAACTGCAGTTCTAAATAAACTCTAATGGGTTCATTGGTTGTACAATGACAGTTAATTTTTTTTTTTTGTATTTCATAGCATTCTTTTAGGAAAAAAATAAATTTTTATTTCAATTGAAAATAAATGGTGGTAAGCATTCGGTTTTGTAGATCTTGGCCAAACAATAACTAGACTTACTGTATTTTTGAAAGTTTTTTAGAACCAAAAGAATTTTTTTTTCCTTATTTTCAATCAACGATGGCTTCACTTAAGGATTGCAAAGGAATTTTGAGGAATGGACTCAGTTTCTACATAAGAAATCATAACTTTTTATCAATTTAATATCAACGATGGTTTCACATTTTGTTACAAGATTGTGAATTTTTTTCTTTTTTTTTAGGAGTCCAAACTAATTTTGAAGAGTGGGCGCAGTTTCTACATAAGAAATCTAAAATTTTTACGGACTTTGATGAAGTACGAAAGGAAATTGAAGAAGAAACTGGACGAATGGCAGGACACAATAAAGCAATCTGTTCCGAGCCAATCATATTGAAAATATTTTCTCCCAAAGTTTTGAACCTTACATTAGTTGATCTTCCTGGGATAACAAAGGTATATTTAATATTCATGATATTTAGCTATTAATTGTTTATTCAGCAGAAAATATAGTTATATACGATCTAATGGTGCTAGGTTTTTATTTTATTTAAAATAATAATTTAACAACTAAATCTAGATGTATATTTTTTTGTTTATAATAAGTGCAACCATATTACTTTTAGATTGTTTAAACACAAAATCTACCAGTTCTTGTCAAATTAGGCCTTGTGAAAATGTATGTACTATCATGAATTATCCATACTACATATCCTTTAGTTATTTATTTCCTTCCACCTATAGTTGTCAGTTCATTTCACAGGCTGGGGAAATATTGTGTTTACTGCATATACTGTCAGTTTAAACTTTTAAGTTCTCAAAGTTTTATATTAAAATGAACTTGAATGTAAATATGGTTGACAAATTACATTTAATTTAATTAATTAACCATTTCGAATACAATTTAAATTTGAAATCTGGTATTTATAGATGTAACTAAATATTCTTTAATAAGTGATTTCTAACCAAACTTTAAATTCTTGAAGTATGTATTTGTTATCGAAAAATGAAGAAATAAGATAACAATTTCAAACTGCCAAAGCTGAAGCGCTAACAAAAGATATGTAGCTAGACATTAGCACCATTACTGGTGTTCTTAAAGGACTTTTTTTATATCTCATAAAAAAGTTATTTTTCATTCTGGGTTCATTATCATCAACTGCATCCAAAGAAATGAGTGCATCCTCCCAGATGTGGATGCATTCATTGTTTGTATATCTCTGTCTGTTATAGAATGTTTAATTTGAATTATTTTCTTTTATTTTTATAAAAATTTGTCAGGTCAAGGTGCACCTATATTACGCGTTTTAGCTATATTCCCATGTTAAGTGAAATTTTTTGTAACATTTGTGATTCCTTAAGTAATAAACTTGACCTAGAACCCTTAAAATATATGTAAGGTTACTTGAGCAACCTTCAATTATCTGTTTATTGTTTATCATCTTTTAATTGTTTATCGTATGTTTATTATTTATCACCTGTGTTTATTACTTTAACTTGTGAAACCTTCATTAATCTATTTTAATTATTGTGTATTGTTTGCTGAAACTTACTGTTGAATTTACGTGTAATTTAATTCTTTATTTTATTGAATAAATCACGTTGTAACGATCTTAGAAATTAAATTACAAGATCTCAACACATAAGAAAATAGCTCAACTATTTGTTAAAATTGTAAAGAGAAGTGATAAAGACTTTGTGATTCAGTGCATTTCCATTGACAAAACAAATTGGTACTTTTTACCTGAAGCCTCCAAGGACTTTAAGTTCCACTCCTTTGTATCAGGTAAGAAACCTATAATAAATGCTATGAATGCTATCAAAAATATTAATGGTTACAGAACAGTAGCTGTTAAGATGGATGATGATATTCAAAGATAATATTTTGATGAATCTTTTAATATTTGTTTTCGGGAGTTACCATTTGAGAAATGGGATTCAAAAACAGTTCCTTACAGCAGACCTATAAAGATTCAGTTTGAATTAGAAGAATGCATTTTACAATTAGAGACACAATTAAATCTAAATTCAGAACAAAATAAAATTAAACAGAATCAAATTTAAAAAAAAAAATTATATTGGAGCGCTATGATAAAAAACAATCAGATCCTATAGAATGGCTTAGTAGGTTCAAAGAAGAATGTAATTGATATCAGATAAAATCCGATAATTTAAGAATTCAAGCATTACATTTTTATCTCGTTGATGGTGTGGCTAAACATTGGTACGAGATTAATTTAAAGAAGATTGGTATGAACAATTCATGGAACATGTGGAAGGACTCTTTTCTAATATTTCTGTTGATAAAGGCTGGTCACTTGTAAAAAGGGCTTCTGGCTACAAATATTTAGGTGGATTCCTTGTCGACTAAGCCCTAACAATGGAGAAACTATGTCTTGACGTAGAGCCTAAAGGTACTGAGATCTTCCGTTTCAACCGAATTGTTTTCGGTTTGCCAAATGAAGCTCAGGAGGAACTTGATAAAGAAGAAATTTATACCTTTGATAAATTATACTCTGAACTTCGAAAATTAGAAGATGCCTTTATGAGAAAGAAGAAAAAAAACTTTTTAAGTCCAAAATTTAGTAAAACGTCCGCATTAAATTCTTTTAAAAAAATTGAACCCCTACAAAAATGTTATCAGCGCAAATCATGTTCTCATTGTGAAACTCTCGGTTTTTATAATCATCATCATTTAATATCTGAATGTCATAACAAAAATAAAACTTCTAATCGACCAAAAATAAATGCAACTGATCTTGATTTGTGTGAAATCGATCTTGATTCAGAACATTTAAACTAGATAGCCGGGCAAAGTTAAATCTGCTGATTAAACTAAATGTTGTTATAAATGACAATATTAAAATAAAGACTATTTATGATAGTGGCTCCAATGTAACAATAACAAATCAACGAACTGCTGACTTGCTGAAGTTGAAAGTAATTAAACAAAGAGTGGCACTAAAAAACTATCAGCAGACTTAATTTCACCTCAGCCCGGGCTAAAATTAGACTCCGTATTGGAAACATTACTGATTACATTACAACCTATGTAGTCAAGAATAATAATTTCTCCTATGATTTGTAACAAGATATAGATGCCATCAAGAAATTTAAATAAGTACAAGATAAATATTTAAGAATTTTCCATCGTACCAGTAATACTAAGGTCATCATCATCATCATCAGCGGCGCAACAACTCATTACTGAGTCAAGGCCTCCTCAATCAGCCCACGCCATATGTCTGCGCAGCCACCATCCAGTTACGCACCCCAAATAATGTCCGGGCATCATGCGCAACACCATCTCGCCAACGCAGTTTGGGTCTTCCTTTTCGCCTGGTTCCATGAAGTTCCTCCAGCAATGTCCTCCTTGGAATGGAACCCTCATCCATCCTCGCAAGGTGTCCAGCCCACCTTAGCCTTCCAAGCCTAACAAACTTTACTATATTCGGTTCCCTAAAGAGAGCATATAGTTCTTGATTGGTTCGTCGACACCACTCTTGTTCCTGTATAATTCCACCATAGATAGATCGCAGGATCTTCCTCTCGTGGATAAGTAATGCGGACTCATCTTTCTTCGTGAGTGTCCAGGTCTCAGAACTGTAGCTCAGGACTGGGCGGACCAAGGTTTTATACAGCTGTACCTCGGTTGCTCTCGGAAGCAGGAAGCTTCGAAAATGGTTACGTAGGCCATATAAACATCTGCTTGATTTGCTGATCCGTGAACTAATTCCCCAGATATGTTGTTATCCACATCCACTTGACAGCCGAGGTACACAAATTCGTTAACTTTCTCAAATTTGTAATCCCCAATTCTGACTTCTTCGCCCTGTACTGCCCGTTCTCCTGATACTATGTACCTCGTTTTCGCATCGTTTATTACCAAACCCATTCTCCTGGCGTTCTCAGCAAGGAGAAGGGACGCATTTGAGGCAGCCTGAAACGATCGTCCCATGATATCAATATCATCGGCATACCCAAGCAGCTGAACTGTTTTATTAAATATGGTGCTACCCAGTTGGATTTGGGAACTTCTGATGGCTTTTTCAAGGCCGATGTTAAAAAGAAGGCAAGTCAATGCATCACCCTGATGGACACCCCACCCCTACTTGAGAAGATTAGCTCGGTCATCCCGCCTTGGACCCTTACGTCGCATTCTACACCCTCCATCGAAACCTGACACATTCTTAAGAGCTTTTGGGGTATTCCAAGTTCTTCTAGTGCGATATAAAGTTCTTTACGATCAATACTGTCGTAGGTACTTTCAAAGTCTATGAATAAGTGGTGGGTTTGGATGTTGAATCCCTATCCCTCTCCAGCACTTGTCGAAGGGTGAAGACCTGGTCTACGGTTGATTTGCCCTTCCGAAAACTGCACTGGTAGGGACCCACAATTCTTTCAGCCCATGGAAGGAGGCGCTCAAAGAGGACAAGAGAGAGGATCTTATATGCTACTGGTAACAGTGATATGCCACGATAATTACGACAGTCTAGCTGGTCTCCCTTCTTGTGAATAGGGCAAATTATCGTTTTGTTCCAGCTCTGTGGCATAGTTTCCTTCACCCTGATAGAGGTGAGGAGATCCTGGAGTGTCTTAGTCAGTTCCATCCCGCCCTGCCTGAAGAGCTCCGTTCCAAGGCCGTCGTAGCCTGGTGCCTTATTATTTTTGAGCCTGGATATGGCTGACATAATTTCCTCTTCATCAGGTGGATGTAGATCCTCAATTGGAACTAGGCGAGTTGAGAGTTGGGGAGGAGGGTCCCCATCGTTAAGGAGATCTCGGAAGTATTGGTGCCATCTTCTAAGGATTCCACCTCACTCAATAATGATCCATCCTCAGCTCTGCATGCATTTAATCTAGGCTGAAAGGGCTTTCTTCCAGTGTTTATCTTCTGGTAGAATTTTTTGATCTCGTTATTGGTCTTCAGGGTCTGGGCTTCTTGCAGCTGTTTGTTCCTCCATTGCCTTTTCTTCCTCTTCGACCTCTGTATCCCTCAGTGCTTGCTCTTGTACGTCGATGAATCATTAGCCTGTAGCTCTTGTTTTTGGCTGCATTTGCATTTAGACATTCCATATCATACCATGGATTGATTGATACCATTGCATTTTTGGTGTTGCTTCCCTATGTGTTCCCACATTATAAGTAGTCTCTATGTGTTTCTTTATCTGGAGGTCTGAGTTCATTTTGAGCAGCTCTATTCCCTCCATTTTAATTAATAGCTTCTTATGCCCATCTCTTCTAGATGGTTCAAAGAGCAATCCTTGTTTAACAAGTTTGTACATAGAAAGCATAGCTTTCGCTTCTACCTCCAACTGCAGTGGCCTGAGGTTTAGTATAACCTTCATTGCCGCAGTTGGAGTGGTTCTCATGGCCCCTGTGATTAGGAGGCATGCCAGTCTCTGTACTTTTTTTAGTTGGACTTTAGATCTCTCCAGTCCCGCTTTGTGCCACCACACCACAGTGGCATGTAGTATCGTGGGTCTGATTACCATGGTGTAAGTCCAATGGACCACCTTTGGTTTCATACCCCAGGATTTTCCTACCGCCCTTTTGCAGGCCCATAGGCTCCTTAGAGTTTTGGACGACACATATTCTATGTGTTTATCCCATTTTAATTTGCTGTCCAGATAGACTCCCAGGGGCTTAACCTGTGCACTAATCTTAATCTGGACCTCATTTAGTTTCGGTGGTCTAATGACCACCTTCTTTCGGTTTGTAAAGATGCATAGTTCTACTTTATTCGGGTTGATGTTCAGACCTTTGTTGTCACACCATTCCGTGAGTATCCCTATGCATGTAGTAAGCAGGTCCGATATGGCAGCCTGATGCCTGCCACCCACCAGGATAGCGATGTCATCCGCATATCCCTGTGTGTAGAACCCTGCTTTGTTAATATTATTCAGTAGGGAGTCTACCACCATGCTTCAAAGTAACGGCGATAAGACCCTCCCCCTTGTGGGCATCCACCAGCGGGGTCCGCCCATAGTTTGTTTTCTCCTAGTTCAGAGTATATTATTCTCCCCTTTAGCATCGAGCATATCCACTGGTGGATGATTGGATCAATCTGTTTTTCCTCCAGGGCTCTCTCTATTGTTAAGTAGGGGGTTCTATCGAAGGCTCTCCTTCTATATCAATGAAGATGCCCGCCATTATTTCCTTTTGGTCCAATGATTTTTCAATCTTGGATGTTAGGTGTTGCTGAGTCACCTCACAGGATTTACCTGCCTAATAAGCATACTGCGAGTGGTGTAATGGTTTCAGCAGTAGCGTGTTATCCCTAATGTGTCTATCCAATACCTTCTCCATGGTTTTCATCAAGAAGGATGTCAGACATATGGGCCTAAATGCTTTGGGATTGATATAATTCTCTTTCCCAGGTTTTGGTATATAAATGACCTTGGCCACCTTCCATTTGTTTGGTATGTGTCCAAGTGCCAAGCTGCCTCTTAGTAGTTCTAGGAGGTGTGGTTTAAGTACTGGTAGCCCTTTCTGCAGCAATGCAGACAAGATACCATCTACTCCAGCTGCTTTATATGGTAAGAAGCTGTTTATTACCCATGCAATTCTCTTGCCGGTTATTATTTCATTTGCTCTATCCCAACTCACCCTGTCAGGGGATTTGTTGTTACCCGGGAATGAGCTTTGGTTAAACTTAACATCGCATCCAAGAAAGTGCGCCCTCACTAGGACTTCAAGTGTCTCCATGCTATTCATGGTGTACCTCTCTCCGTCCCACAGAGAGCCCAGCTTGTCCTTTTGCGTCTGTTGAGATAATATTTTGTTGATCCTACTTGCTTCCGCTTTGGATTCAACTTCTTGACAAAACTTGACCCAAGCTTGTCTTTTTGTTTTTTCTGACAGATTTATGATAGGTTGTAAGTTGTGCTCTTAGTTAGCAGTTCTCTTAGCAACGTTAAATTTTTGTCTCAGAGCTTTTCTTTGATTGCTAAGATCTTTGTTCCACCATTTGTAGTTACTAGTGTTCTCAACATCGCAACTCACATTATTAGTCTCATAACACTTGGTTATGGTTGATGTTCGTGTGGTGTTGAGCACCTCTAATTGCCACTTATTGGCAATCCTTCTTGGAAAGTTTATTATTTCCCCTTCCAGCATGGTGCTATATCCTTTCCAGTTTGTTTTTTTCTGGGATTTCTGTAGCTCGATGCATGGATGGGGTTAGTTATTATACCAAATCTAATATATATTTGTGGTCTGAGCATGTTTCCTCGTTCGAGACATGCCAGTTTCCCACCTTGTGGCTGATCTCTGTGGTCGCCAAGGTTATATCGATTACCTCTTGCCTGTTCTTATTGACAAAGGTCGGTTTATTACCCCTGTTAAGAATGTCAAGGTTTATTACCTATAATAAGGTCAAGTAATTGCTCACCTCTTTGATTGGAGTTGGAGCTCCCCCACGTCTCATGATGGGCATTTGCGTCCAGGGCCATGATGATATTGCCTCTGGCTTCTTCCACGAAATTCGTGTTCACTGTAGGTGCCTTTTCGTAGGGAAGGTAGACCGCTGCTAGGCAGATCTCCATCCTCTGCGTCCTCGTAGTGAGGCTTATTTTAGCTGCTGCAAAATTCCTGGAACAGAAATGCCACAGTGGCAGCAGTTTTAAACTTCTTTTATATAGGATGCATGCCCTGGGGTTATCCGACGAGGAGACCACACCATAGCCCCCCATCCTGATACCCCCTGGCATGCCATTTAAAAGGTAAGGTTCTTGTATTAGAGCAATATCAATATTCTTACCTTTCATGTATTGCTGCAATACTCCACACGCTTTTATGCAGTGGTGAAGATTAATTTACAGCAGCTTTATCATTATTTTAGTGTTTATTGTTCAGGGGCTCCTTTGGACCTCCCCTCCGGAGGCCGCTGCGAGGGAGCCGCCGCCCCAGAGACCTTTCTCGGGTCCCTGGGCGCCACATCCCCCGCTGCCCCCTTTGGTTCAGCCCTAGGAGTCCCTGTGTTTTTCGGGTCCCTCAGGTATTACTACCTTTGGGCATTTAGATTTTCTTGTGCCAGCCCCCTCCTCCTTCCAAGCTGACTTCTTTATTTCCCTCAGGACCACCCTATGGAGGCCATAGTTTACCTCCATATTGTGCTCCTTTAGGTATGCAGTACTGTTCCTGGGTAGAGTCAGGACGGCGTAGCAACCCTTCTCGTCCCTCGTTACTCCCGCAATCATCCAATAGTCCACTCCAGGAATTTGTTTATTTTGGATGCGAATTCTCTTCGCCAGTTGGTCGTCCTCCAGCCTCTTTCCTGGAAAATAACCACCCAATCTGGTGGCTGAGAGGATCTCCTTTGCATCGGCAATGCGGAGGGATATGCCCTCCGCATTACCAATGGGCCGGACGATCTCCCCAAGCCACCTCTTGGTCTCATCATCCTCGCAATTAAGTATGCTAGCTCCAAACTTGAAGCTAGCACCGTTAAATTTAGGTTGAATCGAGCCGTCGTCTTCAAGACTGTCAATCATGTCGACGACCGCATCCTGAATCCGACTGCTCTGTTCTCTGGTGAGTTGTACTTGCGGATACTCATTGGGAATAACCGCAGTCATGTACCCCCCACCTGTTGCATGGGCGTAGCTTGGTTTACCCTCGCTACCCCTGACTTTCTTTGCTAAAGGCGCAGAAAAGCCAGGTGAATTACGATGCCTCATCTTGTCTGGCAGGTTTGGTCTTACTGGCCCAGCCTCAGCCCCCCCCCCCTTGACCGCCGGCTTGCCCGAGGGCTGCCTTGCGGACCGGTCAGCAGGAGCCTTGGCTACACCAGTGCTCGCTCCCTTGGCCGCCGACTCACCTGAAGGGAGCCCAGCGGCCACAGTTGCAGGCCCCGGTGAAACCTTGGTGCCTTCGGCTTTGGCAGCCGATATACCCGTAGGGAGCCCAGCCACCTCCGTCTCACCGCCTTGGTGGGGTTTTCCAACCGCAGCCTTGCCAGATTTCGAATATTTGGCCCTTTTCCTAAAACGTTTTCTTGTGACAGTTTTGAAGGGAGGGTCTTCAGCTACAACGTCTTGCGACGGAGCTGTTGATTCCTCAACCTTCGAGCTGCTGGAAGCTACATTAATATCTGTATTATGGACTGGGCTTACCTGCTGTGCCTCCATTGCTAGAGGGCTGAACGAGCTAGCGTCCACATCCCCCGAGCCGAGGTCCACGTTGAGTCCACCCACCTCCTGAGTCAGTGAGAGCATTAAAGAACTCACTGACTCCTCATCTAGTGTGTCCAGGTCTGGACCTGAAACAAAATCATGATTTTCCAAGGATGAATGTTCATCCTCGGACGAATTAAAAGTTTTATTTTTAGAATTGTAAGGGTGCATTTTGTTCCCACGAGTATGGGAGCGTTTAAATTACACTGCAAGTGAGCTCCCTATCCCTGCAGCGGGCTATGTAGCTTTCCCTACTACCTTGGGGTTTCTTCTGGTGCCCCAAGTGGGTCGATAGAAGACAGTATATTTTTATCCACCCTCTGCCATTCAGTCTCAGCTCTAGCTCCCTCCACCTGACTTGGGTGACTTTGACACCCCTGACAATAGTCAGAGACCCCGCCTCTGTCGTTCGTGAATCCCATCGGATTCTCCAGGGGGCACCGCTTGGAGGTGACAGTAGGCGTTGATAGGGATAAGGAGAGCTGGAATCAGGCTTACAGTGAATAGGGCGCTATTGCTTGCATGATTCGCTTAGAGGTTAGGAGATCCCCGCACCTATCTCCTTCTCTAGCCCTTCCGTTACCCTACCAATTTGCCCCCCATCCATGATGTTTGTTTTGTTGCGTGATGATATGAGGATGTGGTCGATTTGATTAGTGGTCTCTCCATTCGGTGATCTCATGATAAATATATGTTTCGGTGGGGGAACAGTGTTCCTCCAACAGTCAGATCACATGCTTCTGCAACATTGACTAGTCGATGTCCATTATCATTAGAGACTTCATGAAGGCTGTGTCGACCAACTGTAGGATAATAATACTGCTCTCGTCCTACTTTAGCATTCATATTGCCAGCAACAATTTTTATGTCATGATTAGGACATTCGTGTAGACTTGAGTAATTCGTAGAATTCGTCCTTATCATTTTTGATGCATCTTCAGTTGGAGCATAGGTGCTTACTATTGAGTAATTTTGGAATGTGCCACGCAATCTAATTATGCAAATTCTGGGGGGTTAATTGGTTTGAAGTCCAAGATAAGCTGTTGGAAACACCTGTTCACCACAAAACCTGTGCTACATACATGGTGTCTTTCGTGCCCACTGTAATAGATGGTATGATTCCGCTTCTGGAGAATCCCGGATCCTGTCCATCGTACCTCCTGGATGGCAGCTATGTCAAACGGGGGCCCCCCGGAATCCGAATGGGCCCCTACGGGGAGTCTATTAGTCGTCACCATTGTGTTGCCATGTGTGATAAAATTCATAATAGCGTAAAGCTGAAGGCTTCACCGCGTATTTTGGTAGGTGGATGAAGGCTTGTGACACCCTCGATCCACCATCCTGACCGAAGCCAGACTAAGGTCATAGCATCAGAAGATCAAATAGAATAACTAGTAGTGATCAAAATATAACTGAACCTGATCGAAATGCGATCAGATTGTGACATCCTGTCCTCATAAAAAGCAGACTACAACTACTTGTAAGAAGTTTTTAACTTTCATAAATTTGAATGGTCACGTGAAGCAGAAATAAAACTAATCAGAGATGAATTTGTCATGTCTTGTCCATACAAATGTTCTATCCCGGATGACAAAGAAACACGAAGCCAAATAAAAGAACTCTTACATGTTGGTATCATCGAAGAGTCAGACTCACCATTTGCTTCTCCCTTCACACTGACCTACAAGAAAGAAGAGAAGAAGAAATCTGGACTCTGTATAGATTTCAGGAAGCTCAACAAATTAGTAGTTCCTTAATGTTTTCCATTTCCTACAATCCAAGATGTAATTGATAAAGTAGCTAATTCTGAGTTGTTTACCGTTTTGGACATCAATTCTGCATTTTGCTGTGTATCGCTTCATCAGCAAGATTGAGAAAAGACCTCTTTTGTAACAAAACATGGTAAATTTATGTTTAAAGTTCTTCCCTTTGGCCTTAAAAATGCTCCCACAATATTTCAGAGAATACTGTCGAACACATAATCTGGATGATTTCTGCACCAATTACATTGATGATATTTTAATTTTTTCCAGGGACTGGGAAGATCATCTTCAGCATGTTAGCCGACTTTTAGAAGTTATGAACGCTGAAGGATTCAGACTGAAACTAGAAAAATTTTTGTTTGGTGCGGAGTCAGTCAGTAAATTATCTAGGACTCTAGTTTTCGAAAAATTAAGTGTCACCCACCCAAGATAATTTGATTTCGATTCCCAAACTCCAGAGGCTCTCAGATAAATCAGGTGTTACGAGTATTTTAGGTTCCATAAATTTTTATTTGAAGTACATAAAAACCAGTGCTGTCAAACTGGAACTACTGCATCGCTTATTGAAGAAAGATGTTAAATTCAAGTGGTCAGATGAATGTAAACAAACTTTCAATATGATCTAGAAATGTATGTGTAGTTCCCCTATTCTGGCTATATACGACATTGACAATGTCATTTGACCTGTCTTCATAGAAACCGATGCAAGTTTAAAAGGTATTGGAGTGACCCTAAAGCAGCCACAAGAAGATGGCCTACTTCATCCTATCGCTTATTATTCACGCTAGCTTTCAGAACGTGAGAAACGTTTAGATGTCATCTACTTAGAATGCAAAGCCATTAAAGAAGCAATTAAGTTTTGGCAATTCTTATTAATTGGACGTCACTTTACGGTTTGCAGTGATCACAAACCCTTAGAAAACCTAAAGATAAAAGCCAGGTCTGATGAAATTCTGGGAATTTTGATTATTTATCCTAGTTTAATTTCAATATTATCTACAAAGAAAGAAAAGAAAACGTTCTGGCTGATCTACTCTCCAGAATACTTCGAGAATGAAGATGCTATCCAGATCATCGATGTAATGAACTTGTCAGCCATTAAAAAAGGTCAAGCCGAGAATCTTTTGGAGCTGAAAGCAGCTGAACAGATTGAATCCAAGAAGGGAATAATTTTTAAAAAGAAATTAAGAATTTTTGTATCCCAAGCATTTGGATAAGGAATTATTAAAATTATTCATGAACATTATGGCCATACCGGTCCAGCCCTCATGATAGCAAACATCAGACAGATTGTATTACTACTTTAGGGATCCAGATAAAGCAATTCATGATTTATATAAGAGCTGCAAGATTTGTATTGAGAACAAAGTTTGTCGGAGTCGTGCAATCGGCCTCCTATTCCGTCTCGGTCTAGCCCCAGAACCTTTCCAGATCATGTCGGTTGACAGTGTGGTTTCAGAGGGAATCGCTCTTCCAAACGGTACGTGCACATTCTCGTTGACCACTTCACAAGATATGCATAGTTCTCAACAACATAGTTAAACAAAATAATGTCTTAATTCTTCTGACTGACCAATATACAGGCATAAACTCTACCGAATTTCTCAAGTATTGAAGAGAGTTGGGACTCAGATCGTTTTCACGTGTGTTGACTAAAAGGATTAAACGAAAGATTAAATCAAACCTTTGTTAATCGATTGCGATATAAAATCAACAATGATACTAGTAGAGTATGGTCAACCTTGGCAGATGAATGTGTTAAGGAATATAACAATACCATCCACAGTTCCACCCATTTTGCACCATCTTATCTATTGCTCGGCCGAAAATCTTCCATATCTCCACTTGAGGGGAACACTCCATCCTCTTTAGAAGAAGACCGCAAAATAGCCTTCCAAAATTCTACGAAGAGCTTCAAGATCAATAAGAAACGGATCGATAAGAATAGACAACAAGAGCATACTTTCGACATTAGTGACTTAGTCTACATCGAAAATGGAAATAAGTTGAATCGAAACAAACTTGGTCCGTTGAATTAAAACAAGCTTGATCCAATTCGAATCGGACCATTCCCATGAGACAGATTTCCTCATCTTTCTACGAAGTAGCTAGCGGTAGGAGGAAGAAGATCTCCAACTTGTTCCACTCCAGCAAGCTCCTTCCCTACTTCCCGCCGTCTCAAGATGCAACCTCAAGGGGGGAGGTGTAAGGTTACTTGAGCAACCTTCAATCATCTGTTTATTGTTTATCATCTGTTTATTATTTATCACATGTGTTTATTACTTTAACTTGAAACCTTCATTAACCTATTTTAATTATTGTGTATTGTTGTGTACTGTAACTTACTGTTGAAGTTACGTATAATTTAATTCTTTATTTTATTGAATAAATCACGTTCTAACGATCTTAGATATATATATTTTTTATATTGCCTGATTTATAAATTGACTTATATATTATATGGTGTAGGTAATAAATGGTAATAACTGTTTACTAATTAATTTTTGTTATAAATATTGTTTTTTTAATAGAGTTAGCTTGCTTTTGTTGCCCTTATGGATTATTTTTTATATTAGCAATTTATTTTTGTACTGAAGCATCATTTCGAGAATAGATTTTGACTTTCAGGTTTTAATCAAAGATTGTTATCATTATTTTCCCATATATTATCGCATTTGTTATGTTCATTAAATAAAATAAATCTAAATATTTATAAAAGTCTCCGTGACATATATAAAGATAAATTGATAATGATTTGCTCACTTCATTAAATTTTTTGCTGTCATAAATTAAAACATTCATATAATTTTATTGTATGGATTATTTAGGTTCCAGTAGGGGATCAGCCTGAAGATATAGAACATCAAATTAAACAGATCGTTCACCAGTATATCAGTAATCCCAATTCTGTCATTCTCGCGGTAGTTACTGCAAATACCGATATGGCCACCAGTGAAAGCCTTAAAATTGCTAAAGATGTTGATCCTGATGGGAGAAGAACCTTAGCTGTTGTTACTAAACTAGATTTAATGGATGCAGGTATTTTGCCTTTACACAATTTTGAATTATTTTTATGGGATTGTAAATTTCATTATAGATTTTTATGCTTTTTAACTTTATAGTCCATGAGTAAATAAGATATTTAAATTACTTAATGGATCAAATGATTTCAATTATGTGATATTAATATCACTTGTTTCAATCACTGTGAATTAATTATATTTTAATATTTTAGGCACTGATGCCATTGATATTCTCTGTGGAAGAGTGATACCTGTTAAATTAGGTATAATCGGTGTTGTGAATCGATCTCAACAAGATATTCTAGATAAAAAGGTAAAGCTATTATATGTCTTCAGTTATTACTTTGATAAAATTAACTCAATTATCGAGGGACTCTTTAGTTGAGTTTTGTGTTACTAAAGTTGTGTGGTGATCTTGGAGTCATGCTACAAAGGTCACTCACAGAGGTTTCTCTGAAATCCCTTTCTGGCTTTTGCTATTTGGATCAACCTCTGTTTTGTTTAAAAAAGATATATTTATTAATGCTGTAACAAAGTAATTGGTCAGCAAGTAATTATTAACATTTTAGCTTATAACATAATTTAATCTTGGGGCCATGGGGGCCGATCATGTCTAGCACTTTAGCATTCTCATAACCTTTGTGCTGCCAATCAAATTTTATGTATTTATTATATAAAATTGTTTCTATACAAGTTTGTTGAACTTCCAACGGTTTTCGGTATATAAGTTATTGAAAATCCATATTTTTTGGGGGAGCGGGGGAAAGAAAAAGAAAAAGTCAATTTTACCTCACTTTTTGTCAAACATTTGTTTTTAGTTTCTCCCACAACCGTTTCTCAGAAAAACTTGCATAAAAAATTTTTTAGAGCATTTAATTAGCTATACATTAGCTACTTTATTTTCAACTTTATCAAAAGTTCAACATTTTTACAGTTATCACTTTAATTTAAATTATTATAAATCATGCAATGATAATGTAAGTATTTACATGTACTAATAATAATTAATAAAATTAATGATATGAATAAATAAGAATTCAAGGTTCGTCATTGGAGCAATTATCTTCATCATCGATGTCTTTGTTGCCACTTATATATAATAGAAATCAATACGTATAATAAAATATATTTTATTATTTATCCTATCCTCTTCATGGATTATGATTTCTACTTCGTTGTTGCCACTGCCCTTGCAATTCGGGCATGCAACAGGGCAGTTTAAAGATGCTTTCCTACAACTACACTTGCCACTCTCAAATCCTTTCCTGATCGGCAAAAAATAGACTTCTATATTTCCTGACTGCCATCTACTCGTATTATTATTCTAGATCACTAGTCTTCTACTTTAACACAGTTTAAGTTAACTTAAACCATTGATTCTTTAAGCCTTAACTTGAACTGATTGAACCATTTATATTATTAAAATTAAATCAATTCACTTCTCACTACTGGAAATTTGACAGGGAAAATAAAATTAAAATAAAACAATTATCAGGCTTAAACAATTATCTCTGGGTCTACTGATTCCTGGACCTTTGCTATTTTTTAAATTTAAAATAGCTTTTACCTCTTGGGGTTCCATGTATCTTTCTATTTCTGATATACCCGGATCATTAGCTATTGAGGAGATTTCTTGGGACCATATGTGGTTGGAGTTAAATAGTTCATTGAAATACCTTCTCCTTATATCAGTTATTTCCTTTTGGCTACCCATTAGTGGACCATCTTTATCTCTACAGAAACTTTCTCATGGCTGAAATCTGTTCCTCCTCGGTAATATTATTTTATAGAAGCCTAGGTAATATTAATATTATCAAAGCACTGTTTTCCCCCTATCATTGCTTTTGTTTTCTGCATATACATAAAGTATAAAATAAATACTTACATAGCTAATATAATTTCTAATACTCATGGTTTGTATTTTATTAACTTTGTTTTAGACTATTGAGGATGCTTTAAAAGATGAAGCATTGTATCTTCAGAAAAAGTATCCTACATTAGCTAACAGAAACGGGACTCCCTATTTAGCTAAAACATTGAACCGACTTCTTATGCATCACATTAGAGATTGTTTGCCAGATTTGAAGGTTAATTTATTAATGACTTATCTATAATGTATTATGTAAAATAATTATTAACATAATTTTATTTAAGTTTTTGAATAAAGGTTAAATTATGTAACATTAATAATGGACAGAGTACAGGTTCCATGATATTATGTTAATCAATATTGTTCTAATGTCCCAATTTTGGGGCTGGATGGGACTGGAGTCTGTACTACTAAACAGAATTTGCTATAAAATGCACTATGCATTTCACTTTCTGCTTAGCTTTGTTTCATCTTTAATCTATCTAACATAAGTTTTTTTTTTAAATAAAAAGTGAAATAGGATCAACAAATCAAAAAATTTGTGAATAATGTCAAACATTTATTAGTTGTAAAGTGTGTTGTATGTATGAAACGTGTTAATATGAAGTATATATTTATACAAGAAATTAAAGTTAAATTCTGATCAATACTATTATGAATGTCACCTTAGAGTGAATAATTAAATCAATTATATTTTTATAATCTCTGAAAAAAGTGTAATTTTTTTTCTGTCGTTAAGGTTACAAATTTAGACTAAAAATAATACCTAACATTAAATTTTTATTTTATATTTTCTATTCCTATCCAGATTTACCATTTTTACTGACATTTGTGGTTCATTCATACAGTAATTGAATTAATTATCCTAGTCTTTTTTTCATTTGGCTAGTAGAACCTTAATTTTATTTCTCATTTAATTTTTGGATATCTTATCATCAGTTATTTAAAAGCTTGTTCAAGGGGAACTTTTAGACCACTTATCATTTTATCTATCTGAAGTTTGGATGGTTATATTTTAAAGAAAAATAGCTATATTAATTTTATATTTGTGAAATTTTTAGTTTCTCTTCATTTATAATTTTTTTTTTTTTATACTGTGAATAGAATGTTTAATTTATTGTTTTTTTTTTAAACAGACTAGGGTCAATGTAATGGTATCTCAATTTCAAGCTCTTCTTAACTCATATGGTGAAGATGTATCTGATAAAAGTCAGACTCTACTACAAATTATCACAAAATTTGCATCTGCTTATTGTTCAACCATAGAAGGAACATCAAGAAACATTGAGACAACTGAGTTGTAAGTTACCATTTTACTGTGTGTGTGTGTGTGTGGGCCATTCTCATGGCAGTGATTTTTCACTGTCCTGCTGGACTTAAGATGGAACTAAAACTTCTAAATCAATATTTTTGGTGGATTTGAACGTACACCGACCCCTTAAAGTTGGTGCATATAGCCTAGTTTCGAAAAATATTTTTGTTATTTTTCTATAGCTACAAAAAGAAAGGCTTATAAACTCATAACTTTCACTTGTCCCTAGCTATAGTATGAGATTTCAAGGAAGTTATTTAAGTATTTATTTTTAGAAAACTTATGTTTTTATTTTCTATAGAGTATGAGACCATATATTAAAGAATAAATTAACATGCTTTTAAACATTTTTAAACTATAAAGGGAAACTGAAAATTCCGTTTTCTTTTTGTCCCTCGGTTTGGCCTCACGACCGTCACACTAAATAGTTATTTAAATATTCTCTACAAGAATAAGCTAGTGCTAATTATTGCTATCTACAGAGTAATTCGTGAGGTTATCTTCATAAGTGATGTGTTTGGAAGACATTTTTTGGTGTATTTTCTAAGATTTGCATCAATACAGGGTAAGTTTTCTTCCTCGTACTTTTTTATACTCACGACTGTCACTCATTTTTAAAATGATTCGTATTTTTTAAAAGCTCCTGGACTCCATATTTGATTATTTGTAGATGTATACAACTGATTAGTCAAACTAGCCGTTTAGGTAAGGTTTTGATGTTGCAATTAACATTAATTTAAGGGAGGTTCCTCACGACCGTCACACCAATTTTTTTTTTTAATTTTAAATTTTTACATATTAATGTACCAACACTTTTATACGTATGAAACATCACTGAATTGAGTTCCTTTTTGGCGGGGGGTTGAGGGGGAGCGGAATCGGACTTCGAAACAACTCAACCGATTTTCGTCAAATTTTATATCAGAGTTATAAACCTATTTCCTAACACTTTCATAAGGGTGAAACATCATTAATTTAAGTTTCTTTTTTTTTGGGGGGGGGGATTCACACTTACAAACGACTTAATCGAATTTCATAAAATTTTATATTTGGGCTATATACCTATTTACCAACACTTTTATAAGGGTGCATCATCAAAGTTTTTTTTGGGGGGGGGATTCACACTTAGAAACGACTCAATCGAATTTCGTAAACTTTTATATTTGGGTTAAATACCTATTAACCAACACTTTAATAAGGCAGAAACATCACTGACTTAATTTTAATTTTTTTGGGGGAGGTTTCAAAATTACAAAACCTTAATATTTCTTTTTAAGGCATAACTCCTATTTATCTTTTATTTTCTTCAACATGTTTCGGAGTACATGTTGAAACCGCTGCTGTCAAAACCCCGTATGCCTGAAAAGGCAAGGTAGGGGGGAAAAAAAAAACGAAAAAAAAAAAAAAAAAAAAAAAAAAAAAAAAAAAAAAAAAAAAAGAAAAAAAAAAAAAAAAAAAAAAAAAAAAAAAAAAAAAAAGAAAAAAAAAAAAAGTTTCAGAGAACATTGCTCCATCTTCAGGATAACTGTGATTTCCCTCTCATAGTAACAAGTACATGTCCATACCGAGGGTCGGTATGGACATGCACATATAGTTATGCCTTAAAAAGAAATATTAAAAATTAAATCTCATTCAATATAATAGTTAAACAACTAAACTGTTTTTTGTAAAATTCTTCCAGAATTGATCACAATTTTTTTATTACTTTAATTTTTTATGTATCAATAATAAATTTTATTATTTTATTTATTTAGTTTTATCCATTTGAGGACATTAATAATTTTTTAATACGAAAAAAAAAAAAAAATTTAAAGAAAGAGGTAACGGTCAAGAGCGTTTCTATGAAAAGCTCTATAAAATGCTTCAAAACAGTGGTAAATAGAAAAAAGAAATCGGCCCCACCTGGGAATTCAATAAATAGAAGGTATATTATAATAGAAAACTCAAAAATAATAAAAATTTAAGCAACTTAAAAAATATAATTTTTTCTTAAATTTTAGCTGAGGCTATGAGAATGACCCGTGTATGTGTGGACCCAGATGCATGGTGTTTATACATTTGTTATGGAAATGTGGAAATTATGCATTAAAACTATCAAAACCGCTGCTTAAGGCTAAATGCCCCCTCTGTAGTACCAAATGTTGCCAACCACATTCACTATATTTGTTTTATTTCATGGACTTATTTATTTATTTTTCATCTTTCTGAATGCATTGTAATTATTATATTAGCATATTAGTATATTTTTTTTTCTCATGTATATATTCATAATATAGTTCTATTTTAAAATAGATACATATATCATATATATATATATATATATATATATATATGGATAAATTTCTTGACTGTTACTATTAAATGTTTAGTAAGGTTCTTGAGGTTCAGTCATAAAATAAAAAAACAACTATTTTGGCGACGTTTCGAGACTATATTGTTCTCATAATCATGCCCTACAGTGAAAAAAGAGGTTACAATAAAATTATATAAGTTATACAAGTTATTTCAAAACATAAAGTTAGCTACAGTACAGGTAGGTATATAACAACATGTGTAGGGTAATAAAAATAAATATAATTACAGAATATAGAGGAGTATGAAGCTACTTACAATGTTACTGGTGGATATGAATAGACTAACAATTCTAGTACACAACTAAGGTAGGGGAGTGAGTTTAAACAGACAGTTAACAAGGATTAGTGGGGAAAAACCCTATTTCTTAAAAATTAAGTTAAAAGGACTGTGGGGTATTCCCAAAGATGTATGTAATAATTATAGTCAAGAAAAAACACGAAAGGTATACAAAGCTACCAGGGAATTTCTAAAAACATATCCAAATATAATAATAACTAAAACAGATAAGACTAATCAATCAGTAGTGATTATGAAAGACAAGTATATTAATAAAACTAACGATTTATTAAATGATAGGAACACATAAAAAGATGTTGGTACTAACCCAACACATAAAACTAATTAACGATACAAACTCAACATTAGCTAAATTAAAACAACAAAATCTCATAGATACTAAAACATACATTAAACTAATAACTAATTCCCCAACATCCCCTAAACTGTATTCACTAATTAAAAATCATAAAACTGACAACCCAGTGAGACCTATTGTTTCATTTATAAACTCTCTCTCACATATGAATTATCTAAATACCTAACCAATATCTTAAAACACTTGTCCACAGATAAATATAATGTCAAAGATTCGTTTGAGTTCCATAATAAAATAACTAATATCCGGATTCCACAAGGCTACAAAATAGTTTCATTAGACGCATCCTCGTTATTTACCAATATTTGTACCACTGAAGTAAAAATAATAATTGAAAAACATTGGAATAAACTTCAAACTCACACACCAATTCCTCAAGACCAATTTCTCAAATTATTAGCTCTCTGTACCGATAGGGGTTATTTCCAATTTAATGGAAAATTTTACATTCAAATGTATGGGTGCCCTATGGGATCTCCAATCGCTCCAATTTTAGCAGACATATACTTAGAGGATCTCCTAGATTCAGTTATCCCCAAAATCCCCTTCAACATCCCATTTCTATTCAAATATGTAGATGATATCCTTATTGCTATACCTACAGAAGACAATAAACATGAAATAATTTTAGCCGAATTTAATAAATTTTCAAATAGACTAAAGTTTACTATGGAATTTGAATACGATAATAAAATACCGTTTTTAGATTTACTTTTAATTCGAAACCCTAATGGAATAATGGATACAGAATGGTGGAAAAAACCAATACATTCCGGAAGATATTTACATTTATACTAGTCAATGCCCCAAAAGTTGTAAAATAAACACCGCAAAAAATTTAATAAATCGTGCAATAAAGTTATCTACAGAAAAATATAAACAAACCACGGAAAATAAAGTAGTAGACCTTCTTTTAATAAATGGATATCCACATAGACTCATTTGTAACTTACTCAAACAAACAAATACTCAACAGAAACAACAAGAAAATATGAATAAAAGATATTACACCATCCCATATATACAAACACTATCAGAAAGGCTCAGGAAAACACTCACAAATAACCATAAAACTGACTATACGGTCACATTCAAAAATACCTCCACCATTAATAAATTATTCACCAAAATCAATGATACGGATAAGTTAGATTTACAGTCTAATATTGTTTATGAAATTCCGTGTGAAGATAGTTGTGGCAAGTCTTATTTTGGTACATCGGAACAATATCTTAAACGACGAGTGTATCAACATAAATACAGTTGCACGTCTATAAATAAAAACCCGAACAAACCTGACCAAACAGCTCTCACCACACATTACAGGCAAACAAAACATACTTTTAAATTTGATTTCCCCTAAATTATTCACCATGAACAAAATAATTTTAAAAGAAATATTAAAGAAATGATAACCATAAAAAATTTAAAAACCGCGCAATAAACAAAAAATCAGACATTTTAAATCTTAACACCTGTTATTCCAATTTAATACATTCAGACCAATAATATACATTTACATTTATATACATCATACAAACCATTCTTCCATTTATTAGTATATTACATTGAAATATTTTTGTACCTGCATCTTTGGGAATACCCACACAGTCCTTTTAACTTAATTTTTAAGAAATAGGGTTTTTCCCCACTAACCCTTGTTAACTGTCTGTTTAAACTCACTCCCCTACCTTAGTTGTGTACTAGAATTGTTAGTCTATTCATATCCACCAGTAACATTTTAAGTAGCTTCATACTCCTCTATATTCTGTAATTATATTTATTTTTATAGGAGTATTACCCTACACATGTTGTTATATACCTACCTGTACTGTAGCTAACTTTATGTTTTGAAATAAATTGTATAACTTATATAATTTTATTGTAACCTCTTTTTTCACTGTAGGGCATGATTATGAGAACAGTATAGTCTCGAAACGTCGCCAAAAACATAGTTGTTTTTTTTTTTTATGACTGAAAAGTGTAAACCTCAAGAACCTTACTACAAAGCAAAGCAAAATAAACTTGTAATTATATATATATATATATATATATATATATATATATATATATATATATATATATATATATATATATTTATTTTATTTATTATTTTTTTTTTCTCTTCCATAGTAACCCTATGAAAGAGTCGTTTATTGAAAAAATGAGCACATCCCATGCATGCAAGCATATTGTGTGCTTAGCTCATAACAAATACAAAATTTAATTAATTACAGCATTGTCAATTATTTTATTGAAAAAAAAAAAAATTAAATAAAAACAAAACAAAACAAAATACAAATGAAATGAAATAAAAATACATCAAAAGTTGATGTCTATGTATGCCCTGTGATCTTTTTAAAGTTCAATGCTTTGAACAAATTTCTTAAATTCAGAACTATAGTTTTTGATGAGATTCTTTTCTGACATTTGCCATTGTTCTCCACTAATTATAATATGTTTGATTAAGAAAAATCTGTCCTTGTCAAAAAGTTGGCAGTTATATAATATATGATTAAATGTTTGTGTTGTCTGTCTGTCACAGTGGCAAGTTTCGTTGTCCGAAAGGTGAAAACATTTAAAATAGTATTTGGTAGGTCCATGCTCTGTTAGAAATTGTGTAAGTTTGTAATGTGTACTTTTTAGTTTGTTGTAGTTTCCTAAATTAACGTCTGGTATAAACATGTGAACTGGTCGTCCTTTGTTTGATTGTTGCCAGTGTGAGTTCCAGTTTCGTATTGTGTCGTTTCTTAAAGTTTTCTTGATGTATGAAATAGGCGTTTGAGAGTATACAAAAGGTAAAGAATTGTTTGTCTATGCGGATTTAGCTAGTTCGTTACCCAGTTCATTTCCATAAATCCCAGCATGCCCCTTGATCCATGTTAATTTAACTGAGATTTCCTCATTTATTAATTGATGGAAATTCTGTCTAATTTTGTTTAGGAGTGGGTCATGTATATTGGGGTTTTTTATAGAGTCTGTCAGTATTTTGTTGTCTGTAAATATGTTGAAAGATTTTGTCATGTTTTTAGTTCGTTGAATGTATTCGGTGGCTTTCAAAACAGCTAATTTTTCTACTTGATTGTTTGAGCAGTTTGGTCCTAATCGATATTGTTTGTCGTGTCGTTTTTCTTGTTCCTGTTAGGTTATTAAGGCACAGCCTGTATTCTGTTCAGTTTTGCTACCGTCTGTGTATATGTCTGTGCTGTTCATGTCGTTTGGTTCTATTTCGTCTAAGTATTGTACCAATGTTGCGTGAGATGATGGATGTAGCCAAAATTTTGGTGTCAGTTCCGGTTCAATGTTGTCAGCCTGAATATTTCTAAAAGATAGTCCTTGTTTTTTAATTTTATAAATTGTTGATGTCTCTGTTATTTTAAACTCAATGGGTATCAACCCTGCAAGTACACATGCAGCGTCATATGATACAGTATGAAAAGCTTTGATAATTCTTAGTGCAATTAGCCTTTGAACTCTCTGTAATTTTCTCAAATTAGTCGGTTTTAAGGCGGCTGCTTCCCATACTGGAATACCATAAAGAAGTCTGGGCAATATGGCCCCATCGTGAATAACCCTTAGAGCTTTAGAGCCGAGACCCCAGGTCATTTTTGCTGCGTTAGTTAGTGCGTTTATAGTTTTTAAATTTTTGGAAGTTGCTACTCCAATATGCGTTTTCCAATTCAAGTTCTTGTCAAAGTGCAAACCTAAGAATGTCAATATAGGAGTCTTTTTTAATTTGGTTGAACTTAATTGAATGTTTAATTTCGGAATTTTTCTTTTTTTTTTTTTTGAATATGATGTAATTAGTTTTATCTAAGTTGAAAGTAAGTCTGTTTCTTTTTGCCCAGTTATTTAAAAAGATTAGTGTCTGGTTTGTCAAAGATTGAAGTTCTGTAAATAATTTGCTAGTAACTAGAAGTATGATGTCGTCAGCGTAACTGATGATTTTTTGTATTTTGAGGTATCTGTATGTCAAAAATGGTGTTAATCAGAATGTTCCACAAGGTCGGTGAGAGACAGGAACCTTGAGGAGTACCTATAGTCAATTGTCTGGAGGTTGTATAACACTTGGTTTGAAATTCAACAGATCTGTCTTTGAAGGAATTAGAAATTAATCGATAAATGTCATTAGGGCATCTGTATAATCTCAGATTTTCTAGGATTATAGGCCACCAAGCACTATCGAACACGCCCGAGATATCAAGTTTAAGCATTAAAATGTGGGATTTAGATTTCAGAGAAGATTCTATATGATTGGTTATTTTATAAAGTGTGTTGATGGTGCTTTTTTGTGGCAGGAATCCAAATTGTTGGTCATGTATGGTTTCCGATGACATTAAAAAATGTGTTAGTCGTGTATTAATCAGTTTGTCTAGTACTTTGGCCATTATAAGGAGAATAGTTATTGGTCTGAGTTTGTTTGAGTCTTGTTTAGGTATAATTTTAATAAGTCCCTTTTTCCATATTTTCGGTATATTTCCATTTAGCCAAATTAATTGGTAAATGTTCGATATCAAATTTGGATAACGAGCGGTCACATGTTGTAGTATGTCTGTTGTGATTCTGTCATGTCCTGGTGTTTTTTTTTTCTGTTTAATTGTGTTATAATGTTTAAAATTTCCCACTTTTCTAATGTACCATCGTCTCCAGTCTTTGGTGACATATTCAACCTGTTACGGATTTCGCATTGTTCCTTAATGTCTCTCTTTGGGTCGTCTTGGTAAATTAACAAGTCCATTAAATAGTCAACTGTTTCTTTAAAGTCTGAAGTAAGTTCGTTTCCTTGGATTTTAACTGTTTTTAGTGCCTCTTGTGTTTTATTTTTTCCCGCTGCAGATTTGTAAATGGAACTCCAAGGGTTATTTTCATTAGAGCAGTATTCCTTCCAGGTATCTAATTTAGATTTTTTTAACTATATATGTGTGTGTGTGTGTGTGTGTGTGTGTGTGTGTGTGTGCGTGCATATATACGATGGTGTTTTAAGTTATAATTATTATTTCATATGTTTATTTATTTTTTTAATTCAATTTAATTTTTTTTCCCTATAAAAAATGTATACTGTAATTACTGATGCATTTAATTTGTAAATAACATGCCAGACAATTGATAAAGTTTATTTTTTCATTTCATTTCACATAGCGTGCCAAAATAAACAAAATTTAGATTCCTCATATATTAATGTCATGACTAGAGCAGCCTCAAATTTAAAATATGAAATAGCATTTCAATTGATGAATGATTCAATTGTTTTGGAATTTAAAATAAAATTTTCACTGTTCAAACTGAAAATTTGAAATAATTATAGAAGTATTGGTAAATGATAATTAAAACTGTATGACCAAAAAAACTGCAGACTTATTGTAAATATATTTAAAAATGCGGGGTGTATCAAAATATAAGGAGGAATTATGAAAAATCACGTTAAAAGTGAGGTAGAGGAAAAGCAATTATAAACAGAAATGTGGGGCCCTAATCCCTAACCTTCCACTAGGCTCTAAAGGAGGCTCTGGATGGTCAATCATTTTTATCAAAAGCTTGAGTCAATTGATTGACCGTTTAGAAACCCGTTTGACGCTTGGAGCAATCATTGACGGTGATTGGTTGAAAGTTTGAATGACTCAAGCGGTTGAAGAGGGTGCTTGATCATCTAGGGCAATTTCTGTCAAGCATTGCATCAGTCACTCAGTGGGGACCATGGCGTCCACTACCAAAATCAAGCCTTCCGGAAACTCGGAGCGGGAATACGTTAGCCTTTTGATTGATTTATATCGCGATTTTCTGGAATTGTGGAAAGTCAAAAGCAAATATTATTTCAACAGAAATAAAAAAAATGTGGTGCTTGAGGAAATCGTGTGGGCATTGAAAATGCAGAAATCTGATTTGATTGTGAAGCAATTAAAATCAAAAGCCCAAATCTGTATTAGAAACCATTGTTCACCACCAAAATCAATGAAACATGTTTACTTCTCCAATTCTTGAAGAGGGGGTTTTGATCAAAAGATTGAAGGACTGATTGAAGCGCGAGTTGTTTGATCCAGCAGATTAACCGTCTAGTAGGTTTGGGCGATAGTCGATAGTTACTATCGATATATTAATACGTCATACCTATAGATGGTCACTATCGATAGTGTCAACTATTGATAGTGTTGACTATCGATAGATCTTTTTTACCCTCAAGTTTTGAAACTCGCGGAATTATGCTGATCTGTCTCTATCCAGTGTCGAGTTCTTTTGAAATTGAATTCGGAATTTTTAGAGTTCAAGGGTTCTCTTCTATAACTTTGAGTAATTCTCCGAAATTACTTATTACATTATATTGGGTAGAACACGTAGTCTCACACTTGTGCAAACAAACCAAACTCGCGGTATTGATCATTGGCTCTTCTAGGTTTTTATAATCTTAACTTAACTTAACTATAAGAGGTAGTTAAGCTCTTTAATTAAGGATCTTTTTCTACAATTCTTCGAAAATTTTGTATAGTGTTTTCTCTTCGTTCCCCTACCCTTCCTGGCACCTCTTTCTTGTAATTGTTAGTTCAATTTTGCTTCAGATCTCATTCCGTTCAGTAGTCGAGCCAATATGCCACGAAAACCAGATGTATGGAATTTTTTCATTAAAGAAGAAGAAAAAAGTTTGAAGTGTTTGTAAATTAACTTTTAAAGCAAGTTCTAATATGTCCAATCTGAGAGACCATCTCCTGAGACGGCATCGAGATGTCTACAAACCTACCTCAAAATCTACCAGAACGTTTTCTTTTGGAGAGGCTGGTTCAAGTAAGTCAGATCAATCTAGAACTAGAGACATAACAACATTATGAGACCACTTCCACCACCATGTATTCTAAAACCAATTTAAGAAAAAATGAACTGGACTCAGCAGTAATTGAAATGCTCTGTGAGGACATAAAACCTTTATCACAGTTGACCGGAAAGGCTTTAGGAGATGTTCCGAAAAATAGACCCACGGGACCAACTTCCTGATCATAAAGTTTTACCAAGTCGGTGGTCCCGGCTTTGTATGATAAAGTCAAGGGTCTTCTTGTGGAAGAACTTGAAAAGTTGGAATACCTGAGTGCTGCCACAGATATGTGAACGTCGATCACTGGGGACTCTTATATATCCTTTACCATTCATTACATCAATAAAGAAAGTAGTTTGCCATTGTTTCAGACAATGGAACTAACATGAAAATTGCTGTACATGTTTGAAAATTGAACATTTGAACTGTTTTGCGCACACATTGCAACTAACTGTGCATGATGCTTTAAAATATGATTGGAAAAATTTTTGAAAAAGCTAAGGTAATCGTGACAGTTTTTAAATCTAGCAATGTCGCACGAGAAATGTTGAGGACTAAACAAGTAAAACAGAACAAAACTATTTTAATGGTGATCCAAGAAGTAGCAACTCGTTGTAACAGCACCTTTTTTAAGCTGAAACGTGTACTGGATATTGGGGATCCATTGATTTTAGCCCTTACAAAGCTGGATTCTAAACGTGCAAGTTATTTCACTGCAGAGGAAATAAATATCATTCACGACTTTGGAATAATTGCATCATGGAAGAAGAAGGCATTTTAAAGTTATTTAAATGCTAAAAACGCACACACGTGGCTACAAAATGCGTTAGCTTAATTCAAGAACGCTTCTAGTAGCTTGGAGGAGCAGATGGAAAGTGGAAATGATTCCACATTGACATCAACACCCGAATCTCACATTCAGGAACCCTCTACATATAAGGAAAGCTGTAACAGCGCTCTCATCCACGTTCAATGCAAAAGAGATGAAGACATGCAACTGAGAACATGTACTGCAGATTCCATTAGCACAATTAACAATTACATACAGCAACACCCTTTGCCGAATGAAGCTTGACCATTACAATTTTGGAGAGAAAAGGAAGTACATTTGCGTTCCAGACTCATCTGTACCCTCTGAACGTGTGCTTTCTTCGGCCGGGAAAGTTATTTCTGAACAATGGACAAGACTAAGTCAAAGGAAAGCAGAAATCCTAGTTTTTCTTTCGGTAAATATGAGGCTCAAGGACGCACACTTGACTCTTGAAATTAACTATTTTGTTATTTTTCTTTTCTGAAGATTTGATTTATTCATTATTATAGTTACCATGTAAATTGTAAATACATTTTTAAAATTCAAACAAATCAGTTTTTCTCTCTCATTTTTATGATATAATCTTATAATTTATAATCCTGCAAATTTCAAATAGTAAGTAGATAATTGAATTGAATTAAATTAGTTTAAATTCTTTATTGAATAGTTTGGAAAAAAAGGAAGCAACTATCGATAGGGCTAACTATCGACTACCGCCCAACCCTACTGTCTAGGCCCTCCTTAAGACTTTTGGAACACGACCGGGTGGCCATATTTTGGACGGCATACAACTTTTATTTTCTTTCACTTCCCCAATAATGCTTAGTGTTGATTTTATTTACTAGAATTATAAGATTTTTTTATTTGTAAGTAAAAAAGGTATGATTTAAAAAAATTCTTTTTATATTAATTTATTTTAAATAAATTAAAAAAATGAATTCACGAATATTATACTCATATTACTAATAAAAATTTTAAAATTTATTATGCTATATTATGACTACACATTAAAAATAATATATGATCAAATATGGCTTATTATTATATACGTAATTGTTACTTCTGTAGATTAATTTGTTGTAGAGATACAGCTCTCCAAAAAATTTAAAACTTTTCTGCCAGAGTCAAGTTCTCGGCCACATTCTGACGAAAATACTGGTTATAAATATACTGGTTTCACAAAAACACCTTTGGGAAATCATTTGAAGGAAACTTAATTAGCTTTAATTCGAGGCCTAAAAGATGCCCTTAGGTCTAATAGTTTTACTCTGTAAGAGGAAAAGATGGGAAAATCGGATTTGGAGAGAAAATTGTATAGACTGGTTTGATAACTGTCAGTCAGTAGGAACCAACCTCCTTTTTTTATTTATTATATATTATATATATATATATATATATATATAATAGTTTATATTTGTGCTTTTATAAAGATGTATTAGTACGAGGAATTTTTCTTTTGCTGTGAGGAAAATCTGCAAATTGTTATAAGTTTGTTGAGGTCAGTATAACTATAAAAAAAACTTTTTTTTCTTTATTTTTTACTACCTCGCCTTTTCTGGCATATAGGGTTTTTGTTTTTGGTAGCAGTGGGTTCAACAATGTTTTATGTATGCTGCTGCTGCCAATGAAAATCTTTAATTACAAATTATAGGAACAATCATGTGGTGTGGCCCGGAAATGCTTTGCCCTTCTTAGCGACTGCGCCTTCTATTAATTTCCTGTGGTGTGGCCATTAGCATTAGCACGCCTTAGGGACTGCACCTTTTCTCCTTCCGGACGGTTCGCCCAGTCCTGCTCTCCTGGTCCGCTGCATCCGTCCAGTCCACTTCTATCAGCTCTCCCGGTGACTCAAATCAATCGTAATGTAATGAGTTGATAATAAACCAGATTGGTAGGAGAGACAGGAGGTAGCTCAGTGGGTGAGGCGCTTAACTAACTTACCCCTGGGCCCGAGTTTGAGTCTAACCGAAGGCAAAATTGTATATTCTGTCATTTCAGCCGTCGATCGAATTTGAGGTCGGGAGACCCTCCTGTGGCACACCCAGCCCCTTTAAAAGTGGGTATCCTTAATTGGGGGAAAACCTGGCAGTTGAGCATGAATTCTGGCCAAATCACCTCCTTTCACAACTTTTGGCTCAGAAACAATACAGCCTTACCTAAGAACTGAACCCAAGACCCTTCATGGATTTTTTTTTTTTTCAATCCATCTGACTCACTTAAATTTTCTTTTTAGGCTCCTTAATTTTTGTTGGGCTGCTTTTTCTTTTGTGTCTATTTCAGTTCTGAAGATTTTATGATATTGTAGCAAAATTTTTCTTGCTCATGAATATATGTTGCACCTTGTTTACCTAAAGCTAAGTGACCACCTGAGAAAAAGTCACAAGACCAGTCTCAGGTTATTGTCTATCTGAGATAACTTTCACTCTCACGACAGCTTCTTGAGACTCAGTAGTCATTGCAATCTCAAGACCAGGATTATTTCATTTCCACTCACAACTGTTAAAAGTTTGAGAATTGATTATCAATTCTTTTATCCATAAATAGATCAGTGTCAGGCTCTTGCTTTTAGTGTTGCAGACAAAATTGCAAAGAAAAACAAAACAAAACGGAAAGTGAACAGAAGGGACTTCTAGCTGGTTTCACACTAAGTTAAGGCTAGAAGATGGCAAAAATTTAAAAATCTTGGTGTCTGTAGTGCAGTTTGAGCTGCCACATTTAGTGAAACACCAGATTGTCAAGAAAGAAAGAAAATTCTGTCACAATTCTTGGATTTATTTGCGAAATCATCAAATATACTCTTTTTTTTTTTTTTTTTTTTTTTTTTTTTTTTTTTTTTTTTTTTTTTTTTTTTTATCGTGATTCCTGTACCATGTATGTATGTTTGTTTGACATTCCACAATAACTTGTTACTCATATAGATGATTCATTTTATTTTAAGAACAAACTCATAAAAATTCGAAATTGCAACATTTGTGTCTCCGACACTTCGGAAACTCTTCCAACATGAACAAAAGACGGGAGTCTTGAAAGCAGCAATATGCATGTTCATTTGTGATCGGTGCTCATGACCTCATTCACTCTTCGATCTGGTTCTTTGAGGATTTTAGAAGTTTCCTGATTTATTATTTTAGGTTGTGTTCTGAGCATTGCTATCTATCCCAATTAGTGATGGATGTATAGATTATATTAGGTCGAATGACCCTAGTGTAACCATTATGCATTTCAAGTTTAATTCTTGAACAGGCTTTCTTAATTTTCATTTAACGTCCTCATTGAAGCTTTCATTTTCATGTTATTTTGTTTCCTACTGGTGTCTGCACGAAAAAACAAAACAAAAAAAAATTATTATTTGAATAAATAAATAACCACCTTTCAGCCAGTTCTGTTAGCCCACTCAAAGAAGTGTCTATGTTAAATATAATTTGGGACAAATTGAGATTTTTCCAGTTGTTTAGACTTAACCTTATTTTTCTCGAAGTCCGTAACCTACCCCCTTGTGCTAATCCTACTACCCTTCCCTTTAATCTTATTTTTGTTTACATTTGAATTTTCTTCTATGTCTCTAGTGTCACAAGAGGTTCTGTACCAAGAGTTGGTTGAAAAGGGTGTTCTTACCTAACTCTTAGGAATTTCATTTAAAAAATAATAATGGGCTGTAAGAATTCTTATATTGGAAACCATATTGTTTATTAACATTTCTTGTCTCTAAACTTCTTAGTGATACTCAAATTTACATGATATTACAATATTATTAGAATTTTATTAACATTGGTTTATACTTTCAAGTGCATGTTTACTGTTAGATATAATCTTTGCAGATGTGGTGGTGCACGGATATGTTACATCTTTCATGAAACATTCGGAAAAGTGCTTGATTCTATTCATCCCCTTTCTGGTCTTACAAAAAGAGATGTTTTAACTGCTATAAGAAATGCGACTGGACCACGGCCTGCTCTTTTTGTCCCAGAGGTTAGTTGTTTATATTTGATTCTTAAGAAAATTAATATTGCATTACTAAGTTGTCACCTAAATTGTTTTCTATTTGGTTTCATTTTTATCACCAGAAAGTATTTTTTGGTTGAATTTTCTAATTATCACTTATTTCTAAATTTTATGTGTTATTTAATTTAAAATACAGTAAAAAATTGGTAAGTCAATACACATTAAGTTGAAAAACTCAGTAAGTCAAAGTGACCCCATTTCCTGATTACGTTTATATGATGAGTTGTATTCGTATTCTCAAACCTTCTTCTTCTTCTTTTCCTTCCTCCTCAGTGCCTCTCAGCCTGGAGGTGCCTCGATCCAAGAAATCCAACTATCCCGGTCCTTCGCCAATGCCTTCATAGGATCCAACCGCTTTCCTCTTTTCTCTCCTATTTGAGCCACACTATCCAACCATGACATCCTTGGTCTGCCTCTTGGTCTTTTGCCAGTTGGTCTGGCTTCGAAGAACTTGTATGGTCCGCGATCTTCATCCATTCGGCACACATATCCGAACCACTTTAGCTGCCTCTTCTCTATAATTTCTGTTAGTGCTTTCACCCCTAGTTCCGCTCTTATTCTGCTATTCCTGACATGTTCCCTCTGTGTTCGGCCGGCAACTCTCCTTTGATATTTCATTTCTGATGCGATGATTCTGCTCTTCAATCGGTCGAGAAGGACCCAGCTCTCACTTCCGTATAGTAGGGTGGGAAGGTAAATTGCATTAAAAATATGCAGTTTTACTTTTTTGTCAACTTCACTATTGTGCGTGCCGTCCTTCGTTTAAATATTTTTAAGACCTCGTCCATCAGAATAATAAAGAGAAGAGGGCTTATACTATCTCCTTGTTTGACGCCCCTCTTCATGTCGAAGCTTCCAGCCTCCTTAGCATTAATTCTGACTTTACCCTTTGAGCCATTATAGGAGGATTTTATGGTGTCTTATAAGTTCTACAGGGACGTTCTTTGCCTTCGGTGCATTCCATATTTCGACTCTTGGTACTGAGTCAAAAGCGGCTTGCAGATCTAAAAAAGCTAAATATACATTTCTGTCCCTATCCCAAGCCTTTTCTATGATGGTCCTTAGTGAGAATATTTGATCTTGGGTTTGTCTAAAAGGTCTGAACGCGGCTTGCTCTTCTTCGAGGTCCTTTTCTACTGCGTCTCTGAGTCTCTTCTCGAGAATTGAAGTATATAATTTGTGGACAACCTGGGACAAGCATATAGGTCTGTAGTTGTTGCAGTCGCTTTGGCTTCCTTTCTTATGAACTGGGATAATGACATTGTATTCCCAGTCTTTTGGAATGCTCTACTCATCATATATTTTTTGGAATAAGCCCTGCAGTACTTTAATCATTTTACAGCATCCATATTTTATAAGCTCTGGGGAAATGCCATCTCCTCCAGCTGATCTTCCTGTCTTGAGTTTCTCTATAGCCTACATCACTTCATCTTCCCATATGGTCCCGTCATAGTCCATGATTTCATTTGTTCTATTTCCTATTGTTATATTTTCTTGGCATTGAGGATCATCGAACATCTGTGGGTAGTGCTGTCTCCACCTGTCCAGAATATCATTTTCCTTGGTCAGAACTTTTCCTGCACTATTTTTCACGTTCCTTATGGGTTTGCATTTCTTGCCTTTCAGGGTTTTTATCTTTTTACAGAAAAGTTTTATGTTTTCATTGTAGTCATTTTGTAAGCTTTTTCCAAATTATTCCCAGCTCTTCCTTTTAGCCTCTCTCACAATTAATTTAGATTCTTTCCTCTGTCTAACGTATAGTTCCCAGGTTTGGTCAGTTTTGCTGTTCATGTATCTCTGCCAAGCTATTTTCTTCCTTTGAACAGCTGCCTTCACCCGTTCACTCCACCATTCAGATCGTTTCCCCTTGGAGGAATATCTCTTAATGCCACACACCATTGTTCCAGTCTGCAGGATCTTATCTTTGATATTTTTCCACATCTCATCCAATGATGCATCCAGGTTAATTTTCTGCAGTTCTGCTTCCAGTTCTGCCGCGTACCTTTCTTGAAATTGTGGATTCTGGAGCTGTGAAATATCAATTCTTGCATACTGTCTTTTTGGCATTTTCTGTGGCTTCAGAATTTGTGTATCTGCTATGAGCATCATATGATTTGAGCCAGTCTCTACTCCTCTAATGACTTTTACATCTGAAAAGAGTCTTCTTATATTTCTGCTGTAGAGAAAGTAGTCTATAACGCTGTTAGCATTCCTTTCTTGGGCACTGAAAGAAATCTTGGGGACTTTCTTATGGGGAAATTCTCAAACCAACAATTGTTAATTCGAAATTAAATTTTTGTCTACACAATTCCCGAAACTATAAGCCGAAAATCCTGAGGCAGGAGGCTCTTAAGTCGAAGTTTCATAGAACCATGAGCATGTATAAACCATCTCAACCCTATCCTTGCTTCTTATCCTAAATAATATTTCATTTCAGGGACAAGACACAATTATTGTGTTAATTGTTTATTTATTAGCCATGGATACAAGAATGACTTCTAGGGGTAGAAGCTAATGTCTTTGCAGCTTTGTACCCAATTCAGCGTGTGACAGATTTTTGCATCCCTACATATATGCAGGAGAAAGTTAAAAACTATTTTAAATTATGTAATTTTATTGTGTTATTATTTGCATCAGTATATTTTATTATGTTTTATTTGTATTAGCATCTCTGTTTCTGTTAATTTTTCTTATTATAAATTGTTTAAAACATTAAGTTGTTAAAAATGAATACCCTTATACATTCACATACATACATACATAAATATATATATTCATATGTGTTTGTTTATCACCGGAAAAGATCAACAACCTGAAAAAATATTTTTTGTGAACTCGATATCTCGAATATTTGTTATCTCGATAAATTGATAACTCATAGTAAATTTGTTTACTCTTTATCTTCGACTTATCCAGTTGTGACTGATTTCGTTATGGATTATCTTGCTCTATATCATTTGATAATATGATGTCACATTTGAAAATGGATATTACTTTGAAGAAAACCTTTTTGTAGATACTAATTGTATTATTTTTCTCCATAAAGATTTACATAAGAACATAGATAAATCAGTTATGTTGAAATGTTCTAGGAGTTAACATTGGTTCTGACTACTTACTGAGAATTTCTCTTGCTACAAGAATGATTATTATTAATATGTCCAGAGTATATAACAAAGAACTTCATTCTTGAAAAATGGAATAATCTTCAAATTAAGCAGTCACTTCATTGAAGATTGTCCTTCCACAGATCTTAGTTGTCAGATGTGACCTAATGTGTATGGATAATCTATAACAAAATGAAGTCCTCTAGTTCCAAAAATATAATATTTGATACTTCATTGAAGAAAAGTTATTTAAATTTGTTTCAAGACTCCCGTAACGTCAGAGGAATAAGACAGATATATTAATCTTTTAGTATCTGATAATTCATCTCAGTTTGTTGTTTCTCGGGTTTATTATGGATCCTTAGCTTTCAAATTTCATATTTAGGTATATGTTCCTTTCCTTTTTCCTTCTGATCCTGTGAGTCTATAAGTGAGTGATGTAATAAACTATATATATTTTTTTAGGTTTCTTTTGAACTTCTTGTAAAAAGGCAAATACGTCGTCTTGAAGAACCATCTCTACGTTGTGTTGAACTTGTTCACGAAGAAATGCAAAGTATTATTCAGCATTGTGGACTTGAATCTCAACAAGAAATGATGAGGTTCCCTAAGCTGCATGAAAAGATCATTGATGTTGTGACGCAGCTTTTAAGACGAAGGTTGCCAACAACAAATGCAATGGTAAATAAATTTGATTTTTGTTCATCTCATTATTATTTTTTATGTTTGTTTATATTGTTTAACGTCACTTTATGCTGCTATGGCTAATCGGACGATGCTACGGTGGGAGTCCTAAATTTTGCCTATCCAGGTATAATTAGGATAGGGATCTTTAACGAGTACCTGACATCGCACAGGCTCGGGACCCCCATTTTACGTCCCTTCCGAAGGACGGCATAGCTAAGGATTTTTTACTCCCTTTAAAAAATCCTAAGGTCATCTGCTGGGCTGCGAACCCACGATCTTGGGTTTAGTAGGTTGCTATGCTAACCACTACACCACAGGTGACCCCCCTTATTTTTTATGTAAGGTAATAACTTATTCTTCTTCTTTATCTTTCACCTTGTGCCATCACTAGTTTGGAGGGTCCTCAATCCAATGCTGCCAGGGCCTTTTTATGATCTCTTTTCAGTGGGTTGAGTTTTCATCCTCCCACACACACACACACACACACACACACACACACTCTTTCCTATCCCTCTCTCACGCTTGCTCTCTCTCTCCCATCCCCTCTTTCTCTTCCTCTCTCTCCCTTTGTCATTCATGGCTCTCAGTCCTCATTCAATCTGCAATCATGGCTGAACCTCTCGAGCTTTCATTTTCTTCAATGGTATTAATTTCTTTCAAATGTATGAGGAGGATATAAGGTTTGTTGTCACACAATATGGTCTTTCACAATTCGCTCATCCCTTAACCGTTTTAAGGGCCTGTTTTGGGGCAAAATATTGGATTTATGATGGCCACCACAAAATAAGGTGGTCACTGACCTGGAATTCAATTGTCACCCGAAAAAATAAAAAAGTATAATGTTTGAATATTACAATTAACTGGGGATTTCGTTAGATAATTAGAAAAGCGGATTTATTTACTCATCAATTTAAATTTCAATGAAAATAATAGATTGAAATTGATATTTGATAGTATTAGAGCATTAACATTGATAGCTATTTGTACAGATTAAATGCAGGAAGTGTTTAACAAATTTAATTTAATTTAAAATTTAGGGTTTGGTACCACTACATGGTATATCAAAAATATTGATATTTTTCTTTGACGGGCCGATATTTTTTTTATAACTATCTTTTCTCTCTAATATTTTTTGCATTGATATGTATGTTACAATGTATTAAAAAATACAATATTTATTTTTTAAAAAAGTAACCAAACCTTATATAATTGGTTTAAATAGGAAAAAGTTTTTAATGTTTGGGGCAGGGAGGGGATAGTTAACATGACTGGTGCTCGTTGCATCTGCGTGTGGTATACATCTGACTATAGTTGCCGAGATTACGGATGACTACTGAGTTTTGGAGAGGAGGGAAGCGACATTGCCGGATCTATGTTACCGTAGCCGACCCATGACACTGCCAGCCCCTTTAGGCGTCAGGTTATTTTCACAAATTCTAATATATGTACTACATTAAAACTTAACTATCTACACAACTTATAAACCTAACCGAAATTCAAACTAATAATAGCTTATCTAAACTAATAATAAAACCAAAATGGTAAAATGAGATCGCATAGAACTTGTCTATAGCAAGGCTCGATATTGAATGAAGTACTCAATTAGAGAGCTGGCAATGGCGCAGGCCAGTCATTGGCTTAGGCCGACCACGCCTTACCCCCGCTACTCAGAGCCAGTGGCCTTCCGAAATCTCGCCAAGTATAAGTATATTTACCTACTGTCTGCTGTATTATTCATAATAAATTACTTGTATAAATTACTTCATAATAATCTTTAAACTTAAAACATTTGAAATAATTTTTTTCCTGTTTATCATTGTTTCATAATCATAATATTTAAAATGGCATTTCATTAAAATAAAATACCACAATATATCAGTTTATCGATATTTATAGCTAAAAAAATTGCCATATACTCATTCCTAGGTGTAGAATACAATTTCAACAGAAGTAAAAATTTTATGTAGATAAATTTTTTTTTTTTTTTTTTTTTTTTTTTTGCAGGTCCAAAATCTTGTAGCTATAGAACTAGCTTACATTAATACTAAGCATCCTGATTTTCATAAGGAAGCCGCGCTAGTCCCTTCGTTATTAGAGACGGTTGAAGAGGATGATTTACGAGCTAGAAAAAATACTCTACAGGAAAAAATACCATACTCATATGAAGAAATGCATAGAGTAAGTTCAGTATGTATTTATATTACTAGGTTAGCACTACTTAATTTGATGGTTTAAGTTGATTGTTTTCAATGCCATTTTGTAATATATTAACTACTTAGCAGGTTGCTATTTATTAGTTATTTTAACTTTTAATTGTGCATTTAAAAATGTTTAAAATAAATGAGCCCTAATTACTGGAGTAAATATTTAACTTATGGTATTTTAGTGTAGGACTTGGTATCTCAAAATTCTCCTAAAAGTTTTAAATAAATTTTAGTAAGTGTTTTGTACACTGGTTCCTGATGAAGTGTATGAATCTCACTTAAATGTAAATTCTTCTTTAAACATGAGTCATAAAACCTAAACTTAAGAATAATAATTAAAAGTAAATAATAATAGAGTTTAATTCTGATTTACTATTTAGTCATTCCTTCAACAATAATAATATTGACCAATCTCTATTTCTTTTCCTCCTATAAGAATAAGTTTAGTTAATGGATGTGCACATTTGTTTATAGCTCTGATTACGCTATTTGTAATAGTAACAGGTGAAACCAACCGTTTGAATGGAAAAAATGCTTCACATCTTAATTTGACTAAATTTTTGTTATTACAAATATATTGCCAAATGTTTTTATTTATCAAAATATAACTGTTTCAGGCAGTATGACTTGTAAGTTATCAACCTATTAAATTCCTTATACAAAAGATTGCAATTTAATAAAATAAAAATCATTTGATTTAAATCTTTTTTATTTGTGTGGGCTTGTATGTTCTTATATTTTTATCTTTTTTATGTGTGTGGGCTCGTATGTTCTTATATATATATATTTTTTTTTTCAGAGCCAATCTTTAATGCGAAATACTGAATTATCTGATAATACCGGCAACAGATTGCCAAACATGATGGGAGAAAGAAATGGTGATGATATGATTCTTGGTATTTCTAATACTTCTTCATCATCATCCCCAACACACTTTGAGGACTCCAAGCATAGTCCTACAAAGACAATAATTTCATCTGATCCATCTTTTGGTGCTGGTAGAAAATTGTCAGAAAAAGAACAAAAAGAATGTGTGGTGATTGGTAAGATCTTAATCATATTTTTAATTTTACACCTATGAATTTATGAATTTATTTATCGGGTTTTGCTTTTTTATGTATAAACCCAAGAAAATACCTTGGAATAATACCAGCTGCTGGATGACTTAAAATAGCATTAAAATGAAAATAGCCTTTTATTTATGCAAAAGAAATTGTAAACATGATTTAACAATAAATATTTTAAATACAAACAGGAGAAAAGAAAAAAAATGTAAAAATAAAAATAAAAATATTCACTTTCTTTAAAGCTTTTGTTCTATAAATATAAATCATATATTTTCTATCCTTTCTTCCCTTCTTTCATGCATAGGCCTTCCCTTTCAGGAGTAATAGTCAGCACTTCCCGGGGTGACTGGCCCTATTGGGAGGTGTAGATAGCATTAACTAATGGATATTTAAAGATGTTTGTATAATGATTTTTCTTTTGGATCCCCAGGCACTCAAATGTCTTTTACATGCCATTATAGCTTCTTTCTCCTTCTATTCCCTAGAACCAAACAGCTTCCCTATATTATTGATGGCTCATCTTGTCAAACTCTTGGTGAATAAATATCCAGCTTGATTTTAATGACTCCATTGATATATTTACAATTACCTAGATAAGTGGTGAGATCCCAATGACTCCATCCAACTGCTTGCACATGTATCCTCAAATAACAGGAAGTAAGCCAGAAATGGTATGATTGATTTCATTCCTGTTCTGTTGCCATTTTATGTTTAAAATTTAGAAATTTAAAATGAACCTGGTGTTTAATGTTAGTCATAAACAACATTACTAGAGAAACGATGATATATTATAAATAATAATTATAAAAATTGTTATATAGTAATATTTCTTTGTTTCACCTTTTGTTTACTAAAGATATGATAATACTAAAGTAGTAAACTATGTTTCCCTATTCAAGTTCTTTAAACTTTCAAGGGGACGTTTGGAGTTGTAACTCACAGATTTGAATGCCGATTTTTGTGTGGGTAGTAGGGACCTATAATAGTGCAAAACTTGAGTTATAGCCGCCAATGAGCATTAGGAGCCGAGAAAAAAAATAAAATATGAAAATCAAGTTTTTTTTTGCTCAGCTCTCAGTCAAGATAGAGAAATGATTCTTTCACATTTAATTGCAGTTATGTATTGCAGCTATTTGATACAAAAATATTTCCGTTATGCTCAAGACACCACCCGGCTTTAGGGTGCTCTAAAACTCTAAAAAAATGACAAAATTTCAAGGAAATCCACTGTAAATCAGTGAAAATTTTTTTTCATGAACAACTGACCTCAAATCTCGATTTAGCGCTCCATAAAACCCTTACATGTGAAATTTTATGAAAATAAAAAAATATTGATATTTTACCCCTTTCCAGGAGGTTAAAATTTTAAAGTTGAGATGTCATCAACAATTTCTAGCGGCCATAACAACTGCTGCGTTCAACCAATTACAATAGTAATAGCATCACTAGAATCAGCATACATTCTGCTTTTTATCCATGCATATAACATTTGGATTACTCCAGATTTTAGAGGAGTAATCTGAAAATAATATCATTTTTTTGTTTAAAAATTTTCCTCGCCTATATTATAAAATTAAGACGTTTTAAAATGATCTATTTCTATTTTTATTTTAATTTTTACACCATAAATTTCAAATAAGACCATTTTAAAAAAATATAGATAAGGGAAGTTTTATTTGTTAACCAAAACCTGATATTAATTTTAGATTATTCATATATCTTTGGATTTCAATGCAATTTGAAATAAAAGTATGTGAGGAAGATTTTTATACTAAAAACTTGTATTATTTTCAGATTCCTCATCTCAAAAAACATGTAGAAACTAAATTTTGTCGAAATCAATAATAATTTTTTTTTACTTTTAAAATTTTGTATGATTTTAGAAGGCAAGGTGCTGTCAATTTCTGAAAAAATTCAAATAATTTGCGCTACTCACATATTTTGCCACTGATTAAAACCAAATTTTAAGGTCATCCAGAAGCCTGAAGTATTATTGATTTTAAACCCGTCTGTATAGATATGAATGTGATCTGGAAATTTGTCTGAAAGAAAAGCTTTAGTTTCCTGACATACTGCAATATGCGATAGGGAGTTAGTTTTTTTATTTAATATTATGTGAAAATTTTGGAACAACATTTCGAAGTTAACGGAAAATTGTGGTAATCTGTTTGACGAATGAACGAGGTCTAGCATTTTTTGATATTTTAAAAAACTATTGAAGATAAGTGGAGTGTATTTCTTTTTCTGCCAGTAGGCCTTACTTAATATTAAAATACTTAAATTTACTATTTTATTGTAGCATATTGGATTCCTCGCTTTAATTTTAAAAAGGGTTTTACTAGTTAAAAGTTCTCTTCTGATTTTTAGTGGCAATTCGACGGCCTCATTCAGCATGATATCTATAGGTGTTGATTTGAGAAAGCCTTGTTTTGAAAGTTTTGAATTACCTCTAGTTTTTTCAATGATGATTCTGGGGCTTCACCGTATATGACTGCTCCATAATCAAATATTGCCCTTATGGTAGATCTATAGAATAATAAAGATATGTTTGGGTCAGCTCCTCCACATTTGGAATTGATACTTACCACGGATCTTTTAATGATTTCCAATACGTGTTTATTCCAGTTTAATTTTCTGTCAAAATACATTCCTAAGAATCTGACATCAAGAGCGCAAGGGAAAGTAATTCCACCCAAAACAACTTGATCCCCCAATGGGAAGGCATGTTCTCTACTAAATGGGCAAACCACCGATTTGGCTGACGAAATTTCCATACCGTTGTCTACCTGCCATCTTTTTAAACCTTTTACCGCTTCATTTAATGCTTCTATGCCACTAATTGTGTTTTTATGTGAAGTATATAAACATATATCGTCAGCAAACTGTAGTATCAAAACTTCCTCCGGAATATAATTTCTTAAATCAGAAGAGAATAATATAAATAAAATACAGCTTAAAATACCTCCCTGAGGCAGTCTGACTTGAGCATTCCTGGTTGAAATTACAGTATTATTCACTCTTAAATATATTTTTCTATTTTCTATTAGATTGATTATTAATTTTATAAATTTATGCAGTATGCCTATTTTATTCATTCATTTTTTTAGCGAGGATGTGGATCGGAACGGTATCATATGCTTTTGTTATGTCTAGAAATAGGGCTATTGTTTTTTTTTCCATTAGTAAATGCTATATTAATGTCTGTGTGTAATGCCAAAAGACTATCTAAGGTGGATTTTCCTTTACGAAAACCATATTGATATTCGGGTAATTTTTTATTAAATTCTAACCACCATTCTAACCTACATTTTATCATTCTTTCGAAGGTTTTTAGAACACATGAGCTGAGAGAAATAAGTCGATAGGAAGCTAATATATTGCTAATTTTGGATCTTTTCCTGGTTTGAGGAACGGGATTACACAATAATCTCTCCATGAATCTGGGACTGAGTTAGATTCTATCGAAGCTATTTAAAAAATTTTCCCAATCTGATTTGGTGATTAAGTGTTTAGGGGAAACATATAATGAGGCCAGATTAAGTTTAATTTTATTAAATATTGTTACATTAATTGCTACTGCTTCTAGGTTGTTAATTTTTGGGAAATTGAAAATTTGTTTAAAGTATAGCTTCGATTTTATTATAATTGCTACACCTCCATAACCATCAGATCTATCTTCCCGTATTACATTGTATCCTGGTATATTAATATATCTATTGGGTTTAAACCATGTTTCTGATATTAAGGCAATGTCTATGTCTTCAGTGAAAAGAAATGACTCTAAACTATTTTTATTACAAATTGCTGATCTAGCATTCCATTGCATAATTTTTATATTTAGGGTCATTGACTTAGTAAGTGACAAATTTTAATTAATAGTTAATTAGATGTTAGATTAATAGTTTAGAAAATTATGTTATTTCGTGAACGTATTAATTATTATATATGTAGGCTTTCGCTTCTATCTTTAATCATATCCCTGATTTCTTCTTCACTAATTGTTACATTTTTAATAGATAGTATTGTATTTACTATAGAATAAATAGCATCTGAAACCTGTTGTACTTTAATTGTTTTATTATAAGGAGTTCCCGTCGGTTTATCTCTTGAAAGATTTGTGTTAGTATACACAGGGACTGTTAGGAACAAAGGTGCCGTATAACTATTTGTTATCTCACTCGCCTGTACAATGAGTTTATTGTTCGGTTGTGTTTCTGAACTTGTGACTCCGAGCCTTTTGTTGATACTAATTTTATTACTACAGATGTTTGTGGTTTATTAAATAAATCCCTACTTTTTGATTGTTCCAATGTTGGGAATGTTTCTGTTGTTTGTCTTAAAACCGCCCATATAAATGATTTCCCTTCTAAACAATTTTTAGCTTCTAGATAGGTCATATTTTGTGCTGACATTAGTTCTTTTATCTTTTTTTGATTGTTAAATTCTGGGCATATGTTTTTCGCTAAAGAGGAATGATTTCCCTTGCAATGTACGCATTTTAATAAAGTCCTGGGGGTACATTCTTCTTTTGGATGTTTTACGCCACAATCTGAGCACCTGGGTGTTGAATTTTTACATTGTTTAATCGAGTGACTGAATCGGAGACAATTTTGACATTGAATTACTGATTGAACATATCTATGTACTTCGCACCTAACATGGTGGATAGTGATATAATTAGGGAGTAGCTGATCTCTGAAATTTATTAGTACTGTTCCTGTCGGAATATATATATATGATTTTTCAGTGTATATATATATATAATTCGAATTCTTTTAAATCTTTGTTAAAAATTTTCTTTTTGAACCTTCTAACCCCAATAACTTTGACCGATTCGGAGTATAATATTTTAGTATGTTGTAATATATCCTCTTCGGTAAGATTTACATCTATACCCCTGATTACACCTTTCCTCTCCAGCATGAATTGCGGAATGTAGGCTAAAAAGTTTTTTGATTTTAATATTTCGGATGTAACAGTGCATTTGCATGCAATCCTAACCTGGTTTCCACTTTTATTTTGTTTCGCCCTGTCCTATTTATTGCTAAAATATTGTTATAAATTTCAGGAGTAGATTGATTTAATAGTTTTCCTATTGTCATAAGGTGAATACGGCTGATACTCCGGCCCTTTCGGCAGATTTGCTTTCTATAATGACATAATAAGGTCCTAAATCATTTGCTTCGTATAGACGGGTTGTTATATTTTTATTTATTGTATTTGTTTTATTTATGCTTTCTACAATTTTGACATTCGGGCTGTTTGAAATATTAGAACTAATGTTCTCGTTAGTACTTTCCTCTGAATCCATTTCTCTTTCGTTAACAGTTAAATCAATATTTGAATCTTGAACTAAATTATTATTAGCAAAATTGTGTACTAAATTACTATCATGAGCTAAATAATTTATTTCTAACTGATTTTTATCGGGGGGGGGGATATCGTCCCGACCATCACTATTCGCTGACATTCTTCTTTTTTTATATTATAACTTATAAAATTAAATAAAGAAAGTAAATTTATGGTGTAATATAAATTAATCAACTTTTACTAATTAAAAAAATTAAAGAAAAAGAAAAGATAGAACTTCAGTACATATAATAAAAATAAAGTTTCTTATCTGTCCTCCGTGCTAAAGCTTCTAGATCCTCTCTGCTCGAAGGCTAACCTAAGACGATCTTGTACTTTTTCGTTGATTTAAGGTCAGTTGTTCATGCAAAAAAATTTCCACTGATTTACTTGAAATTTTGTCATTTTTTTTTTTTAGCACCCTAAAGCCGGCTGGTGTCTTGAGCATAACGGAAGTATTTTTATATCATATAGCATACATAACTGCAATTAAACGTGAAAGAATCATTTCTCTATCTTGACTGAGAGCTGAGAAATAAAAATAAAACTTGATTTTCATTTTTTTTTTTTTTTTTTCGACTCCTAATGCTCATTGGCGGCTATAACTCTAGTTTTGCACTATTATAGGTCCCTACTACCCACACACAAATCTGCATTCAAATCTGTGAGTTACAACTCCAAACGTCCCCATGTTAGTTTCCTATTTTTCTGAATCATATCTCATAAATGCATGAGAAAAGGCTTCAATATATCACCGCTTATGAATTTTCTATTGAGTCATCTTGGAGTTCTTAAGCGTATTTGGTTCAGCTCAACCTTTGTCAGTTATTTCCATTTTAACCTTGATTAATCTGTCTACGTTTCAATTTTCAAAGTTTTATTCTTTTTAGCAACTCTTTTTTTTCCACCATTTTATTCTAAATTAAACTGTTTCTTAATTGCTTATGTTTATAATATTGCTTTTAAAGTACAAGGTTAAATTAAAAATTTTGTTGGTCAAGGTGATTTATTAAAAATATTCTGAAACTGATGTTGCCTAGTAACAATGACAACCAGAGAATTTTTTTAACTAACCCGACATTATTAGTTCATCTTCACCCATGATTTTTCAGTAGATGATAAAGCTCTTAAATTTAAAACATATTACCATCTATTCATGCCTTTAATTATCTTTGTGTTTAAGTGACGACTCATTATAGGATTTATTATATTTACTGGTGACACTTAATGATTTATATGATAGAATGTTAAAATTATTTTCCCTAAAAGGCTGCAACTAAAGCATAATGTTTTAAGTTTGAACTATCTGGAGAATTCTTCAAGATAATTCACATGATATAAGTTTAAAAAATAATTTAAAAGGTTTCATGTTATAGCATGTTGAGGGCTTCTACACTCCTCTACTAGCTAATTTTAATTTACATGTTGGTGAAGAAAACCACTGATTCAGTAGGTGTCGTCACTAACTATTGAGGTGGATCTTATGGGTTTTAGTGTTATATTGAGATAATATTAATATTTGTATTTGTTAGTATGTTATTACTGTCTTCTTTTTATTTCTCTTACAGAAAGGCTAATTAAATCATACTTCTATATTGTACGAAAATCTATACAAGATAGTGTCCCAAAGGCTGTGATGCATTTTCTTGTAAACTATGTGAAAGATAATTTGCAATCAGAGCTAGTCACTCATTTGTATAAATCTGATCAAGCTGAAGAGTTACTTAATGAATCAGCTCATATTGCTCAACGGAGGAAAGAAGCTAGTGATATGTTAAAGGTAAAATATAATACTTGAAATTTAATTTTTTAATGTTTTAAAAATATTTCCTTATTAATAATTATTTTTTTATTATTAATACTGATATTTCAAGAAAAATGCTTATAATCCCTTCAGCAGAAATTTTGAAAAATTCAATCAATTTTGACAAAGCTTGATACAAGTTTTTCTTAATTGACCTAGAATAAGTAACTGAAACCCCTTCTTTGTTATGTGTGGGTGGTAAAGCACAACTTTTAATTAAGTTGGTCTATTTTGATGAAACTCAGAGTATACAAGTCTAATCCACCAAATTAAAATACTTAACAGAATAATGAGCACTGCCGCCTCCCCTTCTATGGGAAAGGGCTAAGCACTAAGTCTTAACAACCCTGCTGATTTGATCTAACTGGGCTAATTGGGGTTAGGTAAATTAGTCTACAATCTTCTATCATCTTAATGTAGTTATGGATTAGAACAAATTTGAGTAATTGCCAAATTAAATGAAACTTGTGCATTTATTTTTCATTTGCCCACTAAACAATTAAGGTCTAAATCTAACTACCCTGTTGAAGATCCACAAATTATTGTTTAGAAAGGAAAAGAGCATACTAATTTAGTTTCCTCCTTGTCTTAAGTAAATAAAAATTAAAATGTAAAAACTGAAGTTGATTTTAGAAATCTATGGATAAATCTATTCATATTTTTTTTTCTTATCTTATACAATAAAAAGGAGATTTTGCTGTATGGGAGAGAGAGTGTATCTAATATAAACTTGCATCGAACATGAAGAAAAGCACCTTGCTGATCAAATAATATTATTGCTAATTTCTTTCGGCTGGCAATCACGTTTTTGACTTTTACATGTGCTGTTACACTGCTCCTTATCCACTCCGTGTTTGGCTCTGGTGGTTACAGCCTCAGTTTAATTACTAGTAGCTATCTGATTCAAAAAGGCCTTACTCTTTTGCTTATGTTATTAAAGAGTTGCTCCTAAAATTCCAATAGATGTCTTTTGTGAACCTTAAAATAACTGACGTGAAACCAATAATTACGCAACAAAATCCAAGTTATCTGTCACAATTTGTTGGATACTTCCATAATGAATCTTTTCATTTTTCTACTATGTGCCAGTTCCCACAATGAGATTTTGAACTATCTCATAAATTTGTTATTCGATGGCGATTGTAGCTCTTGTTCCCAAAACTTGTTTGTGCCATTCAAATACATGAGTTCTTTTCAGGCTGTTGTCACCGTCTGTGTCTGTGATTTCCACAAAGTTTCAGTTAAATCCAATCTCACCTTGGCTGAAAACTTGATGCTGTTCGTCGGAGACATTCACTTCTTTCTTATTTATGGTTTCTTTTGGTACTAAAGGGACCAAAGAGAGTTGCGATCAGTTTTTCCCTCTTCATAACAGTACAAGCTGTGAATCAATCCCTCCCTCTTCTGTATGTCTGAAACTTTTAAGAAAATCTTTTTATAGTTTATATACCCTCATATTGTACATACAATGCAATAATACTCTAAAATCCAAATGTTCGATTATTATATTAACGACTGTGTTAATAATACTATACTTATTTAAACTGACGAACATTTTATAATGATGAAATATTTTATCCTTTGATCTTTTTTAAATTTTATAATAAATTTTTATTTTTATTTTTTAGGCATTGCAAAGAGCAAATCACATTATTAGTGACATACGAGAAACCCACATGTGGTGATCTTGGTCAACATTAAAAGTGTAGTTACTTTTTTTTATTTATCATTTTTCTAAAGATTTTTTATTTATTGTACACAACATAGATTGAGTAAATAATACTATTTTATATTTTTACAAAATATCTATGTTAGAAATGTTGTAGCATGGACATGTTCCTTTTGTTTATTTATTTTTGTTACTTTCGCTAATTTTATTAATATTTTAATTAGATACTTGATCAAGACATCCATTTTTGTTCATGTACCTGCTAGTATTTTGTTGTTTTTTATGTAAAATTCAAACAAGGGTTTCGTTTTGACTTAAGATATGCATAGTTTATTGTTAAATAAACTTTCAGTTATTTATTTTTTTTTTTAATGACTGAATATGATACTTGTATTATAATATTGTTTTGTACCAATTGCTTTGTTCTTTCATATTGTTCTTAGTGAACTGTTAGTAAGTTTATCAAACTTTATTATATTGTTGTTTTAACTACAGTGTATTTACCATGTTATTACTGCAGTTAAAACCTAATATATATATATATATATATATATATATATATATATATATATATATATATATATATATATATATATATATATATATATATATATATATATATATATTTTTACACATACTTATGTATGTGTTTGTGTGTTATGTATGTATGTACATCAAATGTTCTGTGCATTTCTTGTTAGCATTTCAGTATGTTTCTGTATAAAGTTCTGTTTATTGTAAATATAATAAATATTTAGACTGTTTTATTGTTTTTATGAATTTATTGATTTGCTACTACATACTTTTATTGCTGTTGTAAAAAGAAAATCTTGACCTTCTGAAATCCATTCAAATGTCCTTGCATTTCTCGGTTTTGGAAAAAGTTTTAATTTATGATATATCCTCTAAGAGATCTGTTACATTTTGTTTCACAGTGAGGCTTATTATTGGGGAGGGGGCTTTTCACCTTTAAAAAACAATCGCTGCCCCAAGTGTGCGCTGGTGGAAATTAGTGTAAGGCGAACGATGCCCAGATTATACAAATATTGAAGAGAAAAACAAGAATTAAAAAACTTGTATAAAACTAGAATGAAAAATCTTCCAATGATTGACATAAATTAAACAAAAAATATAATTAGACAAATTTTACAACTATTTTGCTAATTAATTGTGTTTGAAATTAAAAATTTGATTGCGGTGGATTTGTTCAAGAATCTTATTAAAAAACAAAAAAAAATGGGGTATAAATACTTGTAGATTTTTTTTATTCCTGGTAGAAGAGTCTTCAGCATACAGCAAAAAAGACAGGGGTGAAAAGAGAAAATGACTTCCTGCCGGTGGGTGGATAACAGTGTGAGAGCTAGTGTCTTTAGGAAGTCAGGCCCAGACTGAACTTTGTTGTGTCTTAATTGGGAAGGGGTATGTAAATACGTAATTTGAACCGTATAAACATACTATTAACTATTAAAGAATTGTATTTATTATAAAGTGCAACATAAAAGTCTTCTTACTATGGGAGATAACATAAAATAATTGTAAATTAAATTGTCAGGCTTTAAGACTCATCATGGTTAAAAGTTATCACTGCGAGCTTCAAAAGAAAATTTCATTACACTGTAGCCTGAGGGATTTCCTTGCTGAATTGTCTGGGTGTTGTCATGTTAAGGATAGTAGATGTAGTTCTAAGAAATGGCACCCAGTTCCTGGATGTGACTAAAGCATTATGAAAATTATTTTATTAGTACAGTAAATCCTCTCCTAGGTGGAACCTCTTCATAACAAAAACCTGGATGAAATTAAGTAAGTCCTGGTTTTCCAGGAGGGTAAAATCATCTACAACCAGAACCTAATCAACAGAAAATTTTATTGTAAATAAATAGGCAAAGCATCTCACAGTAATGGAAAAATGAATTCTTTACATCTTGTTTTCTTCCCCTTTTGTTTTTCCCTATTAACAAATCAGTAGTTCTTTGGAAACCTCAGGGAGTATGTGTACTCTTAAAATATGAAGAGTGCAAACACTGCGGGTGGGATAAGGTGAAAGTGATTGAATTGAGGGAGCACAAACTGCTTGGATATAGTATCAAAATTTAAATGCGGCAAAACAAATTTATAATGTGCTGAAGAACAAATAAAAAATAATGGGTGAGTGCAAAATATTTTGTAAAACTACAAAATACTCCTGGATATAGGGAAAATTGACAATGTAATGTATGAATAAAGAATCTTGAGGATAAAGAATATTCCCCATTTCACGTGTAATTTTGCAAACTGAGCCTTATAAATTTGCTAAAAAGTTAAATGAAACTAAATTATAAGTGTCAAATTGTTAATTAGAAAAATTAAAAAGCTTCACAATATTGTTTGGAAACAGATAAGTGGTGAAGGAAAAGACATTTAAGGAAGAATTCATTAGCAACAGGGTAAAAAAACTTTGGTCACTTATTGAAAACTATATTAAGAAGGATGTGTATAATCCTGAGGAGACTAGCCTCTTTTTCAAAGGCATTTCCGCAAAATCATTTAGTTCTGAAAAGAGAATCATGTACAGGAGGTAAGAAAGCGAAAGATTGACTGACTGTTTTGTTGTGTGGTAGTATGACTGGTGATCAGTAGCTCTTTGGAAACCTCAGGGTGTATGTGTATTAAAATATGATGAGTGCAAACACTACAGGGGGGATAAGGTGAAAGTGATTGAATTGAGGGAGAAAAATTCAATACATGCATGTAAATTCTTCATTATCTATTTCAATGTTCATTAAAACTAAATATGTGTATATTATGTTTTATCTACATACATTCATACAAAAGGCCTCATTTTTTTTTTTATTTCGGTTGGTTTGAAAAAATCTTCATTATATATATATATATATGTGTGTGTGTATATATATATATATATATATATATATATATATATGAATATTCAATATATACATACATGTAAATTCTTCATTATCTATTTCAATGTTCATTAAAACTAAATATGTGTATATTATGTTTTATCTACATACATTCATACAAAAGGCCTCATTTTTTTTTTATTTTGGTTGGTTTGAAAAAATCTTCATTATATATATATATATATATATATATATATATATATATATATATATATATATTGAATATTCAATATACATGTATTTCTTCATTTTTTCAATGTTCATTAAAACTAAATATGTGTATATTATGTTTTATCTACGTACATTCATACAAAAGGCCTCATTTTTTTTTTTTTTTTTGGTTTGAAAAAATCTTCAATATTCGTCTACTTCAAACATTTTAATTTTTTTTTTTTTTTTTTTTTTTTTTTTTTTGTCAGTGGCAAGTCCTTTATTTTTTTGAGTTGAAGCAGCTGGACTACAGTTGTTTACTTCTTGCCTTTTAAGCCATTGAAATGTTACATCAATGGCTTTTATTACATCATCGTGGGTACTTCTGCAAGTTAGGATAATAGAGGTTTCAGATGATGGAGGTTCTACTGTATTGAGATTTCAAAACTTCTAGTCATTTGGAAATCGAACAAGAAGGCATGGATGACCATTGAAATAATGGAACAATGGTTACCACTTTTCAATGCGGAAATATGCGCTGAAAACAAAATGTTTTGTTATTTTTGGACAACCCTTCTTGTTATCCACAAATTCAGTTAAGCTACTTCAAACTGGTTATGTTATCTCCCAATACTACTGCTATTATGCAACTGATGGACCAGGTTGTCATCCACACCTCAAAGTCATATTATAGGAAATATCTTTTGCAAGCACTTGTTTCAAAATGGATGAGCCAACATTAATACATGAACTAGCAACATAATTTTTATTTTTCCAATTATCCTCCATTTAACGGAAACCTCTATTCAACGGAAGAACGGCTGAGTCCCCATCCGTTCTGTTTAATAGAGGTTATACTGTACTTGGTGTCAATAATCCCTATCCATATTTTGATAGGATTACCTCTTTAAAAGCTCTCTTTAGTTTTAATGTTGATTATTTTTATATTAAACTTTTATGTCATAATTGCAAACAAATACAGTTATAATTTTTTCTAAAATGTAAGCCTAGACTGCTGACAGGTTTACTGATGATGAAGTGGTGAATGTAATTTGAAAGCTGAAAATATATTTATGAACTATATAAATCATTTCTAAAATACTCTGGCTTGGTAGTTGGGTTATCAATTTCCCCCTAAGATTTTCAGGATGATCACAAAGTTGGGAAGCTAAGGCTTTATAAAATTTTGCTTGTATACTGAAGAAATTATTCATTTAATTGGAGGCGACACCGCCATTACCTCAGATGTCTTTTTTTTTTTTCAGGCGAGTTAAATTATAGTTTAGTTTGTGGTGACCACTAATTTTGAAAGACTTTTAATTCAAATCTCGATTTAGATCTGTAAACTAAACATACTGCTTTCTGAAAAAGTGATGCACTTAAAAAAAATTGAATTTTTGTTTCCCTAAATAAACTATTTTGGCTTTAAATTATTTGAATTAATTTTAAACCTTTGAAGAAATTAATTTTTAAAAATTACTCAGACATTTTCATTCAGGATAAATACATTTTAGTGTGGTATAGTTCCACCTCTGGTTTGGATCACAGCCTCAAGTGCTAAAGTTATATATATTATCAAGTTTGCTGCAAACTTAGATTAATGTGGCTACTAAAGAATCCAATGATAGGCAGTGTGTTCAATGGATTAACCTGAATTAAGGTGAGACATGTTCATGTCAACGCAGACTGCTAAGAACTACTTGGTAAAAAGTATGAATTAAGGAGTTAAGGTAAGGACTTCTTTATGAGAGAAATCATGAGGTTACAGTAGAAATAAAAAAAAAAAATCTCCGCCTCAAGGACTTGATTCAAGCCAGAGGAGGACCTATTCTGTACTAAAACGTATTTATCATGTTTTTCTGATAATTTTTTTTTATCCATTTTTTGAAATATATAACTGTACACAAAGTTAAGTTTGTTTTTCATACATTAATTCTAAGCGATGAAACTTTTTAGAGATATTTTGGGTTATTATAACTTTGTAATGGACAAAACACAAGAAGCATTTGGAGAGGAGTTCCAAGATAATAATGGACTTAGGCAAGGTGATCCCCTGGCACCAACTCTTTTTAACTTTTCCATGGAGGGAGCAATGTGAGGAATTAGGACCATGGTGGTACCATATATAACAAATACTCAGATATTGGCCTACGCAGACTATGTTCACCTGGTTGCAAGGACACTGCCTGCACTGGACACCTATGCCATCAAATACGGTTAAAATAAATAAACGTGAATTCCCAGTTTGCAAGGCCTTCAAATATCTTGGAGCACTGGTCACCGAGACGAATGAACTCTTAAAGGAAATTGAGGCAAGGATAGCCACAGGAAATCGTTGCTTTTCTGGAATCATTAGTGTTTTAAAATTCAAAGACCTTTCTTTGAGCGTCAGTCTGACCATTTATAAGACCATCGTACGCCCAGTTGTCACTATTGGAAAGGAAAGTTATTCGGAAAATATATGGACCTACCTACCGAGGGAGAGGGGAGAATTAGGACTAATGAGGAATTGAGAACCTTGTATGACCAGCCAAATATTGTGAACTTTATAAAAGAGGGAAGATTGAGGTGGAACGGATGGGAAGTGACTGTCTTCCAAGTAAGCTACTTTATGAAAAACCTGGAGGGGCCCCTAGTAAAGGTCATCCGAGAAAGAGATGATTGGATGACACAAAGGAGGTGTTGGGGGAGGGGGGTTTTTCACTTTTGAAAAAAACAATTCCCAACCCCAGTGAGCGCTGGTAAAAAAAAAATTATCTGAGGAAATGCTCACAAAAAAAGAAGATAATATAACGCAACCACTGTTTTTTAAAGATTGGGAAAACCTGAAAAGAATTTAATAAAATAGAAAATAAAAACAAAGAAAAATTGAAACCGTAAATGAACACCAACGTAAAATAATTATATTTCTCAAAGTTCTGTGCACACAGAAAGTAAGTATACATAAAACAACAAAAAAAAGAAGTAATTCAAATTAGAAACAAACAAACAAAAAATATCCCATAATGATTACATAAAAGAAAAGAAATTGTTTAGTAAAATTATATAACTAAAAAAAACTAATGGTGCAACAATATATATATATATATATATATATATATATATATATATATATATATATATATATATATATATATATATATATATATAAGTTAAATAGACTGAAGAACTAAACTTTAAAAAAAAGAAATAAAAGGGATAATGAAACGCACGTAATGACTGTTAAAGAATAACTGGTTTATTGCTCTGATGCAGCTCTATTTATACAAGTACATTGTTTGTTGTGACTAGAGATAGGATTAAGGCTAATACTAGCCTGCTTCGGACCTTGACTTCCCCCCGCCAGTTTATGACCATCCTTCATAAACTTCAACTTTAAGCACTTAGTACCAATACGGTATTAAGGAGTCCAGAGACTAATCCCCTCATGGTCAAAGGCCGAAGCAGATAGCGATACATAAACAACCTAATCCTATCCTGTCCATAGTTCTACCAACTAATTCTATACACATATTAAAGCTACTATCTTAATTCTCTCTGATACAAAGTACAACAAAAGAAAACTTTACACCATAATCCTTAACCGAACATAGTCCAAAAGTAAAACTTTATTTACATTAAAAAAACAATACTTAAACTTAACTTACAACTAAACATTCATCCAAAACTAAAATGAACTCCTTATAAAATAAAACGAACGCACACTCACACACACACACATAAAAAAAAAATTCCTCTGTACAAAAATAATAAATCTCTTTCCTCTTATTTACAACTCCACATTACCTCTACTATATACAATAAAATTAATTTCACATCAACAAAATTTTCTCAAAAATTAAAAAACATTTTCTACAACAAAAAAAAAAATTTACAAAAATAAAATTCTTCTTCCGTTGCAGGCAACGGACCACTCACATATCAGGGTATAACCTGTTCCTCAATAGGAATTCTCAATTGTTCCTCATGTACATTTCTCCGCTTCCGCGGCTCTTTGACGCTCTCCAGCGTCACCACATTGTGCTCTCTAATGCAAATTACCCGGAATGGCCCTTCATACCTACAAATCTCTTTCCCTCGATTCGTACTCTTTTTCCTATAGACGACCATCCCGATCTTGATTTTCCCCGCTACATCCCTTACCTTTACGTTTTCCCTCTCAACCCTTTGTCTCTTCTCTTTGAGTATGCGCTCACGCGCCTTCCCCCATAACTTACCGAATGCCCAACGACGGTTGGTAATAAAATTTATCATTTCCTCCCCTACTACGGTGTCGCGGAAGTCCCGGCGTCGCTCCCGGAGCCCAAAGACGATCTCCACTGGCGAATATCCCGTCGAGCTGTGGATGGAACCGTTATACGCCGCAACCGCCTTTTCCATCGCGATGTCCGGCTCTAGCCCCTTCTCAACCTGATATATTCGCAGGTGGTCACTAAGGGTCCCATGAAGCCTCTCAATCTCCCCTCTGCCCTTGGGATGCCCTGGGGTATTGATATGCCACTTAATATCTAACTCTTTGGCCTCCGCCCTGACCAACGCGTTGTCGAATTCTAGACCCCCGGCCGACGTGATACGATCCGGGATCCCGTATGATCTAAACCAGCCTCTCAACGCCCCCAATACCGCCTCCGCCGATTTGGCCTGCACGAGATGAGCTAGGGCATATTTACTGAATACGTCGAAGATAGTAACCCACTGGTACCCCCGCCACTTAAACGTATCCACTTGGAGGTCCGATAAGGGGAACGCTACCGTAGGTGTCTCTTCCTGTACCCACCCTGGGGGATGCCGGTCGTATTTCGTGGTGAGGCATACCTCGCACGACCCAATGACCTCTTGGATCGTCCGCTTCATGCCCCACCAGAAATACCTCCGTTTCAATGCTTGGAGAGTCTCCTGTGTCCCACGGTGGTTCGTCTTTCCTTGGTGGTATGACAGGGTTACCTCCTTCTGACGCTCGACGTCCTGTACCACCTCTACCGACCTCAGGCACCTAATAAAAGTTCGGTCGATCCCGATCTTCTCCTCCTTCCACAGCCTCTTAACCCTGTCCCATATAGTGGCATTCCCGATATAGAGGTGATATGTCCTTCCCACCTTAGTCACCCCGCGCAGTAGTTTCACCATTGACTCCTCCTTAATCCCAGGCTCCGTCCAAATGGTGACGATCGTGCTCTTCCCATATTTCGAAAAGTCCGCCTTTGGGAGACCCTCAGTCCTGGTTTTCCAGATGATCTGGTCTCTCTATCATTTACTATCTCATCTACTTCTTCCATGTCTGAGGGCCTCTCATCAGCGGAGCTTTCGTCTTCTTGGGGATCCTCCATACCACTGCGCGTCTCATCCTCACCTTCTCCCTCCGGTGTCCACTCCCTAAGAAACTGTCGTATATCCCCCGACGGTCCCGGTTCGTCCCCCTCAACGGCATTTATCATAAGTGCGCGCGATAACCAATCCGCAACCACGTTCTCTTTCCCAGGCTTGTACACTATCTCGAGATTGTATTGGCTGAGGAACTCCTTCCATCGCGTAACTCTCGCGGAAGATTCCTTTAACTTACCAATCCACTGTAACGGTCTATGGTCCGTGTGGACCCTAAATCTCCTTCCAAAGATATACGGGCGGAAGTGATCCACAGCCCACACAATCCCGAGTAGTTCCCTCTCTAACGCACTATACCGCGTCTCCGCGTCCGTCAACCTTCGGCTCGCATACGCTACCGGCCTCTCCCCTTTCTCGTTCTCCTGCGATAATACCGGCCCCAACGCGTATTCACTCGCATCCGTAGTTACGGTAAACACCTTATTTGAAGTCCGGGAAGGCTAATACCGGCTCCCTCTGCAGCTCCTCCATGCAGCGCCTGATGTTGTTTTCCATTTCCGGTGTGATAAAAATTTTCCTGCCCTTCTTCAATAAGTTGTTTAACGGAACTAAGAACCGCGCCATTTCGGGGATGAATCTACGATAATAATTCAGGGAACCCAACAGCCGCCGTATGCCCTTAACGTCCCGCGGGATTTCCATTCTCGCAATGGCCTCTACCTTCCCTTTATCCGGCTTCACCCCATCCTCCGATATTGTGTGCCCCAGGAAACTTCTCGCTTTCCCCTAGACGCGACTTTTCCGCCGATAGTTTCAAGCCAAACTCCCGAATTCTCCCGAATACCGCCCTAAGATGTGCCAGATGCTCGCCCTCCGACTTACTGAAAACCAAGAAGTCATCCATATAAATCTGGCACATACCCCTAAGGAGCTCGTCCATTATTCTTTGGAACGTAATGGGCGCGTTCTTAAGCCCGAACGGCATTCGGGTGAACTCGTAGTGACCTCGCTCGAAGGTGAAGGCCGTCTTACACTGGTCCCTGGGGTTCATTCGGATCTGGTGGTACCCGGCTTTCAAGTCTAGCGTGCTAAATATCCTAGCCCCACTTAGCCTGTCCAGAATGTCATCGAATCTGGGGATAGGATATTTCTCGTCCCGGGTGTTCTCATTGAGTTTGCGATAGTCAATGACTACCCTGTACTTTTCCTCCCTGGGGGTACTCTTTTTCCTCACGGCCCAGAGCGGACTATTGTAGGGGGAAGTGCTATCAACCACGATCCCTTGACGTTTCAAGTCCTCTATCTCTTCCCGGATATGCCTACGGAGCGCTTGTGGGTATCTCCTCTCCTTGACGTGCGTGACCCGCTCCTCCTTCAACGGTATCTCGTGCTCCGCCCTACCGGTGACGCCCAACTTATCACCCTCCTTGAAAAAGATGTCGTTGAACTCTTTTAAAATTTTCCCCCTCCAGTCTTCCGCCCTGTTCACTACTCCAATTTGCCCTTTTTCCCCTTTTAACACCGAGCAACACCTATACCGCTTTTTCCCAATCCTAATACTCCACCTCCCCTTTTTATTGCTCACCCTGGCTCCTACCTTTTCCAATAGATCACAGCCTATAATACCATTATACGACTTGGCCATTTCCCCTATTACATGGCATACTAGTTTCTCCCCCCTGTCCGACCATTTTTCCAAACTCATCTCTACCTCCCCCTCAATGGTACAAGGGCCACCCAGGGTAATCAACTTACAGGAACATGCCCTTACCTGGAGTGCTCCGTTGCAGCCACTGAATTGCTCCGCCGCTCGCCGACTCAGGATGGTGCTGGAGCTCCCGGTGTCCACCAGGCACCTCACTCCTCGCTCCACTTGGATAATAGGCAGACCGCCGCTTCTCGCCCTCACGTTGTGTACCTCAATGATGCGGTCGCCTCTCTGCTGACACCCTCCTCAGGCTGCCACACGTCCGGTCGTCCCTGCTCGTCTCCGTCCGCTGCTTCTCCTCCGGCTCCCAGCGGCTCCGGCTACTTCCTCTCCGTTACCTCCTGGTTCGTCCCTCTCCGTCTCTGATGTTGCAGACTCCTCTGACATCCTCGAGGAAGACTCGGATGGCCTCCTCTGTCCTCTCCATACTCGGTTTATTTCCATTGGCTCTCCCTTTGGAAATCTCCGATGTATGTAGGGGCACTGCCTTGCTATGTGCCCCTCGTTCCCGCACTCAAAGCATTTGGTGCGGGGACAATTTGCCACAAGGTGTCCCGGTTTGCCACATCCATGGCAACGCCGGTCTTCTTTCCTGTTAGGCGCTGCTTTCCTTGGACCTCGCCCTCTCTGCTCTGCTGGCCTTGACCGTTACTCCGTCTCCCTTCTTCTCCATGGCGCACCACCAGGTCTTCTGTATTCCACCTTGGTCCAGCCGCCCGTGTCTTCCTTCTCAGCTCGGAATTCCTCCTCTCGGGCGCTCAAGTCCATTTGCTCCTGAGCACACTCAATGAAGCTTTTTTCTCGTGAAAAGTTTTCCCTTTTTCCCGTTTCTCTGGCCAGCTGGATCTTTAGGATTGTGCCCACAAACGCCATTTTGGCCTCTACTTCTGCTGCGCTCGCTGTTTCCCTTAACTTATCGGTAACCTTGTTGAATTTGGCCAATAGCTCCCCTGCATATTTACCGCAGCTCTGGCGTGGATGCTTCGTCTCTCTGAAGAGCTGGAACAAGTCCTCTTCAGGAGTCCATCTGCCGCCACCATATGCTTTTTTGAGCCGCTCCTTTATCACCTCCCAGGGTGTCTCCTCATCCGCCTGAATTAAATTCAGGACGCTCCTCTTCACCCTGCAAATGAGGTCTGCCCGCAGCGATTCCGCGTCGTGGCCGTCCAATAAATCTTCTGCTCTCTTGGCCTCTATCCTCGCTAGCACTCTATCAACACTCTTAATAAAGTGATTGAGCTCACCTGTTTCCCCGGTGAACCTCTCTATGTCAGAGACCGCTTTTCTGAGGTCCTGAGCAGTGGCTGTTCTGACCTTGAGCCAGGCGAGTGTGTTGGCATGGGCCTCAGCCATCGTCTCTCTCTTGGAAGTGGTGGCAATCCGTTGTTCACCTGTAGAATAGGTGGCCTCAGGATGCTGTTCTCTTCCATCCGCACTCTTCTGACCGGAAAAGAAGAAAAAAAAAAAAATTCTCCTACCTCGGTCCTCTGCTCCTCGTAGTCCCGGGTTTCGGCACCAGTTAAATAGACTGAAGAACTAAACTTTAAAAAAAAGAAATAAAAGGGATAATGAAACGCACGTAATGACTGTTAAAGAATAACTGGTTTATTGCTTTGATGCAGCTCTATTTATACAAGTACATTGTTTGTTGTGACTAGAGATAGGATTAAGGCTAATACTAGCCTGCTTCGGACCTTGACTTATATATATATATATTAGAACTAATAAGTCAAAAAAATAAATAAAAAATTGGAATATTCTTTTTCTCTTTTTTTAATGGTGTAATTCGTTAAAGTTATGTATAGAGAGTTTAGATACTTAAGTGTTCCATGGTGTAGGTCTCCTCTCATTTGGTGAGTCCCTTTCTTCCATTTTCCATGGGCAGGGGTGAAATAAAATCCAACAGCCTGTCGGTGCATCTCGATGATCTTTCTCAGTGAGAGATCGGTGAGTAACTACTTCCTTCTTCTAGGGAGGTCTGGCCCAGACTGACCTTTGGTGTCTCTTATCTCCCGAGTAATAATACGTAACTTAAACCGTAAACATATAACTTGAACCATAAACATGCTATTCAACTATTGACAATTTTTTATTATAAATCAAAAGGAGTTTTCTTTTATCACTATAGGAGGTGATAATAGATTTAAGAAAATAAATTATCGGGCTTAAACAGGAGAACTTGAAACAATTGGAAGTCAGAAGATGGAGGAACGTTGCTTCCGATAGACCAGCTTGGCAAGCAATTTTTGATAAGGCCCTTTTTCTTGGAGAGCAGTAGCGCCATAAATAAATAACTTTGTAAATGAAGATGAAAAAGCAATATATTAATAATAATTTTTTTTATTTTTTTATTTTTTTATTCGAAGTGAAAGAAAATCATACAAATGACAACGACGAAAATATAGGCCAGTTAACCTGTTTATCTATTCTCTCTTAGTCCCTGACGGTATAGACCATGTCGGAACTACTGTCATCATTCACCATTCCCTCTCTCACCACGTATTCCTTTTACCAGCAAATGAATTCCTACAACCCACAGTAGTTGTTATCAAAACCTTCTCCTTTCCTGTCACGACTACAGCAGCCTACTTCCCCCCAAATAAACCAATCTTCACATCCTAGTTCCACTCATTTTCCAATTCCTTGGGTTATCGCTTTCTCCTTGGTGCTGACTTAAATGCTAAGCACCATCAATGGGGTATAAAACCACCAACACCCTTGGGCGAGCATTGCAGTCTGCACTTAATTCTTAATTCTTAATGATATTATAAATTTAATAGTAACTATGGATGATTTTATAATTATTCTACTCAGTGGTCAGCTCACAATTTACACTCAACGACAAAATGCTAGACACACCCTTGTAAATATGAAAAAATAATTATGATTTCTTTATTTTCGATTGATATTAGTTTTTTTAACGCAGCTTGAAGGATAAGTTAAGTTATTAGAAAAGGAGACAGAATTATCAGACCTTGTTGAATATAATTTCTAGAATACAATTGAATTTAAATCCAATATTAGTAAATATTTACATTTTGCGTCAAAATTATAGACACGCTATCGTTTACGATTTACTTAATCTCTAGAGGTTGAAACCAATATATACCATTTCTACTTTAAAGCTGTATTGGATTTGTACGAAATCAGACACAAATAATCACGCCAATTATGCGGGATAATCAATGATTTTCAGATTAAGAGCGCCGTTTGATTGCTTCACTAATGCGGATGGGATGAGTTCTAAAGAGATCGCACACCACATCATATTGAGTTTTTCGTCAGTTGCAGATTTTTAATGCACGGAGAAGCATAAGTAATTCGCCGCTTTGTCATTAGAAGAAATTTTTTTCTAAGTAGTCTTTGTCAATTTGTTATTAATATTTGGACATTCCTAAGGTTCGTTTCAACTCCAGGGTTTCTCAGCGACTGCCCTGATGTATATTCTGTTTTTCTTGTAATGACAAAGGAGGGGGCCCTCAGTTGAGCGGTTGGTTCCATATGTTTCTCCGTGCCTCTTAAACTTCGCGACTGATGAAAAGCTCTATTTGATAAGGTTTGCGATATCCAATGCTCCGAAAGATATAAAATTATTTCTTTACAGGGTGAGTACCTCTTAGCGTAAAAAACAATTGGGTGAAACTAGATCAAAAATGAAGAAAAATGCCGTAAACCTTACCTGTCTATTCCAATCCGTTGCAGATATAAAATAATTCAAAGAATTTTTTGAGGATACCACGTGTTTTACCATAAAAGCTGTAATATCTCCACTTTGTTTAAATACTTTTCAAATTTTGACCACATTTTCGGATTTAGCATTAAATTTCCTATAACACTAGATCACATGTAACCTTGAATTTTACAAACTTGGGACCTAAAGAACAGCTTGATCTTCACCTTTTTTAGGGAAGTTACCATGTCTTATAATACTCTTAAAATCCACAAAATTGTAAATCTCACAAAAACTTGCAAATTTAAGCTCCTTTCATGTGGTATGAAAAACTTAATTATCCGTACTAATTTCATGGAGAAATTTAATTTTGAAACCGGAAAAACATGGTGTTTTCATTTCGCATGCATATCAGTTACTTGTGTAAATAAGACATTATGATAATCGCTTAATGGAAATATGCATTTTAAACATAATAAACTCTTCATTGGAATAAAAAGCAAAGGAAATATTTATTGTTTAATAGAACATAAAGGAAAACTGCCAATAAGACGACACCTGATCAAAGGATTTTATGTTATTACATTTATTTATTATTATTATTTAGAATTTATTTTTGACATTCCAACTCATCCTACCACTTACGCTGATGACACGTGTGTGTTATCAGTAAACAATGATCCCTTCATTGCCTCCCAAACACTCCCTGACCCTTCAAAAATGGTGTCAAAAATGGAGAATCAAAATAAATCCAAAAAAATCTCACCAAATAACCTTTACCCTTCATTGTAAGCCCACGATTTTCTGTCCTACAGTATCCTTTAACGATATTCCACTAATCCCTGTTGAACAGATCCGCTACCTTGGACTCCACTTGGACAAACGTCTTACTTGGAATCCACATACCAGACTAAAAAGACAAGAAACTGCCCGTCGTTACAGATTACTTCAACATTTATTAGACAAACGTTCAAAGCTCCCAATTAATTACAAAAGACTAATATAAATGACTGTGATTAGACCTATCTGGACGTACGGAGTTGAGCTTTGGGGCTCCACTAAACCATCCAATTCATCTCGTATCCAATCCTTACTATCCAAAATCCTTCGAAAAATCCTCAATGCACCTTACTTAGTCACCAATAAACTTATCCATACAGATCTTAATGTTCCATATGTTGCAGATTTAGCCCAAACCAGATATCTATCCTATCATAGTAAGCTCCATAACCACTCAAATCCCCTAATTTCTCAACTTGCTCCCCACACTATTCCTGATAATCCTCCGAGGCGTCTGAAAAGAAGATGGCCCAGAGACCTTCTAGTGTAGAATTTTTATTTTAAAGTGCTACTGATGGGTAGTACTTTTCATGTTTAGCCACGTTATTGTAATAGTTAACAGCACATTTATTTGATGTATAAATTTTGTACAGTTGTAAATTTCAATAAATTGTTATTAAAAAAAAAAAAAAAAAAAAATGATTTTATTATATTTTCAATGTAAGGTTTAAAACCCAATGATAATGAACATAGACCTCAATTTTGAAATTAGCTTCTGAATGCAGATGATGTTGAAGAATACCACTTTTTGAGGTGAATTTTATAGACAGATGAGTCTGTTTTTACAGGGGAAGGCATATCTACCTTTCCATGTGGGGTATCGTTGGTTTATTCATTTTTGTACTCCTGCTGAATAATGTGGAGAAGCACCATGGTGTTGGATAATCATATTTTGCCGAACCTCAGGTGGAATATTGTGATGAAGTTGTGGTAGGATATTATTTTAAAAATCCTAGTAATTCTCATCATTTAATCTGTTGTGCAAACTATGATTTTTTGATATTATTCGTCAGGAGTACAAAGATGAATAAACCAACGATACCCCACATGGAAAGGTAGATATGCCTTCTCTTGTGAAATATACCAAATTTTAACTACATCATTTTCATAGTTCTAGGTTTAGCAACAACAAAAATTTAAATGTACAATGTTGAGTGTTAGAAACGGGTTTTGCCACACTATCTCATACTTTTATGGTTAAAAATTAAAATCCAACCAGATCAAATCGATTATTTCTGTCGAATGAAAATTATTACAAATCGAAATGCTGATCCTCAGCTGTTTTATGTTGTGTGTAAAAATATGAATTTTGGACCTTTAGTTGTAAGCACTGATAATGCAGTCCATAGTATGCAACAGTTTCTTAATAGTCTCTGTCCATCTGGATTACCAACTCATATATTAAAATTGAAAATTGGATGTCTAATTATGCTTTACGTTATCTTCAAACACATAATCAATCAAAATTTAACCAAGTTAATAATGACTGCTATGCTATATAAAAATATAATTTTTAATTGTTCACTTCAATACAAGATTTTTATCGATAGACAAAAAAAAAAATCAATTATTAATTAAAATTATCCAAGATCTTCACTGATGAGAGAGGGCGAAGCCTCGATGGGGATGCTAAGTTATATATAAAAGGGCAAGCCATTTCCGTTCCTGATCACTAACCGCGAAAACTACAGAACCAAATTTTAACATCATCTTCATAGTTCAAGAAAGTTTTAGCAGTAATAAAATTTACATATTTTCTATTAAATTACTGTTTAAAAAGCGATAAGTATGTGGTGTGCAGTAAAGTTTTAACATTGACCAATAGCTAGCGAGCGCCATTCAAGAGAGGTTACAATGATCCGGTGTTAAATATAGCAAGAAATTGATGATAAAATTACTTAATTCAATTAAATTGTTATCCAAAAAGCTTTAAATATGTGGTGTGACGTGTGGATTCCAGTGAAATTTAAAAATCGAATGATACGTCGCAAGCGACAATAGCGTTTTTAGTAAAACTAATGAACCTATCTGAACAAAATTTTAACTACATCATCTTCATAGTTCTTGAAAGATTTACAATTAGAAAGTTTACTATAATTCATATAAAATATTTATACTATTATATAAAAGGACAAGCCATTTTTCGTTTGTGATCACTAACCGCGAATATTTTTGACTCCAGCAAGATGGCCGAAAATATGGTTGACTTCAAATTTGTTATTGAAACAATGGAAGATGTTATGACGAAGGGCTTGAAGAAAGAGTTAAAACCTAAACTTCAGGACTCACTAACGTTTTTAAAAGAGTACGTAAGTAATCTTTGTACTCAATCTAATGATTTAGGTAATAAATCTGGGGTCACTATAGATAACCTATCCCCAAACAAAAAAAATTAGTTATTCCTCAATTACAAAAAAAGTGGTAACGAAAGTACAACATAGACCTGTTTTTAAAGCTATTATTAAACCTAAACAGACATTACAACCCAATCAGATCACGAAAGAATTCAAAACCATAATAAACCCAAAAGAATTAAGAATTCCTTTTCAAAAGGTTATGGAAACTAAAAAAGGGTCTTTGGTAATCCAAACTGACCGTGAAAGAGATTTAAATAAAATTGAAGAGAAAATTAAAGATTCAAACACAATGTCGTACCGTAAATTATCGAAAAGAAATCCGCGGGTTTTAGTTAAATTTATCGAGGAGGACATAACCTTGGATAACATAATAGAGTACATGGTGGCTCAAAATGAAGAAATACCCCTTCAAGAAGATAAAATAAGGCCGGTAGTTATACTAAATAACAGAAATAATACTCGACACGCAGTATTAGAAGTTGATGCAGGGACCAGAGAACTACTGCTCTATAATAGGATTAGCCTGGGCCATCAAAAAGTTATCATTCAAGATTATTTTAGAATAAGAAGATGCGGGCAGTGCTTGAAGTTTCACCACAGCACTAGAGATTGCAGAGGGACTGTGGCATGTTCAAGATGTGGAGGAGGACATTCGGCGAATGACTGCACGTCTCAAGAAATCAAATGCATAAGCTGCGAAAATTTCAATAAAGTTACAAGAAGTCAGCAGAAGCGCTCTACTTGCCATTCTGTATTCGACCGAAACTGCCCTTCATACTTAACTGAAATACAGAAATTGGCATCCAACACTGACTATAACATCCCTCTCCAGTAAGTCTCAAAATACATTATATCAACTACATATATAGACTGTACACAATGCATTTTATTTATTTATGACGTATAGACACTTAAATATCATACAGCTCAACACACATCATTCAAAATACACTTCAAACATGCTACAACAATATATAAACATCAAAAACATAGATATTTTGTTGCTTCAAGAACCTTACACAAGGTTAAACAAAATAGTAGGTTATAGTAAATCGTATGTTTTTCAAATTATAGATAAAAAACCCAGGGCTGGCATTGTAATAACTAATAAACATATCGATGCTTGCATGATAATGCAATATTCTGATTCCGATTTTATTTGCTTAGAATTAACATATGGAAAATTGAAATGGATTTTGATTAGCGCATATTTCGACATAACCCATTGTATAAATTCAGACTTACAAAAATTAGAAAAAGTATTAAACTATTACAGCAATTATAATATTATTATAGGTATTGATTCAAATGCCAGGTCTAAATATTGGTTTGATAAACGCACAAATGCAAGGGGTAAACTAATGGAAACCTTTATTGTGGAAAACGATCTGTTTTTATTAAATACTGACTCAGAACTAACAACTTTTCAAGGTGCGAGAGGTAACAGTAATATCGATCTTACTTTAATAAATACAAACGCAACTCGACATAACCTTGTACAAAACTGGACGATTTCAAGAGAAACTAATTTTTCGGACCACAATATGTTAACATACCAACTACACGTATACGGGAATGACTGGACAGCAGTGAAAATCAAAAAACTTTGTATATTTGACAGAAAATGGTGACTGGGAAAAATTCATGACTAACTTGAGACATCAATTTATGAAACAATTTTTACCGCAACACATTCATACCAACTGGGAATGGACAGAAAATGAGACAGAAGACCTGATAATTAATGAAATACTCCACCTTTCGACTGACAGCATAGTTAATAAAATTACAAAATCTATTACGAAATCTTGCAATGTTGCATTCAAAAGATCCGGAAACTTCAAACGTCGAACTGAACACCGTTCCGTACCTTGGTGGAACTCTGAACTGACTAACTTACGAAGACATACTAATCATCTTAGGAAAATATATCAACGGACAAAACATAACGGAATATTAAGGGAAATCAAAAAAATTGAATATCTAAAAAGTAAGCATGAATATCAAAAACATCTTAAGAATTCTAAATTAAATTCTTGGAAAACATATGCTACTGCTTCTACTGCGTGGCAATGGCCTTATAAATTTGCAACAAACAAAATTAAATCTCACAGTTTACTCTCAACAATAATGACCCGACCAGGAACATTCACAACAGACACTCAGCAAACATTATATCACGTACTGGATAAAATAATTAAAGATGACACAACAAATAATGACAATAATGAACATAGACAAATGAGACTAGACGTACTTACCCCACCCAATAACGAAGATGACGAAGGCATCCGAGATTACGAAATATTAGATACAATTAAACAATTAAATGATAAAAAAGCCTGTGGAATAGACAAAATAGACTCTCGAATAATTAAGAAAATTGCTGAAACTTTTCCAAAATTGATTACAGCTATTTATAAAATTCTATTTAAAAGAAAGGAATTTCCAAAGAACTGGAAAGTGGGTAAACTAGTTCTAATTCCTAAATCAAATTCATATTCACTTAGACCTTTGAGTATGCTTCCTGTGATGGGTAGGGTTTTTGAAAAAATATTAAAAAATAGACTAATGTACCACCTAACGACTAACGAAATACTTGACAGACATCAATTTGGATTTAGACCACAATCTGGAACTGACCAAGCCCTCAACGAACTGACTGAACAAATCAATAACACGCTCCACCAAAAAAGTAACTTATTAGTAGTTTCTTTAGACATTGCTGGAGCTTTTGACAATGCTTGGTGGCCTGCGGTTCTACATAATCTTAAAAAATATGACTGCCCAAAAAACTTATACACGATTATTCAGAATTATTTCACTGACCGAAAACTTACTGCTCAGACAAACTATCACTCAATAGAAAAGAAACTGACTTTAGGAACTCCTCAAGGATCAGCATTATCACCAATATTATGGAATGTATTAATTAATACAGTTTTCGAAACAGACTTACATGAAAATACAACGTTACTAACTTATGCAGATGACTTACTGTTACTTATAAAAAGAAAAGACTTTGATGAACTCCAGGAAATAGCAAATCTGACACTATCAAGACTAGGACATTGGACTAGAGGTAATAAACTTAACTTTAATTTGGAAAAAACTAAATTCATTATTTTTACAAGAAAAAGGAGAGTACCAGACTTAGACATACGACTCAATACAGTTAGACTAGCACAATGTGACACAATGAAGTATTTAGGTGTACTCTTCGATAGAAAACTAAATTGGAACAGGCACTTAGACAACCTTTATAACGACACTCTACGGATGATTAACGGACTGTCAATAGCTGCTAGAGCAACATGGGGCCTTAAATCAGAGGTTTTAAAAGTAATATATGAAGCAGCTATCCTCCCTAAAATGCTTTATGCTGTACATGTTTGGCATCCAGCTGTACTTCGTAAAAAAAAATGTTATAAAACTACAAAGGCTACAAAGGATCATTGCAATCAAAATATGCAAAGGATACCGCACGTTGTCATTTGATGCTGCGACATTATTGGCGGGTATTTTGCCAGTTCAATTAAAAATTGACGAATTAACGACATTGTTTAACATTAAAAACACAAAGACAGGATATAAAGACCTAACATTAGACAAAATAGAAAAAAAACACAAACTGTAAGTTTTGGATACACCCTGCATCAAATTTGTGGACTACACCCAAATGTTATTCAGTGAATATCGACAAAACAGAAATCTATACGGACGGTAGTAAGGACAGCGAGAACGTTGGATGTGCATGGTTATTTAAAGCTCAAGATGGCAGAACCATAGAACATCAGTATAAACTAGAATCGTACTGTTCAAATAACCAAGCCGAGAAATTTGCTGTTTTGAAAGTTACGGAATACATAATTAACGAACCTCAAAAGACTAACACACATATTACAATACATACGGACAGTAAAATTTTAATAGAGTCGATTAATAATACAGCCATACATGACTATTTGACTGACCTAATCAGACGAAATTTAATAACCATTAAGAACAAAGGGAAAATGGTCTCTATAAAATGGGTTAAAGCACACTTTGGAATTGAGGGTAACGAAAGGGCCGATTACCTAGCCAAAGAGGCGGCTAAAAGTAATTTGTTACCTTCGTATAACAAAGTTCCATTATCATATATAAAGCGGGACATAAGTTCTGATATGGTTAAAAAGTGGGACCAATTGTGGGTGACCTCATCAAAGTCACCAAGCTTACACAGATTTATACCTCACATTACACACAACAATTACAAACACATACAAAGTAACAACTACAAACTAACACAACTAATGACAGAACACGGAAACTCTAAACAATATCTTAAACGTTTTAACATAATACGATCTGACATATGTAATGAAGACGGACAGACTCAAAATTTCAAACATGTACTTTATGAATGTAAAGCATTTGAAAGACACAGGTTTAATCTAGTAAAAAATATTATTCTCAAACATGGAACATGGCCAGAGACAGAACAAAATTTGCTCTCTAAATTTAAGACTGACTTACTCACGTTTATACGAAAGATCGACTTTGACAAACTGACAAATGATGGGCAGCAAAGGTAGTTTCTTGTTGGCTTTTGTTTTGTTTTTTTTTTTTTTTTTTTTTTTTTTTTTTTTTTTTTTTTTTTTTTTTTTTTTTTTTTTTTTTTTTTTTTTTTTTGTGATTTTGTTTAAATATTTTTGTTATATTACTACGTTATGTACGTTATGCTAAACTAATCATGTTAACTTTTAATAACATTGTAAAACATGTAGTATGCCTGTAAGGCATGGAACATGTTAATATACAAATAACCGCGAATATTACTGAACCAATCTGTACTAAATTTAACTACATCATCTCTATAGTTCCAAGAAGGTTTAGCAATATTAAAATCTACTGATTTTAAATTAATTTTTTATTAAAAAAAGATAATATGTGGACAACAGTGAAGTTTGAAAATTGGCCGATAGGTGGCGAGTGCCATTCTACACGAGAGGCTACAAAAGAGCTTGAAATCGATGATAAAATTTATTTATTAAACTATCAAGAAAATTATTTTAAAAAATTTAAATATGGTGCGCAATATGTGTATCCCAGTGAAGCTTGAAAATCGACCGATTGTGTTTAGTGCCATTCCACAATAGTTCCCAAGTTTGTAAAATTCAAGGTTACATGTGATCTAGTATTATAGGAAATTTAATACTAAATCCGAAAATGTGGTCAAAATTTGAAAAGTATTTAAAAAAAGTGGAGATATTACAGCTTTTATGGTAAAACATGTGGTTTCCACAAAAAGTTCTTTGGATTATCGTATATCTGCAACGGATTGGAATAGAAAGTTGAAGTCTGCAAGATTTTCCTTATTTTCGATCTACTTTCATCCAATCTTTCTTTTACACTAAGAGGTACTCATCCTGTATACAATCAATTAAACATGTTCCCTTGTTTGTGTTAGTAGTTAAATATATAATTAAAAAAAAAAAAAAAAATACAGTTATTTCTTAGTTGGTGAAGCATCGTAAAATTACTCAATATCAAAACAATAACTTAACAAATGTTATTGTTCATATTAAGACAAATAGAGTAATTGGTTAATATATATAAATCACTTTGCCCTTGCGCCGCCTAGAGAGGGGGCGCCAGTAACATGGAGATGAGCGAAGTAGACCCATCAACCGGAAACAAAGGCCACCTCACGAGGGAGAAGTGGTCCCACAAGGTGGAATTTATTTTATCAGGAATCGGATTTGCGGTTGGCCTCGGCAACATCTGGAGGTTTCCATATTTGTGTTACAAAAATGGAGGAGGTAAGTTAAAATTCTATTCAGCGTTAAGTTAATTTGTCGTATTGCAGCAATATATAATGTAGTTTTATTTTTAAATATTTTTAAAATACAAGAACAATATAATAGACGTCATGAAAAATTAAAAAAAATAATAATAAAAAAAAAATCAAACGGTCAAAATATATATATATATATATATATATATATATATATATATATATATATATATATCGTGCTCTTGAAAGAAATAATATCAGCATGGAAAAAAAATACGGAAATATCTACTGGTAAAATAAATGAACATTTAATAAAGGAAATAAATATTAAATTAAGAGTTTAATAGAATTAATTTTTTGATGATAAATATGGACTATCTATTAAAAATTTTTAAATGTCACTGAGATTTGTATCATTTCAATACTTGAGTTGAATACTAACAAGGGGAGGATACTTTCAGTAGCTCTCGGGTCATTTCTGCAATTATTTCGGAGGTTCCTGGGTGGTTCATTAAACACGTATTTTGCCGTTCCCACTAATGAGCCATAGAAGTAAAGAAAAAAAATAAATAGGATTAAACTAATTTATTTTATATCTCGAGTTTAAAAAATGATATCGACAGGATTCTTGCACCAAGGAAAAATACAGCCGCTTCACAGATTTTGGTTTAGTTTGATTAAATTCTAAAAAAAGTTCTTAGATCTTCAAGCACACCTTTATAAATTCTTTTCTCGCATAAATGACGCCAGGTTTTAATTTAGCACCCTCAAAAACATTGAAAAACGTATTTCAATAAAAACAAAAAATATTATTTTTTCACTCTCTTTAAGAGTAAAAAATTTTTAAACCTATTTGTAAATCTTTAAATCGCCATTACTTTGTTTCTCCATTCAATTTGAATGATATCGCTGGAAAGAAGAGAGCCTCAGGTTTCTTTTAATGTACATAAATACCGAAATACATTTTGATTTTTAACTTGAGTTTTAAATCAGATAGTAAGATGAAACCAGAGACATTTCAATTGTATCACCACCCTATATTTTGAGTAAAAATATGATATTGATACATTCAACCGTCTAACCGTAATTCAAGTTTTTGTTGATTAAAAAAAAAATTGCTTACCAGACAAATTTTGAATGGTATGATTTTTATTTTTCTGTTTGGATGAAATTTCGTAATTATGGCCTCTTTTGAATACTGAGTTTTTAGATTCTGACGTCGTTTTTTGTGAGAGAAAAAAAAAATCAATAAAGGTGGTTTATTTGAAGATTTAATATTTATTTTAGAATTTAATTAATCTAAACGGTTGTATTTTACGTTGAATTATAACTAAAAAATAAAAATTTTGGTTCAAGAATCTTATCGATATAAAAAGTTTTAAACTCTGGATATAAAATAAATTAGTTTAATGATATTTCTTTTCTTTATTTTTCTCGGCTTCTAGGGCCCATTAGTCGGAATGGCAAAATACGTGTGTGTTCGCGCCGATCGGCGCTTTTGTGTTAAGGGGGAATGAGAAAATTGTAAGTTAGTTCCCTCTACCGACTTCCCTCATTAACCGGCCCTTTACTTAGTTTTCCTATTGCCAACCAGAGGGCAGTTGACTATATTAACTCTCGCAAAGTTTAATATGCGGGAGTTCTAATCGCAATCTTAATCCCCTCAGGACCATTCTCGGTCACTCTGTTCCTGCCCTCTGCCCTGGATGCACCTACTTTTGTCCAAGACTTCATAGTCTTCCTAGTTTACATGCTCAAGGCTCACATAGCCTTCCGAGAACCTTTTATATGTTAAAAGTGTTTTCCTTTCGTGCTACAACCAGCAAAATTTTCCTTTTGACTTTAATGAGTGGTGATAGCAGAGGAGGAGAGTTCAATCAAGTTTTACAGGCCACAAGGAGCGTTCGCCTGTCTGTGAAGACTTCAGGGGCCCCGCGAGAGCTAGAAGGCGTCCGTAACCAGGTGAGTGCGCTTATCTGTATTTTTTGGTTGAATTATTTTCCCGCTAACATCTCCCCAAAGTTGCAGAACCTCGCTTTGATTAAATTCTATACAGTCCATTTTTACTGCGCCGAGGCGAGTTATTCGCACCGGCAATTTTCATTAACATTTTTGGTCCTCCGGGCCGGATATATTGTACCGCATTGAAGCGAGAATTTTTGCAGTTTTGGGGCGATTTATCGGCCGCTCATTTTTCAATTTGATTTATTTTACTGGTTATTATTTTCAAATTTCCAGAAATCACGAACTTTTGACCACCTTCCGTTCAAAGTACGTGATTGCCAGTTTCTGCCGGTTTTTAGCTAACCCTATAATCAGCCAGTTTGTCTCCATTAATTTGATCAGCTGGTCGCTGACGTCACCACCTCCCACTTCTCTAGTAAAGTACTCGTTACTGCGTCTCGTAACAGTTCCCGCCATATTGCCTTATTGTAACGTCAGTTACAATAACGTAATAATTAGTCTAATTAATTTAGCCACTTTCTCTCCTTTCCCTTACTGCTTTGCATATTACAATTTTATTTTATCTGTTTATTTATATATTCCATATTTTACAAAATGCCTTCTGAAGACAAAAACATCATTTTGCAAACACAATTATTGGCAAGGAGGGAAACAGTGTTTGCTGTTATAACTAGCAGTTGGGCCCAAATAAAAGCTTCTTCTGTTGAGGATATTTTTTATGTTCAGACTCTTTGCGAGGATTTACCCTCTCTTCAAGCTAAATTTGAAACGGTAAATGAAAAAATCAGTGACCTAAATTTTATCCTATCAAAACAGAATCAAGTAGATACCCAAGCCCCAGCTATAGCCTTCAATGATATAGCGCGTAAAATAAAGGCTAAATTATTTCAGTTAAAAATAGAACAACCCAGTATAACCTCAACACCGGTTGCCACCCCTATTCATTTGGCTCAAAGTGCTTTCTCCTTACCACCTATCAATCATCAATCATGGAAATCTTCGGAAACTGAAAATATTGAAAAACTCCCAGTTGAACAATCCGTGAGTACAGACCATAAAGACTCAAATGTTTCTGACATTCCAGAAAACATTGACCCTTCTATTGACATCCATACATGTAGTCATGCACTAACCAGTGATAACGTTCACCAGGACATACAAATCAATAATCTAGATGCTTCTTTATACTCAAATCGAGTTTCAATAATTAATCACGTAGATAAAACAGGTGTGGTGCTGATACCACTGTCAGTGATTCATCTGATGAAAGGTCATTTGCTTCTCTTGCAGAAGAGGATAATTACATCTCATCCTCAAATAGCCGCTATTCTTTAGCCAATCAACATTGTTCAAAATTCCTTCTTATTAAAAATAAAAACAATAAGAAACCAGTATGTTCACAAGGTAACCAAGATAGTGTAACCAGTAAAATTCCGGTCTCGAATCCTATTGAAACTACCCTTTTAAAACCACCAGTTGTCAATATCAAAAGGTCTGTACGATCTAAAATTTCGATGTCTGTTAAATTTTCCCCGGTAGGATTTGCTGATGTTTCTTCTCTCTCACTAATCATGCCCATATTGACTCTAGGAGTCTTTCTCCTACTCATCCCACGCAAGCCAAAGTTTTTTGTTTAGGGACTCAAGATCCCTCCTCTTTGACCAATTGCCAGGAACATTGGCCACCTCCTTACCGTGACCCCGACTTAAGCACCAAGCCATTACCGGATCTTAAGTCTACTCCCATTGCGCTCATCACAAATGAACCTGACCATACCTTTAAACATTTTTCTGGGTCTCTCCTTAATATCCGTGCCGATAAGCCGGCAAAGCCGCCTTGTTGCAGTACTCCTTTCCTCGGTAGCCTGGAGGTCCTCAGGGTGGGCGGCATACTTGACAACGCCGTTCCTAATTATAATTCACAACGTTATAGGTGGACTTCAAATTCCAAGCTCCGTTGTGGAACCAAGAAACTGGGCGGCGTTGTTGTGAGCAAGGGACTGAACAGCTCCTCACTCTCCCGGCCTTTAGCCCTTATTTCCGAGCATTTTCAGGGTTCTCTACTCAAAATTCGTACCGGAAAGCCGGCAAAGTCGCTTTGCAACCTGACGCCTTTCATCGACAGCCTGGTTGTTCTCAGGGTGGGCGGCCAACTTAAGAACGCCAATTTAAAGTACGATTCCCGTCACCCAATTTTGCTTCCTAAGTCCGCATATCTATCTCTGTTAATCTGCAAGCACTTTCACAGTTCCACCCCACACGCTGGGCCTACTACTTGCCAGGCCCTCGTGTGTAGCCGTTACTGGATTATCTCGTTGCGTCAGCTGTTAAGGAAGGTGATCCACCGTTGTACCACATGCCTTCGTTTCCGTGCTCCTACCGTGCAACCCATTATGGCTGACCTGCCTTCGTGCCGCGTTCGGCCCAGCAGACCTTTCTTCAACACCGGGATTGATTTCGCGGGGCCATTTCAGGTTCGCGCGTCGCGGCTTCGTAAATCTGCTCTTACCAAGGGTTACTTATGCGTATTTGTGTGTACCGCCACCAAGGCCGTGCACCTCGAATTTGCCTCTGAGCTTTCCACTGCCGTTTTCCTGGCTACTCTAGATAGATTCGTTGCACGCCGCGGTCTTCCGCATTCCATTCTATCTGACCAGGGTCGTAATTTTGTCGGAGCTAATAAGCAATTAAAAGACGTGCATCTTTTCCTCCGCGCTCATCACGAGGAAATTTCGAATGTCTTGTCGAGTCGAGAGATAAGTTGGGTATTCAATCCTCCTTTAGCGCCCAATTTCGGTGGTCTTTGGGAAGCCGCAGTCAAATCCGCAGAACCTTTGTTATCTCGGTTATCCACCGAAGTTTTATTCACTTTCGAAGAATATGCCACTCTTTTCGCTCGGATCGAGGCTATTCTAAATAGCCGTCCTATCTGTTCATTGCCTTCTGCCCCCGCGGATGCCGCTGCTTACTTAAGTCCGGGACTCTTCCTCATTGGGGCTCCACTTTTATCCGTTGCCGAGATTCCTATTTCTGAGGATCATCATTTAACGTCTAGATGGAAGATCATTTCCCAGTATTCGCAGCATTTTTGGCGACGATGGTCCAGGGAGTACTTAAACTCGCTGCTGCAGCGTACTAAGTGGACCGCAGTGTCCAAACCAATAAAGCAAGGCGATGTTGTTGTGATCAAGGGTGTAAATAGCCCTCCCCTCTCCTGGCCTATAGCCCGCATCTCTCGAACTCAAGCCTGGGCTCGACGGTGTACCTCGAGTGGCCATCCTTGAGACCTCCAATGGTACTCTCACTAGGCCGATCAACAAGCTCATTCCGCTCCCGGAATGACGTCTGTGCCATTTATGTTTTTTGTTTTATATAATTGTTTGCCCAGTTGGGCTGTTTCCTTTTCTTTACATTGTATAATTGTGCACCCATTCTTGTTACAGCTTTTTTATTATTCCTTTTTTCTTTATCTTTCTCTTTACTCAAATTCAGCTTTCTTTTCTCTTATTTTATTGTATAAATTTGCTGCTGCCGCACCCCATTTTCATTGTATAACTTTTGGAATATGTGTTCGCGCCGAATATTTTTTTGACCAGGAACATCCGAAAAAATTGCCAAAAAGATCTGTGAGAGTGTGCTTCCCTTGTATGTCGGTCGTGAAGAGTAATGGAAATAAGACATTATAGGTTTATTTATTACGGAAACTTTACTGTCATATTCTATATAAAAAAATATTGTTTGAATATAGAAACTCCCGTTTCAATTTTTTCCTGGATGAGCTATGCCGTTAAATTAATACCAAGACAGCTTCTTTCAATAAATGGTCATTCAAAATGTTCTAAAATCGCGGTATGGAGACAATCTGACGAACAATTATCTAACCAGTTTATCCTACAAATTTTATTTTTGTTGTTCATTTAATGTTTAAGACATATCTTTTATATTTGATATTAACATCATAAATAATGGTTAAATAGGCAGGCACTTAATAACTTTAGAGATCAGTGAACTTTATTGTCAATAATTTGAGCAAAGAGAAAAAAATGTTGCTAAACTTTTCCAATTTCAGGTGCTTTTTTGATTCCTTATACAATATGTCTTCTTACTGGCGGGATTCCAATATTTCTACTGGAAGTAGGACTAGGCCAGTACACAAGTGAGGGTGGAATTACTGCCTGGAACATTTGTCCCATCTTTCGAGGTAAATAATAGCATGCGTGTATGCATGAGAGCCATTGGAAAACTAGATGTACCTTGAAATAATGGATAGTATATTTTTTCTGAGTTAGGCAAAGCATGTGCAACACATCTTATCGCAAAATTTATATTCTGTTATTTCAACCGTGAATCGAATTCGCGGTCGGGAGACCCGCCTGGCACAACCAGCCACAAAAAAAGTGGGTACTCTTAATTGGCGAAAATCCTGATGGTTGAGGATGAATTCTGGCCAAATCTCCTGTTCTCATAACCGTTGGTTTATTAACAGTACATCCTGACCGAAGTACTGAAACCAAGACCCATAGCCGGGTTGTAGCGACATAATAAAATTAAAAAAAAAATGGTATCTGCAATGAATGTTAATAAAATTTGCAGTCTGATTTTATGCTCAGTAACACTTCTGCAAAGGACATATCTCGTAAAGATTTGAAATTTTCTCAGGGAACTGATACACAAAAAATAGTTTGTTTTAATTTTTACATAACGGCACCTGTACTGGTATTTGTAAGAAGAAGGAGGGATGAGCAGCAAGAAGCCTCTTGGGACTTTTCGCCAACTCCGGAAGGTTAGCTAGAGGTTGCCCCCTATCGATGCTTTGGGGAACTCGGCCATTCCACCTCTTGAATTACTAATTCTAATAAAAGTGATCATTCAAACTTAAAAAAAAAAAAGGATATTGAAGACATCAAATCATATATTGCAAAAATCACAAACTTCTCCAACTATTATATATTTTGCATGAATCCTGACTGCATTAATTTATATTTTATTTAAAGTATATAACGAAAAATAACAATTCTTTTTTCTAAATTGTGAAATGAATTTAAAAAACCATACTATATTTGGGGACTGAATACACATAGATTTATCAAAAGTAACGTACATATTATAGTATAAACTATTATTTTATGAAATTATTAGTATATGCAGTTATTTATTATTGTGCTTTCGTGTCTCTCTGACCAGCTGCTGTTCTTAACAACCTCCTCCTTTTCCCAAATGGCGATTCGGTGCATATACTTTTCTTTATTTCATATATATTAAATAGTACATATTCATAAAATAATTCATCTCCTATAGTTGATGTATGTTTCTTTAAACAGTAGTATTTTTTTACTGGAATAATATTGTTGTAATTTATATAAAGACTATTAATATTCGAACCACGGCCTCTACTTTCTTATATGGCAGGAAAGCTTAGCAAGTAAGCCCATTAATTAATGAAACTGACTGTATCTATCATCTATTAGTAATAAATTTACTAAACGTTTTGTGCTGACAAATGCAACCAAAACTGTACATTATGTACTTTATGTGCATTTATTTTATAGTTCACAATGTCATTATTAATCAATTGTAATAGCCAGACTATTGTCCTGTGTATTGCACTGATATGTTATTCTTAGGGGACAAGCAGTCGTAGAATAAAGTTTATTTTCTTCTTCTTCTATGCAATATACCATACAACATTATCTAATCAGTTTTCTTTATTATATTTCTTCAAAAGGAGATGTAATTAAAATATATCGGAGGCAACATTTATCGAATGATAGATAGTTATGGTCGTTTTGAAAATTTAAAATTAAAAAAAAATTAAATTGCATTCCAATGAAATAACGAATATCGCATCCATGAAGGGTTAGATGCCCATTATTTGATAAACAAATACTATTTCATTACAACGGATAAACAAGTAATAAACCACAAACTGGGATACATCTTTCCTGGTACAATATTTATTTATTTAGGAATACCTTTAAAAATTAAAATTAAAATTATTTATATTTGGGAATAAATTTAAAAGTTGCTTTTTTCAAAACAGTAAGCGGTTTTGAGGGTGCTGACATCGATATTTTATGGGACTTGATCAATATTTAATTTACAAGTTCTTATAGTAAATTTGACCAGCTTTTAGATGGAAATAATATATTTTGGATCAAACTATTGCCTTCGGAGTTATAGCCAAAAGAGTACCAAAAAACGTGTTTTCGCGGAAAAGAGCGACCCCAGTGAGAGTGCTGAAATGAGGGGTGTAGAGTGCATGAATTATGCGACTATTTTTGACTTCACAGCTTCGTTAGGAGTAGTTAGAAAGTAAATATACTAAAAGTCCCGGTCCCTGGAGGTACGGGAATTCCCAGTTTATGGTGAGGGAAGGGAAGAAGGTCCCATGCTTATTGTTCCTATACATATTTGTCCAACTCTCACCGGTGTTCGAGATATACGTTATTAAAAAGCGATAATTATAGAGAAAAAATATTTTTACCTCAATTTTTGTCAAACATTTTTCAAACATTCAAGTGCCAGAGACGTGTATATGAAATTAAAGTAATTTTAATGCTCTTCAACTTTGTTTCTGACAATATTTCTGAGAAACGATTGTGGAAGGCACTAGAAGGAAATGTATGTCCGAGCCGGTGCCCGCTTCTGCTCCGCGCTATATCTCGAAAACGTTTAGTCCCAAAAAAAAATTAATAGAACCAAAATTATAGAGAATATTATTATCTACTAGTTTTGTAACCTTCTTTATTGACGGCCGATGGATAGAAATCGAGATATTTGAAAAAAAATTATTTTTGTGACCTTTGACCTTGAATATTTAATTATACTAATGTGCTGAGATCGGTGACTTTTTACCACTTATTTAGAAGACCAAATACAAAGGTATATGCAAAAATTCAGCTTCATTGGTTCATTTCCGAGATTTGCTGTCTAAAACTCCTTATTTGACTGGGCTACAAGGACCCAAAGGACAAAAGGCAAAAGTATATTGATTTTTCTTTTTTTTTTTTTATGTAGAATCACAAGCATTTTTTAAAAACAAGGTCGGCGATAGGACTGTCCCCTGGTTAGTTGTTACAACAATGTAGATAAACCCTTGTCCTTTTCCACGATTCTCCTCGACATACCTTGGTCTCCAGCCTCTCTCAGCCAATCCCTCACACCAGGAGTCTTTAAGTTTATTTTATTTTGTTTTAGTATTATATATTTAACATTTATAATGCATGTATGAAACGCTTACTCTTCGTGAAGTATAATTCCCATACTTTATTACAACCTTGAAAGTTCTTTTTAATGTAATAACTGAAACTGGCCTCCTTTATATATTTGTCTTTTTTATCGATATTGTTTTGTTGTGGACAGACATTTAAACTGTGAAAGGTGGACCGTAGCAGGAAGTTGGTGGCAACACTAGGGAGGGTTACTTATTCTTATTTAATCAACGCTCCGGATACGTCGAATTGATGGCAACTCAAACAACTTTGTTTCAAACTAAACCTGTGTAGTATACGGCCAACAAATGAACTAATTATTCTCTCTACTTTTTGTAGGTATTGGCATTGGCACTACAATCATATGTTTCATACTAAACACTTATTATATCGTAATTCTTGCTTGGGCGCTCCACTACTTCTGGAAGTCCTTCACCTGGAATTTGCCTTGGGGATCTTGTAAAAATGACTGGAACACTGAGAATTGCTTCGGAAATAATTCATTTCAATCTGAAAATGGAACTTACCGTGTCCGAGTGGATCCCGTCGTGGAATACTGGGAGTAAGCTAAACTATATTGTAAATAATTTGAACATAAGCAATATGCATTGTTGATATTATTATTACTATTGAATGATTAAGAACCAATAAATATTCATCTTTTATGTCAGTGAAAAATAAATTTTGGTTTTTTACAAGCCAACAAAATATTGCCGCCTGTGTGTTTGTGTTTATCATGGTACATGTATTGTCTTATGACTTCTGGGGGACACCCCAGACCCCTGGATTATCTCAGTTTATATATATATATAATTACATGAGTATGTACAATCATTTAATAATAATACTAATAATGATAATAGTATTATATAATTATTAACAATGATATTAATAATAATTCACACTAGACTCTAGTGCGATCTTGGAGCTAGAATGTAATATTAGAAATATTAATATCAATTTATAATATTACTTTTTTTATTAATGAATAACAATAAAATAATTGTTACGATAGTTAAAGGACGGACGGTTACACTTTGGAAGCCAAGTTAGTCCCCGTAAAAATATGTACCATGTTAAAATTGTGTTCTTAATCCTGCAATTACTTATTGTTAAACAAATAAATTCTTCAGAGTGATCTGGCGAAAGCTGAGACTAAGCAAGATTATAACTTCTGCCCACTCTCAAATACTCACATTTATTTCCTTCTATAAATACAATTCACACCTTCCGTTATCCTGTTGTGTGGCGATTGAAGGAAAAAGCTGGAAACCGTGATCTAGTGAATCCTGACCATATTTGGGTATTATTTGGCTTAAAATGTAATTTATTATGAATAATGATAATTTATTTCATATATAATAATTATTTATATCATTCAAGTATTTTTAGTGTTAATTGGTGCATGAATTTTATACAATTGATGTTTCTATAGAACAGGACTGAAGTATTTCACAAGCATTGGGCCTGATCTCACGTTAGTCCTCATAATTTTCATATGATTGGGGCAACAGTAATATAGGAAAAACCTTTAAAATCGATAAAAAATGCTCCGATAATTGCTATAAAATTATTAATTAATCGAGGATCTACTAATAGACGTTTTATACATGAGATTTTTGGATGTCTGGAATTTAATTTCACTTATCACTTTTATTTAACATTTTCTCAGAGCGTAATATTTTCCTCCTGAAAATAGTTTAATCAACTTTGAGATGGAATTTCTCTTGAAAGAATTGAAACAGGACGTGTAAACACGCATTTGCATATCTTCCAATAAACGATGAATGGTAATTGAACTTTTCACCTAGGGAATATTGCTTAGTGACATATTTAAAAAAAAATCCTCTGGTTGTATTTTTAAATAATTTAGGTGCTTGCGGTAACTTAATTGTTTTTTCCTGAAGTCAGATTCAAATGAGATAAGAAATAACTTGCTATGAATGCTTTCTGTTCTATTTATTTTGTTATTAATTGTAACAAGTAAAATAATAAATTAAAAAAAAGATATTTAAAGACTTATTCCGTAATGGAAATATAAAAATAATGGAGATATAATTTAATAACTGAGATATACATATAACTGAATCAAAATGAGTTTCAAATAAATACTTATCATCAGTTATTTCTATTTTATTATTTTTTTTTTTTTTTTTATTGAAACAGCCGATCGCAGCACACAGACATTTGCTTACTCCCTCATTCTTTCCCCTCCTCCAAAAGAGTCCAGTTAAATAAGGCTCCTAATGTCCGTTTTCAAGAAAAAAACTGCCGAACTTTTATTCTCAACGGATCTTTATATTTTTTGTGGTGCTGAATCCGAGTCTGAAGTTTGCTACCGCGGCAAACCTCGGCTTCATACCCAAAATCACAAAATACCGGTTATTTTCGGTTTTTTATCTATAACACGAAATCGAAACTTTTTTCAGGGAAAGTCTTTAAATATTAACTGCAGCTGGAACTATTACCCACGAAATGAAAAAAAAAACTCCGAAATCGGACCATTTACCGCGAATATATGGTCATGGGAAAAAGGGTAGAAATTGGCCAACTGGTGATCAGTCAGTCCCACTTCTCTGCGAAAACATGTTTATCGTACATTTTAGTCTAGAGTTCCGAAACTATTTGTCCGATTCAAAATTACTTTTTTTCATCTTAAAGCTGATTGAATTTACTATTAGATGTTTAGTATAATTTATATGAAACACCATATAACACCCACGCTAGCATGCTAAATGTGCTAGCATTGAGATGAAAAAATTATATTAAATTCCGTGAAACACCCTCGCCAGCCAACTGAACATGTCATAATTGTCATATTTTTCCAAAATATAAACATTTAGCATGCTAGCGTGGGTGCTATATGGTGGGTAATAATTCCAGCTACAATTAATATTTAAAGACTTTTCCTGAAAAAAGTTTTGTTTTCGTGTTATAGGTAAAAAACCGAAAATAACCGGTATTTTTTGCGATTTGGTATGAAAAAGGTATGATACCTTTTTGTTTGTTTTATTCATCTAGCCCTGATGAAGGCTTGCTATGCAAGTTGAAACATTGGCATTACAAATTAAAATACTTATTTTTTCATTGCTGTGTATCTTTATGACTGCATACCCCAACTAGCTACTTCTCTATATGATTTAGTAGTAAATTTAACCAACTTTTAAATGAAAAAATGAAATTTTGGATCCGACAAATAGTTTTGGAATCAAAGCGAAAAATGTGCAAAACAAAACGTGGATTTCATAAAAGTACGGAATCTTTAGCGTTCTGGCATGTGTATTTCAAGAGACCCGATTAAAACTTCATATATAGAGTCTAATAGTAAATTTGGCCAGCTTTTAAATAAAAATAAAGAAATTTTCGGAGTTATGGTGAAAAATGTGCATACAATTGCTACCCTTTTTTCCAAGATTTTCGCGGTAAATAGTCCGATTTCGGAGTATTTTTTTTTATTTCGTAGGTAAAAATTCCAGCTACAATTAATATTTAAAGACTTTTTTCGAAAAAAGCTTTGTTTTCGTGTTATAGGTAATTGGAAAATAACCGGTATTTTGGGCGTTTTTGGGTATGAAACCGAGGTTTGTCGTGGTAGCTAGTGAAGGGCCGTTCCGTTTTAGAAGTGGAATGAGATTTTACGTTCCGTTCCACGATTGGAACCAGTTCCAGTTTTCGTTCCGTTCTATTTTTCGTTCCACGTCATTTCGACTAACCTACTGCATACTAGTGAAGGGCCGTTACGAGTTAAAAGTTGAATGAGAATTTACGGTCTGTTCCACTTTTCGTTCCACGTCAGTTATACTTACCTACTACCTATGTACCATGCATTTGCGTTATATACCTCTTTGTGACGTCCAGCGGTTAACCTCCTCCTTCTATTTTATAATTAAAAATTTTATTGGTACTATAATATTAAGTAGGTTTAAATAGCTAAGTATGCTTATTAAAAAAATGTATGCTTCTAAAATAGTTTTATTCAATCAAGAATTTAATTTTTGAGCGGTTTATTTTGAAGATGACCATGCGCGGGGTGGCAGAGCGATGGAGAGGAGGAAATCAACAGCGGAAGGATCAACGCAACAAAGCAGTCGGAACGAAACCAGAGTTACAATTTAAACCCTACTACACAGAGGGAACGAAACGAGAGATTTCTTAGCGTTGGTTTTCGTTTCAGGTGGAACGAAAAACTTGGGCGATTGGTTTCGTTCCAAAACGGTTCAAAACTGGAACCAGTTCCACGTTCCGTCCCACTCAGAGCGACCCATCACTAGTGGTAGCATACTTCAGATTCGGATTCAGCGCCCCAAAAAATATAAAGATCCGTTGAAAATAAAAGTTCGGCATTTTTTTCTTCGACAAACCCTTATTTTACTGGACTAAAAAATCCTTCATTCGTTCCAATTGCTATCTTCTCCGCTCTTCTGTCTTCCAGGCCTCCTGCTCTCCTCAAGAAGAATCTTATTCATTATTATTATTATCTCTCTCTTATTCTAGGTTTTCACCGGAAAAATAGCACCTACCCGGCTCGAAGTCAAGGGTTAGGCACGGAATTTATTTACTTATTGATGTTTAAAAATTTTCTGATGATACTGGCTGTTCCCAGAAGGACTGCCTTTTGCGAATCTTGTAGAATTATTATTATTATTATTATTATTTGTACTTTGTACTTATTACTAAATAATAAATATTCCTTAAATATTCTTTATAATATATATTTTTTAAAAATAAAATTTCCACGTTCTGGTATAAAATAAAATTATAATATTTATACTTTTCATTGCCTTTCGTCACTTTTGCAGATTTTTTAGAAGCATGTTTGGATTCTAATATCCGATTTTAACCATTAATTAATAACCAATGGATTTTTATAAAAACGCTTTTAAACGTAACTAAGATACTTAAGATTTTAAGAGTATCTTTAGAGCTTTTAATGTAATATCTACTTATTTATTACAGACGAAAAGTACTTGGTATAAGCTCTGGAATCGAAGATATTGGGTCCCTTCAATTGGAACTTGCTCTAATGTTACTGATCGTATGGATTGCGGTTTATTTTTGTGTTTGGAAAGGCATCAAAACATCTGGGAAGGTGGTTTACTTCACTGGTAAGATCCTGACATAGCTATCAAACGATCTTCTGAATGGTAAATGATAAATTAATTAATTAGTACTTGTTTATTTTGCTTCTTTAAAAAATAGTACCATTTTAGCAGAGATGTATCGATTCCTAAATAATTCGATTCTCGATATTGTTACCGAAACTAGGAAATCGATTCTCGATTTAAAGCTCTTATTTAAAAAATAAATAAGACATTTAGAACAAATAGAAATAAGAAAAGTAATGGATATCAGTTTAAAAAATATATACATTACAAAAAAATATAATAATAAAAGAAAAAAATAATAAATAACAAATAGCATTTATTATTAACATATATATTTTTATCTAACAATATTTGAGGAAAGGTACTCAAAGAATTTTTTTGACATCGATATGTCTTTTGGCTGGGGGTTTATACTTTTTTGAGGTAATTTTTTTTCACATTCAAAAATGTAACATTTAGACACGCTCTTTTGGTGTTGCTGTGATCGAAAATTTTATTTTATTTTCAATTCTTTTTTCCAGTTATTAGGGGGAGGAATAGATAAATATTGATACCAGAATTAGGAATTATAAAACTATTTAACATCGCAAAGATATTTATCTATACCATCAACCATCCTCCTTTACGTTCTGCCAAATCACAAGAATTGATTCTATCGAGAATCGACCTTTGGAATCGACATATCCTTTTTATTTTTATCAATATTGACACCCATTTATTTTAGGTTCTTAGCTGTAAAGGGGGCATTGTGAAAATCCTAAAATAAGAAACATATTATAATTATATTATTAAATTTATTTTCCAGCAATCTTTCCATATTTAATGTTGACAATATTGTTAATACGGGGAATAACATTAGATGGTGCCATGGTAGGCATAGAATTTTATTTAAAGCCAAATTTCACAAAACTCTTCGAGTCGCAGGTAAATTGGTATATATTTGTGCAAATATTAATAAAATATATAATTTAATCTTGTTTTCTATTTTTCATGAAGCTTAATTTTTTTTTAAGGTTTGGATTGATGCTGGAACGCAAATTTTTTTCTCATATGCGATTGCTTTAGGCTGCATGACAGCGCTAGGCTCCTACAATGAGTTCAACAACAACTTTATCAAAGATTGTCTTTTCATATCCGCTGTAAACAGTGCTACCAGTATTTATTCAGGTATAGCTGTTTTTAGTGTGCTCGGGTTCATGGCAAAAGAACAAAATGTTTCAATACAAGAAGTAGCAGAATCCGGACCGGGTTTAGTCTTCATTGCTTACCCTAAAGCTATTACACAAATGCCCTTCTCTCCGATTTGGTCAGCTTTGTTCTTTTTCATGATCATACTGATGGGTTTAGATTCACAATTTGTTGGAGTGGAAGGGTTCATTACAGCTGTGGTCGACATCTATCCCAAATATCTACGTGATTCAAAAAAGAAGAAAGTTTTCATTGCTATTATCTGCATTATAAGTTACATCATTGGGCTCTCTATGGTAACAAATGTAAGTGATAATATTTTTTAAATTCTATCGTTCAATAACTAGTATTATAAAATAATTGTACCAAGAGCCAAATGCTTCAAAGCCCACAGCTTGGAAACTTATTACCTACATATTACAACAAATATTGTGCTACGGTCCTTTTAGTAGAAAATTTGAAGCTACTGTTAATGATTAAAAGTATGTGTATAAAGCTGATAATCAGACTTTTTTTTTTTTTTTCAGGGTGGAATGTATGTATTTCAAATATTTGATTATTATGGTGCAAGCGGGATGGTATTGTTATGGTTCTGTTTCTTCGAAAGTATCGCTATTGCTTATTTCTATGGTATAAATAGGTTTTATAAGAATATAACTGAAATGGTTGGCTATACTCTTCACGGCTGGTTCAAGTATTGTTGGTTATTTTTCACACCGCTGTGCACAATGGTAATATAACATAAGCAGTAATATAAAATACAAGTACAAACTACTTTCTATTTTATCGGCTAATACGATCAAAATCATTTACAACTTCATTGTATTCCTCAATTCCAGGGAATCTTGGTCTTTTACACAATAGAATCAATGCCATTGACATACAATCGAAAGTATATTTACCCAGACTGGGCGATGAGGGCAGGATGGTGCATGGCACTTCTACCGATGAGCATTGTTCCAGTTTACTCTATTCTCTACTTCACTACCAGACCTGGCAATATGAAACAAGTATGGACTATATATTTCACAGAATTTTCAAATATATTAAATATATGCCTAATGTTTTGTTTAAAAAAAAAGATTTATTGAGATTTACAGTTGTTTTTTTGTATTTAAAAAAAAAAGTGTAAATAAGTAACTGTTATAAAAAATTAAGGTGAGAGTTGGTACTGAAGGGCTTATGAATTAATAATAGTTTTATTCTACAAATAATTAAATTACTTAGATTGCAAAGTATTGAACTGGATTGATTTCTTCACTAATAACTGCTGATTCGAGATAATATAAAAAATATGTATGTTTTATTTTAAATATGCAACAATATTGTGTAGTTTATTAACATGATGATATTCCAGAATACTTCATGCCGTCTGATCTAAGTTTAGTATTCAACTTCAAGTCACAAATAAAAATATTTTTATTTCTTTTTCGTTCAATTTGAAATACGTTTCTTTCATAGTTAACTAGACTTTAAAAAAAAAAAAAATTGATTTTAAGTAATTTCCAAACAAGTTAAATGTAAAAATTTGATTATAAAATTTACTATTAACATTGTGGGTATATAAATTATTACGGCGTAAGGAGGTGGCGGCGCCATTGCCTAGTCATACTACAATATGGCCACTGGTCCTTCAGGCTAGAGTAAAAGTACTCTGACGCATACTCATTAACAATATCCAGAACACTACACACATCCTCTCACTACAGATTAAGTTCCACAGATCACCATCCCTAGGTAGCCTAATAAATAAATTCTGGGTAGTTCTGATCTCCGAATTCGTATTTTTAGTAAGAGGTGGGTTTAATCAGAGTCGAGGCTTTCCCAGGGAGAGAGTCCAGGTTTAATTAACCTTTCTTGACTTATGCATCTGCTAGTGTAACGTTCTTGGTGCTCTCTCTACGGTATCGTCCAATGATTCCATGTCCAGTTACATAGTGCATTCAAATATCCACTCATGACTATAGATCTTTGATTGGCTCTGAATCAATTAATTGTTCTTTGTAAACCAAAGTGCATAAACATGGCTGAGAGACTTTTCCTATACTTTATTTTAGGTACATTTTTTTTTAGGATATTGGTTACTAATTCTCCAGTTTACGTTACGTAGAATGAGGCATGATAACAGCACCCTCCTTCGAATAATCTCCGTATTCCACTTCGGAATGCTTGAGCATCTACTAATTCTCCAGTTTCATTTCTCCTTTCCTCCTAATGTTCCGAATCTGAAATTATTTTCCGTTTCAGGTCGTTCCGGGAAGACAATTCATTATTATTTCTTCGAATCTATATTCTCTCACCTAGGTGATCAGGCCCAACGTGAGAAGCCCTGTATCATCGAAAAAACTGGGTCTTGTTGTCGTCTTTTATAAAAGACAGAGAGAGGGACCGTGGACACATTCTAACCCCTATCTATCAAGATTATTATCAAATGGAAAGAGGACCTACAATTGGCTGAGTCAACGAGACTGACCAAATACTCTATCTGATTTGTAATTTGTAATAGTATAATCGGTCACCGGTATGTGGGGAACAAATAACTTAATTTCACATCTTTAAGTGATTTTACACCTCAATTCGTATCCACGAAAAAGAAAGCTGGACATGGACATATCAGCCGGATTACAGGAGCTGGAATGAAATGCCTTTAAAGAATGGTCCATAAAACATGAAGAGGATGTATGTAAAATCACAGTAGAAGGGATCAACTCCAAGTTTTTAAACTAAATATTTTCTTTGAAAAGCGACAGCTCAGGTGGATTCGTCATCTTAATTGGATGTATATAGAATGAAACCACAAAAATATTACGAGGGCCCGTTCTCTGAAAACAAGACCCCGAGAATTCTGAACATGCAAAGAACTAGAGGAAGGAGAAGGAAACCTATAGCTCAAATAAGATGTTTCTATCATTTTGGACATTGCAAGGTAATTGTGATGATAAACAGTTACTCTGACTATGTCTTTTGTATTTAATGAGTAGCTCCTCATAAATCTAATAATTGTATATAATTCATGAAAGTAACCTGAGGTTGCTATACATTAGAGGGTATAACAGTTTTGACGCCCATGGTGAGCATATTATATGTCAGTTAAGGAGAAGCCTTAATTGGTGGGGAGGAGCTGGCAGGAGAGCGTGATCCAGGCCAAATCACATCCTTATACAACTGTTGGTCAAGAAACATACAATTTTACCAAGAACCAAAAGCCAAGCCCCTCCATAGTTTTTACTGGTACAGGTAGGAACGGGTAGGCAATTAAAGAAACGATCCTTGATTATGAATCATTCGAAGTAAGAAACCGAGTAATCAATTGGCTAAAATTTCCCAAGAAGAGAGGAGTAATGAACTAATGTTTCTGATTATGGAACGAAGTCAGTTTTAGCAATGATTCAAAGGCAATATGAAATACAAGTGATCACTTGGAATCATAATCCAGTGATCTGTAAACAGCTATCAAACAGCGCCACCTTTAGTATCCATTTTTGAGATAAATCACCATAGCTTATGCAGTGATTTCTTTACGTACGAAATATACCTTATTTTTCATTAATACTTCCTTTTTTTGTTTATCTTCTCCATAAAATGTATGGAAAAGATAAACAATAACAGAGAAATGAGAAACTGCAAGTTAACACTATATTATTGGTAATTAAAATCACATATTTTGTTTTATGAGCAAGAGTCTATTTAACTTTCCTATAGATCTTGGCACTTTAAGTTACACTACAGTTTATTAATGTTACATTGAATCAGGTAATCATTCTATCAGAAATGGTTGATTTCTCCTTCTTCTTCTTCTTCTTTCTTCCCTTTATATGGCCAAATTGGAATTTTCCATAGAGTTTTTTCGCACCTCAGTCGAAGAGGAGCAAATCAGTGTTCCTGTCTCTAAAAACAGTCTGTATGTTTAAAGAATATTTTCAGTATCCTGTTCACCTTCCCCACACTCTTAAAGTGGAGTTGTGCCAATAAATAACTTCCAGTGCAAATGGGCAGTAATGTGAGTCTATTATGGCCTCTTCGTAACCGGAAGATTAAGACCTGTTCTCGTCGAGCGAGTTCATAAATGGCATCTTTTGAGTAATGACTTGGATGTTTGCTTGTTCATCTCTGATTAATTGCCCATTTATTAAAAGTTTTAATCTCTTCAAGGCTGAGGGTACCCTCGAACTGCGGGCTAGAAGCTCCCTCCTTGGCCAGCTGATCTGCCCTCTCGTATCCAGAAAGTCCCCAGTGTCCAGGAATCCATTGTAGAATGATCTATTCCTACATATTCACTAGAATTTCTAGTTCTTTGACCAGTTTTTCCAAACCCATATTCCACTTAGACTTGAGTGATTGTAATACTTATGGGTTATCTGAGAGAGTATCTTCATCGTCAATGAAGCAATCTTCATAGATTGCCTCCTGCTCAGCCTGGTAGTTAGATCAGATGTAACCAGTTGAAATTGCCTTTTCAACAATATTTCTCACATTGTTTATGGATACCAGACACACCATTTGTGGTTTTATAAATTATTTTGGTTCCGATGTCTTACTACTTGAGCATTCATAAAGCTGTTCAGTATACTGTCTAACCAAATTGTATATAACAGAGGCCTAAAATTTCATGGGAAAATAAAACATTTTTGAGGATGCCTCCTCAATGGCCTCACAAAATGGTCAGAGCATATTCCAATTATTTAAAAATTAAATATTTCGGTTTAACTATTATCAAATAGTAGATTTAACATGACATTATTTTGGTTAGTTTCTATGATTAGTTTGTAAAAAGAAATAAGAAAAGTTCAGGTCTGAAACTAAAATCTAAGTAAAAAACTTAATTATAATTATTTTCAGAAGTGGAGTGCATCTACCTTACCTATGAGAAGAAGCTAATACACATGGATAAAATGTATTAAGTTTGAAAAGGGTCAGTTAATTTATTTTGGAAGTAATAGGATAATAATTCATTAAACTTAATCATGATTTAATAATTGTTTATAAAATAAAAATATAAAAATCAACCTTGAATAAATATGTAATTGCAATGAAATATAAAACTGTGTTAATTATATAACTTCACTGAAGTGGTTGAGTAGTATAAAATCAATCAACAGGAAAGGTGTTTCAGTTTATTCAAAATACTTGTTAGATTAGTTTTAATAAATAAACAAAAAATAAATGTGCTTATTAGTAGTATTCTAAAATATTTTCCAAGTTAAATTAACAAATCCATCAATTAGTTTAATGTTTTTAATCAACTTTGCACAATAGTCCAGTCAATGAGTGTTGAAATGAGGGGTGTAGAGTGCATGGAGTATGCGATAATTTTTGACTTCATAGCTTCGTTAGGAATACTAAGGAGGTAAACATACTATAAGTCTCCGCCCCTGGGGGGGCAAGCTAACGGTGGGGGAGGGAAGTTCAATTTTTTGGTTTCTCGATAATATATCAAAAACGGTTGACTCTAGAAAAATATGTTTCAAATAAACATAAAAGCTAATTAAATTTCATATAAAATTGATAATATATAAATTTGTCGTAATTCTAACCGTTTACGAGATATTCGTTATTGAAAATCGGTGATTTTCGGGAAAAAAATAATGTCACCTCACTTCTGTCACACTTTTGCTTCTAGTACCTTCGACAATCGTTTCTCAGAAAAAACGTCAGAATCAAAACTATAGAGCATTAAATTTACTTTAATTTCATAAATACGTTTATGATATTTGAAGCGAATGTTTAACTATAACTGAAGTGAACATTTTTTATTTCTAAAATTATCGATTTTTAATAACGTATATCTCGAAAACCGTTGGAATTTCGACGAATATGTATATAGTTAATTTTATAGGAAATTAAATGAGCTTTAATTTTGATTTGTAGCATATTTTTCTAGAGTCCAGCGTTTATAATCGAAAAACGCGAAATAGGGACGTTCTCTCCGCACCCTTATTTCACCACCCAGGAGCGGGGACTTTTAGTATGTTTACCTTCTGACAACAACTAACGAAGCTGTGAAGTCAAAAATCATCGCATATTTCATGCACTCTACACCCCTTATTTCAGCACTCTTTTACTGGGGTCTCACTTCTCTGAGAAAACTCGTTTGTTTGTTTATTTCGTTTAACGTCACTTTATGCTGCTATGGCTAATCGGACGATGCTACGGTGGGAGTCCTAAATTTTGCCTATCCAGGTATAATTAGGATAGGGATCTTTAACGAGTACCTGACATCGCACAGGCTCGGGACACCCCATTAAATGAGAAAACTTGTTTGTTGGTACTCATGCCGAAAATAATTGTTCGATCCAAAATTTATATTTTTTATCCGTATGCTCTTTAAATTTACTATCAGGCCGTATATATGGAATTTTGATTATGTAACGTTATACACACAAACCAGGCCACTGTATTTGTCAATATACATACATATGTATACTTTTATACATACTATACATACATGTTTAGCGTTCAGGTTTGGGTTTATAACGAGATATAATCAAAATTTCATATATAGGGCCTGAAAATTTTGGAGTTATGGTGAAAACTATGCTAAAAAAACAAAACATGGATTTCAAAATAGTAAGCGGTTTTTAACTTGCTGGTGTGGGTATTTAATGGGACTTGGTAGAAATTTAATATATAGGTTATTATAGTAAATTTAAGTAGCTAGTAGTTAAAAAATAGAAATTTTGAATCGAACAATTAGTTTCGGCATGAGTACCAAAAAAGGTGTTTTCTCAGAGAAGTGCGACCCCAGTTAATGAGTGCAGAGTGCATGAAATATGCGATAATTCACAGCTTCGTTAGGAGTAGTTAGAAGGAAAACATACTAAAATTCCCCGCACCTGGGGGGTGAACTAAGGGTGCGGGGAGGGGAGAACGTCCCAATTTCGTGTTTTTCGATTATATTTCGAAAACGCTAGATTCTAGAAAAATATGCTACAAATCAAAATTAAAGCTCATTTAATTCCCTATAAAATTAACTATATACATATTCGTCGAAATTCCAACGGTTTTCGAGATATACATTATTAAAAATCGATAAATTTAGAAATAAAACAGGTTTACCTCAGTTTTTGTTAAATTTGCTTCAAATACCAAAAACGAATATTTGAAATTAAAGTAAATTCAATGCTCTACAATTATAATTCTGACGTTTTTTCTGAGAGACGATTTTGGAAGGTACTAAAAGCAAAAGTTTGACAAAAAGTGAGGTGGCATTTGTTTTTTTCCGAAAATCACCGATTTTGAATAACAGATATCTCGTAAACGGTTAGAATTACGACAAATTTATATATTATCAATTTTATATGAAATTTAATTAGCTTTTATGTTTATTTGAAACATATTTTTCTAGAGTCAACCGTTTTCGAGATATTATCGGAAAACCAATAAAATTGAACTTCTCCCCTCCCCCCCACCGTTAGCTCACCCCCTAGGGGCGGGGACTTTTAGTATGTTTACCTTTTAACTATTCCTAACTTCGATCGAAATCCGTCGTAAAAAATACCATATGCCATTGGGAATTCGAAAGTTAAGGGTCGCTGGAGAAGAACGGGCGAAGGTTGGAGAGCAGACTATAACCTGAAAAGAAACTTTATTTGACACAGTTAAGACCCTGAGAGTTTCATTTCAAAATTTTAAAAACTGGGGAAGAAAAAGGGGGTGGCCTTCAAATATTGAACACCCTGTATATTGTTATTGATTCAGAGTAAGACATTTTTTTTTAAATAAACAATCATTATTATCAGACATATAAATTTATCCTTTTGATAAATACAATTTTATTAATTGAAATTATGAATGTATATTATATTCAAGTTTTTTGTTTAAATAGTTGAAAAATATTATTTATTATTTTTATTAATTTATAAAAATAGTATAAATATAAATTTAGTATCAATCTATAATCTTTAAATAGAGTAGTCTTATAAAAAATAAGTTTTTCAGTAAAAAAGATACTGTTTTTTACAATATTTATGTCATAAGTTTAACTATTAGATGAAAAATTGTACAATTAAGTATGTGATTTAAGTTTTAGGGATATTCTTGAAAACATGTTCATTAAGAGCAATTTTGATAGGTGTAAGCATGCCCATATTAAACCTTCATAATTTTTTATTTAATTTAAGTATAACATACTATTCACATTTTGTTTTCTTAATAGTTCTAAATATGTATTTATAAATTAAAATAATGCGTCTATCATCTGTGTTATTATCATATTTACCAACTTTTCTTCTTTGCTCTTGTAATTTAATTTATGCTGTAAATAAATAAATTCTGTATATAAATACTGAAATTAGGATAAACAAAATTACATAAGGTTCTGCAGAAGGGAGATATATAAATTCAGTTTTAAAATATACTTAAATATTTCTAAAAGAGTTAAGAAGATGATCAGGGATGCAGTCAAATAGAAAAAAAAACATACAAGTAAAAATACTATAATTGTGTCTCAACATAACATTTTGGTTTGCCTCGCAGGTCTTCTTCAAGGCAAGAGAGCTGCAGCAAGGCAGGTCGAAATGTTGGAACACAATTATAGTACTTTTACTTGGGTGTATTGTTTCGCTTTGACTGCATCCCTCATCATCTTCTTTTGTATTCATTCCTAAGAGTCAACTATACTTTTACTATTTGTAAAAGAAATATAATTTTTCAAGCATCTTTGAACCCGAACTCAATAATAGTCATATACCATGTAACAAAAAATGATACATAAGAATGCCAGCTATACCTGAACATTTTCAAAAATCATCAATTTTGTGACACTAAACAACTCTAAAAGGATAAGCAAGCCAACAAGAAAGATGAGAATTTTTGGAAATTTCAAACAAGGTCAGCATTTGGTATTTTTTTGATGATTCCAATTAACTAGTGACAGCTCTATCTCTCGAATTTGTCGCAGATATCAATGCAGAAGTGATATATATACACATCCAATAATCCCAATCCCTATCAAAAGGCAATAAAAGGAGAATCTTTTTGAAAGAACTGCACAAAGAGCTGTGTTAGGAACAACTCCGAACAAGGAGCAGTCAAACAAGGGGAATGCCAACAGAACTACAAATCCAACTACATCCGTTCCAACCTCCCCCACATCAGGAGGAACCTGTATCTACATGCCATGAAACACAGAGGAAGAGCTGAACAGAATGTCGGGAAGTAAAAAATTTTCATTAAATGACCAATTTATTTCCATTCATAAGACAGAATGTTTTTTTAGTAGTTACCATTTTTTTTTTTTAAATGTAATAAAATGTTCTCTTTTTTTTTAATATTCATAAGTGCAATGTGATACGGAAATGTTGCCAAAAATGCACACAAAAATTGGCATTATTAATCTGTCAGATGAATTGTGTCACAGATTGAATGAATTGGAAGGTTAATAATCAATTTCTCCTGAAATTCACAAGATGTCCATGAATATTATATAATAATAATAATAAATATAACTATTATAATAAAATAAGACTTTTACTTTTATAGTAAAAAAAAGAAAGACTTTTAACTTAAAGGGAAGTTTTTATACTCACAGATATTATTAAAATAGTTATTATTTGACAAAAAGAAGAACTTTTACTCACTCGAGGCAAGGTTTACACCTATAAATTGCCGAGAGTGAGTAAAATTCTTTATACTCGAGTTAAATATTACATTTTTTCTGCAACCGTTCAAAAAAAAAAAAAAAAAAAAAAAAAAAAAAAATTTTTTTATAAATTTTATTCAGGTAACCTTACAAGTACTCATATTATTATTATTATAAATGTTTATTGTAATATTATGATTATTGGCGTTAGTAATAAATGGTTGATTTGAATTATTTGCATTGAACTTAAGATTATTGCTGAAATGAGTATTTGAATTAGAATTTGAACTGTAAGCAACACATTGCTTATGGGTTTGTGAACCTCCTTGTAATATCAGCTGAGCAGGATTAATTTTAGCGCCAATTGATCGGTCTACATAACCTTCTACCATACTAGTACTCTTCCAGCCTCCATGTTTTTTAATCTGTAAAATATCACCTCCCTCATCAGCTAGTAAGGATGCAGATGTTCTCCGAAATGCGTGTTCAGTATAGTTATCAATGTTAATTTTTTTCAAGTAAGTAGCTATTTTTGATGGAATTGCTGAAAGTGAATTAATACCTACCAGTTGTGTTGTACATTTACCCTTGCTGTATTTAATAAATAAACGAGGATGTGGAGTGTGCTTTGGTCGGAGTGTTAACCCTTTAACGGGCAGGCCAGGAATTTTTGAATACATTTCTTCTTTTTTTCCCCTTTGAATGGCTATAGCCGAACACCCCCACACATGTATCATGAAATTCAAGGTTGAATAAAGGATATTAGACAATAATGAGTAGGATAATGCGCTGAACATTACGTTATTTATTTAGCAAAAGGCATTAAATATGTGTATCCTCCAGGATACATTGCCTGTTAAAGGGTTCCAAGTACTGTTGGAATATTTGTTGGAAGTCATATGGTCCTATTTTATTGGAAACTAAAAAGGTACACTGTACATTATTTTTTGAAATTGGGATATTAATTATTATGTATTCATCTCTTTGGTTTATGTTATTCATTTCCATTTTTAGAAGTTTACCGCACCTGCAGGCACCAGATACTCCGATAATTAAAGCTACCTAAAAAATAAAAAATCGCAACAATGCTTGAATCCGTAAATTTACATTTTTATTATCATAAAAATTTAGAAGTCAAAATAGAAGAAACTTTTGCTTACCTTCATCATAAGAAATGTTTCATTTGGAGCATCTAATAAAAATTTATTAATTTCGTCTCTTGAAAATATTTCAGGTTTTTTTGGTCTATAATTATCTGATTTCCTTTTAATAAATGTTTTGAGTTTTATATAATTACTGATGTCTATGTTTTCATTTATTGATATAGTACTTTTCAATATAGAATATATTGACCATAATGATGAAGACTTGTATGATTTAGCTATTTCATTAAAGTAAGCAATAAGAATGTTTTCTGAAGTATTTTTAATCTTGTTTTTGACACACCATTTTTTATAATTGTTAAACCTTATGTTGTAAATTTTTTGTGATTTATTGGGTAGAAGATTACTAATCACATTTTCTGCTGTTTTTTTTATACTAGGAGGAGTGTTTTCATAACTTGAATCACTATCCATCTTAATTTAATTTAAATTCAACTTAATAGCAATTCAATTTAAATATGTCCTATCCAATAAGGAATAAAAGTAATAACCTTTCGAATGGTTGCAATTAGCAGTTTTTTCTTTTATTTTAAATTGTTTTCTAAATTTGTCCGGCTATTTTTTAAAAATATTTGTAAATTGTTCATAATGTAAAATACTGTGTATTTAGATAAAATAATAATTATATAATTTAAAATAAATAATAATGAAATTTGTATTAAGGTGGCACTGAAATTTTACTTTACACTCTAAAGAATTATAGTAAAGCTTATGGGATTTTTTACTCACTAGAGAATAAAGTGGAACGTTAATCAGCTGTTTTTAATTGAATAATGTCCCCATTATTTAATGGTTGCAGAAAAAATATCAATATTTTAGAAGGGATTTCATAAATTAATAAAATATAATTAAAATTTATAAGAAAAAAACTTCTTTTTTTTAAAGTTTTTTAATAAATACAATCTATAAAAGATAGTCAAAAATCATTTAAAACATAAATATACCATATTTACAAAAATAAATTTCAATGAATAATAATCTTAATTTTTAGAAACTCAACCACATAGTCAAAAATCTAGATAAACATTTAACAAAATTGATAAATAGAATAATAAAACAGCAATATTAAAATACAACCTGCTTACTAGAAAAACATTCAGTTAAAGAATAATACATACAACATTAAATGCTTTTTTCTTCTATTTCATAATTATTGTTAGATGGCATAATGAAAAAGAATAAATCTCTTAGAGGCTATTTTGGTTTAATATAATACAAAATTGATGCAAGAAAGTATGAAAGAAACATATAAAATAATGAAACCATATTTCTTTTTTTATAATAAAGTAAGACATATAGCACATACTTTTAAATACAATTTACATGGATAACTTTAATTGGTATAAAACTTCCCCCCTCCTCCTGAGGACTTACAAAACTATCTTTACTCTGTAGATTTTATCTTTCATAGCACAGTTGTTCCATTTATAACAATCTACAGTGCCGATCCATGAATGTCTAATCGACAAAATCGTTACATTTAAATTTCATTTTAATGTAAAACTTTTTTAGGATACTTTCTACCAAAAGTTTATAGTGCTTTATATAGAAAAAAAGGGGGGCTAATTTAATTAATTTTAAATCACAAAGTCATTAGTTTCACTTTGAAGTTATAATGATAAATTTTAAAGACTTAGTTAAAGAAACTTTATCTTAATATAAACACAAATATACAACAGATCTGAAAAAATGGTTTAAGAAGAAGTTACTCATATCATTAAATTGCATGTGATTTCATCTAAACTTGTATAAGAACCTAACATATTCGCTGAATTACTCAGCATATGTCTTGGAGGATGATCTGGTGGAGCAGGTTCTGGAGGTGTAGCTGGAGGTGGATAGACTTGAAATCCTTTTTTAAAAAATAAGCTGATTAATAAGAGTACAATATAACAAAAATACCAATAAAACTATTATATATATATATATATATTGGCAGTTGGAATTAATTTTAAAGGATTTTTTTCGATTTTTGAGCATTTATTTAGAAAAAATGGTACAATGTATATATATATATAAACTTTGTATCCCAACTATATAAAATCTCTATAAATAATTCTGCAAGCAATATGGCCCATGATATCCATATTACCATGCCTTTAAGTCTAAAGCAAGCTTAAACGTTTTGCAGTCATCAAAATTATTGTTAATTAATGCTCTTTATTCATTTAGATGATATTATAACTGATTTGGCAGTCATTCTTGTTTTACTCAATGAGCATGACCCAATCATCTTATTTTCCCATTTTGATAAAGTAGTGTCTGCCTTATGCTCTTTCCCCATCTAGATGATTAAAGTAACTAATGTGATCATTCTTTTTTCATTCAATGAATACAAACTAACCATAATATTCTTCCCTTTTTAATATATATATATAAAATGGTTACAATGTACATTAATATTTTTTTAGGTGTAATTGATTTCCTTTTTTGGTTTAACATAAGTTTGCATATTAAAATCACTTCATTCACTTAAAATGAATTTTTCTTCTTAAGAGAACAATGTGTCAAATTACAAGTGGTTTAAGAACTGTTATATACAGCCTTATACTGAGAATCTTAAAGACCCAATCAACTATTTTATTGAAGGAGATTTAATTTTTATATTCATTTTAAGGCATAACTCCTATTTAATCTTTAAATTTCTCTCTACATGTTTCGGAGTACACTGCTCCATCTTCAGGATCAACAACTTTAATTATATCCATTTACAATACTACATTAACTGTACAATCCAATCCCATTCAATTATGCTTACATTTCTACTTACAACTATGATTTCTTTCACTTAGTCATTTATGCTGTCCTTTCAGACACTCAACTGAGCAATGTGCACTTTTTGTTATTGTCTGTTTAATTATATTAATTGTTTTATTATATTATATATTGTATTAATTGTTTAATTATATTAATTAAATTAAATTATATCCATTTACAATACTACATTAACTGTACAATCCAATCCCATTCAATTATGCTTACATTTCTACTTACAACTATGATTTCTTTTACTTAGTCATTTATGCTGTCCTTTCAGACACTCAACTAAGCAATGTTCACTTTTTGTTATTGTTTGTTTAATTCATTTACATATTGACCATTTAATTTGGGGCTTTCACAAACATTCTATTTTTACTCTGTTACTGTATTGTTATTATTATTTATGCAGATTGCTTCCATCATTTTTCTGTTTTTTGCCTTATTTTCGTGATTTAAAATACTAGTATTTTCAAAATCAAATTCATTTTTAAATTTATTTGCATGTTTACTTAGTGCAGTATTGTTATTATTTACTTTTTTATTGGTTCTATTGAAGTCATATTTGTGCTTATTCACTCTTTTAATTAATTTTTGTTTAGTTTCTCCAATATAGTGCATATTACAGTTTTTGCAATTTATTTTATAAATCAAGTCTTTTTTAATCCATTTGTCTGTGTTGTCTGTATGTTTTATAATGGTTTTGATTTTATTATTATTATATAGGCCACCATTATTCTTAAAATTTTCGTTATTTAATTTGCTTATTATTTGTCTAGTGAGTGTTGGAATGTATTTTACTCTATTGTAAGGTTTCTTTAAAAGTATATTAGGTAATTTTGGCATTATTTCTATTGTGTTATCTTTTTTACTATTATTCAATTCTTCCTCTGTACTTTGTTTTTTATTCTGGTAAAAATCTGTAATTTTCTTTTGTTCATTTATCTCAACTTTTTTACAGCTTATATTATCTGTGTTGCTTCTTTTTTTATTTTCTATTATTATTATATCTGTGATTTTATTATTTTTACTAATAGTTTTATCTGTTATTTTTGTTTTATTTATGTTTTTATATGTTTTTATTTATTATTTTATCTGGGACCATATTGTCAGTTAGGTTGTTATTAATTTCATGTTTTATTTCTTTTAGGTATATATGATCAGTTAGTTTATTGCAGTATTAATGTAATTTTCTATTGTGTTTAGTTTTTGGTAGAGGGGGTGGTGACTGAAAAAAATCAATATTTTATTGCTAGTTTTTTTTCTTTTTTTATCCATTGAGTATTTATAGTGTTTTCATTCTTTATTATTAATAAATTTCAATATTTTATTTTGTTATCGGACATTTCTTCTTTAGTAAACTTAATTTTTTTATTCATTTTGTTGAAATTATCATAAGGTGCTTTCATTTCATTTTTGTTTTTTGTTATTATTAACAAGGTGTCAATATATTTAACCATTAATAATGGGTGATTTATTATGTTATTATTTTAACATTTCTTAATTAGGTGGTTCATTGTGATACCACTTATGTTTACTCCTAGACTAGAACCCATAGCTATTCCGTCTATTTGTCTACAGAAGCTATCATCAAATGTGAAATAATTATTATATAAGCAAATTTTTAATCCTTCTAACTACATTCTTTTATTTTTAATTATTGTATTTGTTACAATTTCTTTCCAATATTCATCTATAATTTTCAGACTCAAGTATATTGGTATGTTAGTATATAAATTTATAACATCAAAGCTACATATTTCTAAATTATGACTATAATCTTATTCATTTCATTTGCTTTTTAATTCGAAACTATATTTTATATTATAACTATTTTTATTATTTAGTGAATTTAGTGTATTGTTGAAATATTTATTCAATTTATATGTTGGTCCGTTAATGTTGTTAAGTATTAATCTTAAGTTTTCTTCCTTTTTATGTAATTTTATTAATCCGTGAACAGTTGGGTGATATATATTATTTGCTGCCATGTTGATTTTTCCTTTTTTATTAATATATTTTTCTTTTTCCAGTTTATTTAAGTAATTATTTATTTTGTTTATGTAACCTTTTGTTGGATCCAATCTTAATTTGCGGTATGTGTTTTTACCATTTAAGATGTTAAGCATTTTTTTAATAGTCAATTGTGTACATTATCGTTAATTGTTTTGTTTTATCCAATTTTATTATCATTACTTCCTCACTTTTTCTAAAAAATTGCTTCAATTCTTTTATGTCTCTTATTATTTTATTATCTATTAAGTTATGATTCTGACCTTTATTGTATTTATTACTATTTTTGTTTTTATTAATGAAATTATTTATTGTGATGCTTATGTTATTCCTTAGAATATTTTTATGATTATCAGTCATTATTTCTCTGCTTAGTATACTTTCAAGGTCCGTTATTAATCTTACTATATCTTTATTAATTTTTGTCATTATTAACATTATAACAGAAGTTTTCACCCAATGACAAGACACTTAATATGTTTATAGGTATATCCAATTTGATTTTATTAACTACTCTGTTTAGTTTGTGTAGTGATTCTTTTAGTATTTATTTTATTATTTAGTTAGTGAGAATCTTAAAGACTTTAAGCAAGCAATAGAATTTGTTACTATTCTGTATTCTTGGGTTTATCCATTTTTGTATCTCCAGTTATAAATTTGGTTTCCATCAAAATCATATTCAGAACCACAATAAATAACACTAAAAATAGGGGGTCCCCTCTACAACTCCTAGAACAAAGTATTAGGACATTTCTCTCTGAACCTATACTGTCTAATAATGTCATTCTTAGCAGCCAAAATAGTTTATTAGTGTGACAAACTAGATATCTATGGTTTTCATATACTTCATTTCTTTTTAAGCTATTATATGCCTTGTTTTTAATCAAAAAAGAGAGTGTTAAAAACTCGATGACAGGTAGAATAAATAAAAACATTGAAAAGTAGACTTCCAAAGTGTCCAAATATATATATATATATATATATATATATATATATATATATATATATATATATATATTTTTTTTTTTTTTTTTTTTTTTTTTTTTTTTTTTTTTTTGCATGCATGGGATGTGCTCACTTTTCAATAAACGACTCTTTCATAGGGTTACTATAGAAGAGGGGAAAAAAAAAAAAAAAAAAAAAAAAAATATATATATATATATATATATATATATATATATATATAGAGAGAGAGAGAGAGAGAGAGAGAGAGAGAGAGAGAGAGAGGAAAGAGATAGGACATAAACATTTGTACAATAGAATAGGCCAAATTCAGCTATTGCAAATATTTCTCCTTATACATTGCACGTTTTGACTTGTGAAAGGACAGAAGTGTTGGTCATTAAAAAGGGGAAGCTACTCAGGCATCCTCTTCTGAAAACTTCAAATCCATTTTGAGAAGTATTTATCAACAATAACAATATATCTCAAGGATACTCTGATTTTAAACAAAAATAATGAAGTCTTTTTAGCTAAATACCACATTTTTATACACATTCTTCCTCTCATGCGCATTGTTTAATCCTCCCTAGACCCTAATATTTAATTATGATTCTCAATGATGTATCCACTTCATAGAAATTAATTCTGTAAGCTTTTTCTCATTGTGTGATTGTAATATCTCTCCTGAGAAGATACTTAATTTTCCATTAAATTAAAAATTCCATGAAAATTTTCTAAATTAAAAGTTTTACTAATATTCTTAAAGATTCTATTTATTTCAGATACACTAACACTTTATAATTTACACTCCCATCTATGTGTAAGACATTCTAAAATTTTCTGATTTTTTTAAATTTCAATTTTTTTTTAACATTGGTCAAGCGGACACACTTTGTAATGGATGCCAATAAGGTAATCAGTAGTGTTACATGAGATTAGCACATAAATTATTACTCCCTGTAAAGGCTAGAGCGCACTAAAGCAGATTGGGAAAAACAGTAGTTTAGGTTAGATATGAAAATGCACTGTATTCTAATCCACCATGGTGTGCACTAGCCTAAATATATTGCTGGGCCAAATTCCAACATTCTGCAAACATCTTTGCCATGAGTCAATTTGTCAACTTTTATTTCCCACTCTCTGAGTAATGTTAAGATATTTTTTACTTTTGGTTTTCTTAAAAACTGTTTCTGAAAAAATTGTTTTATAATATAAGTTTAAAATGTGTTCTCTCAAGCATTTAACTGAAAAGACAAACTTGAACTTGAACTTGATAATTTTAATACAGAGGAAAAAAATAATGGTAACTGAAATCTTTTACTACTTGAACAATTTTAGCAATATGGAATTATCAGGTTTAGAACCATAACAATAATTGTTCGACTTCAAAATGACAATGCAGCATTTCATAAATTGGTTTTACTTCACACATACTATAAAAATTCCCATCCAGACAGGAAAAAATAGTTTTAATTTAAGTGAGGAAATCCTGACTGCACCCCTGACCATTTCATCACTTAAATTACAACTCACAGTCAACAATACAATCATCATCAAAAATAGTTTTACTTATAACGTAAATATATAAATTAAAAAAAAAAAAAAAAAAATTCTTAAACAGTTTTTCTCTCAGACATCTAGTTAGCATACACTTTACTCCATCATACATCTCCTTTATCCTTGAATATTACTTAAAGGGAAGCTTCACTACAGTTTTTTAGGCAGATGTCATAAAGAATAAAAGTTTAAGATTTATTAGTCAATAAATTATCTAAAAAAAAAAAAAAAAAAAAAAAAAAACTAGTAAATATACGAGGGCCAAAAAGAAAATCGTGATGAAATACATTTTCCTAAAAAATAAAACAAAGACATCGACATTGTAATATGTGGATAATAAAAAAAATAAAAAGTAAAAAAATGAAAAATAAATAAATAAACATACTAATAAAATAAATAACAGTAATAAATAATATCTTAAATAATACCTTGGAGCATTTTATGTGGAGATACAGAATTCAATTTATGCTGATTGTCAAGAGGAGAATACGTATCTGATTCTTCACTAGCACTTCCTAGAGTCATCTGTTCATGAGAAAAAGTAGGAGAAAAAGAGCCATCTTCGATTTCATGTTTATCAAATAAATCTGGTGTTGCTCTAAAAATAAAAAATGTTTAATCTAAAAGATTTTTTTCAAAAGCATAGCAATATTTGAAAAACAATGATACCTTAATATCCATCTAATAATTAAATATGCTTACTTCACTATGGTATATTAATAAAAATTACTTGCCTAAAGTAAACTAATGAAAGTTTTGATTACAATATAAGGAGATTTTGAAAAAAATAAAATTATTACTAGTATATAAATGCCATAATAGATTACACATTTTTGATCACCTACCCTTCCTTAGATGCAAGCTTTATATGATATGTATGATTCCGAAGCGGAGGTAATAATTCATCATCAACCAAATTATTACCCAATGGTTCTTCTAAGTGAAAGGCTCGTTCAATTTCTGGTTTTTTCTCCCAAACTTCTTTAAAAAATGGTGTGTAAAAGGCAGCTGTAAATAAATTTTGCTATTACTAGTTTTAAACTAATACTTAAAAACAAATTCATACAACAAAATAATAATTATATATAATTAAAAATATACTGTTATAGGCAATTGAGAATCAAGAAAAAAAATGTTAATCCTCCGCCTGGAAAATCAATGAACAAACCTTTGTACAGAACATTAGTTATAAATGCTACCATTTCAAAGAAAAGCTAATAACATACATTTTAATGATACTACTTCACTTAGTGGGCAATATATTGCTTTCTGTAATTGCATAGAAGGGCTAAATTAAAAATATGGCATTGATAAGAGAACATATGACCAACATAGTTTTTAATTGGAATAAAACATTCTAAACCATATTATGTCCCATTGTTTAAAAGTTGGCCTGACATGATAACACATTAATATATTATTTAACATAAACTTAAACATCTATACAGACATATTTTATTAATACAATAGGTAATTTACATATCAACTTCATATTTAAACTAATCGGCAATATGTTGCAGCTCAACATTACCATGAGAATCACTATTTTTTTATTGCTACCAAACTATAGAAAAATAATTAAAGAATGAAATGGGAAGATATAAAATATGAAAAAAATGAAACACAATAAAGCATACTGAAGACCAAATTGACATTACAGAAACTTAATTGTTTGCAGAGGGTTTGTCCAATATTTTCTCTAAAGTATTCTAGATTAGAAAGCATTGGGAATTATTTTATATTTTAACCAAGTAATTATTTGAATTTCTCTTTTCACTTTTAGTGGTGAAAGAGCTAGAATGTTTATTAGATTGTGGGAATTAAGTAACTTCATAAAATAATTGACCTCATGACATAAAAAATATAGTTTTATGACCATTAACATATTATATATTTTTTTGAAAAATGAAGAAAAACATGTATAATAATTATGATTTAGAAGAAAAATAACCTAACAAATCCTTGCATAAAATCATACTTTTTCGTCCAAAATTACCTTTATGTTGAAATGATGAATTTGAAGTTGTAAAATGTGCTTGTAGCCTATCTGCAGTAGCATTGCCTTCAGTGATTAATAAATGACACAAATCATTTGTAAAGAAAGCATTGACTCCCCCTATATCAGTAATAGCCATTATTTGGATAGGGAGATTAGGTATGTTCATTGAAAATGCACTAGAAAGAAAAATCATACAGATAAATTAAACCAACAACTCTTGGGCATATTTAACAATAAAAATAATGACATTTCACGTGTACATATTTCTACCACAATTTTGTGTTAATAAACTATAATAAGAGAGGAGTGCATACTGAAAAAAATGCTTGTGATATATTTTTTAACAAAAGTAATACAGTCAAAAAGCAAAGTAATCAATATTGTTCCCAAGGACTTCTGCCCAAAAAGTTGGAAAAGGGTGATTTGACCTGTCATAGTAGGTTTAGTATTAATACTGTTTACGAATATAATATAGTTATGTATATGAATATATGCTAAGTTCTTAAAACAGTAATTCAATAACAAAATATTAAAAACAGAATATTTAATAGAACTTAAATCTACTAAAATTAATAACGATACAACTAAAATTTATAGTGATACATCAAATAAAATTAATAGTTAATACATTTCCAATCATAGTTAATAATCCTTTCTTACTTTTCAAATTAGTTATGATACATTAATTTTATATTGCAATAAAAAGCATGAAAAATATTAGCTGGTTATCATGGAAAAGAATCCTTGCAGTAAAACACATTATTTTTTATATTTAAAGAACATTTTCAACCTTGAGCACACAATCATATGAGCATCTAACATTTGCCTTGAAAAAGTTTCATGTAAAGTGTACAATCTAAATGCTATAATATTTCAATTTCATTTAACTTATATTAAATGTAACAAGATTTGAACAATGGCATATTAAAAAGTGGCCAGATGTAACTGCTCAATTTTAACACTGTATGTTACTTGGTATGGTTTTAAGAGATTGTGATTTTTAAATTAAATTAAATTCAGTAAATTTCTGGTATATATAATGTTTTAATATATTATTTTCATTGTCATTTAAATTAAAGATGAGTAAATAAATCCCTTCTTTTTTTTTTTACTACCTTACGATCTCAAAAAATTCCGGGTGAATACATAAAATTCAACCATAATTCCCTGATTTTTCCAATGATAAAAAATTCAACATAACTTCAGGTTTTCAAGGAATTAAAGTCTGGTGACCACCCTGCAATTGCACTGATTTAGCTAACAAAAAGATAGAAATTAAAGCTGCAGCACAAAGGTAACTCAAATAGGATACAACACTGTGGCTTAATTTAAAACACACACTTCTACGATATTCACACCAAGTTCTAAGATTATAAACATTTTTCTTTCTTCTAAGAAAAAATGGGTCATCAAAAACATTCTTCAAAAAAAAGAATATAAAATCAAATCTCGCCAAGTGAAATTTATCAGAATCCGTTATTAAAAAAATGTTTCGAGGGATTATAGATGGTTAAGGAATTACAGTTGTTTGGCTTTCTATCTTTTTTTTTTATAACATTTCTTTGGAAATCATATTTTATAGCATAATCATTAACTTACTTCAAGGTAGCAAGGGAAGCTTTCCTCTTGGTCGAATAAACTAATATGAATCCATGAACTAATTCTTCACGAAATGCATTTGCTCCATGAAATGAAGATACTATAACTTCAACTTTTCTTTTCGAGGAACCTAGGAAGGTTTCAATAATAATACTTCTTTCACCACTTAATACACAACAATGATGACTTAAAAGTGGAGTCAAAACGTTTTCAACAGAATAAGGGTCACCGCAGAACAAACACATAATAATCCTAAAAACAAAACAAAAAAAAAAAAACATTTATATTAATAAAATTCTTATAGCATATTATTATATAAAATCAATTATACTTCAAATATACAAATAAATTCTATTTTAAGTAGTCATGCATGGATTCTTTAATGTCTACAGATTAAATATTTTAACAAACAAGAAAAAAAAAAATAATAATACAAAAATTCATTATCAAAGATTACTTCAGTTAAATCACACATATAAGTAGTCAAAAAAATAGGCACTTGAGACCTGCATGACATCTAGGATGTTGTGGCAGAATAAGGCAAGATTATTAATAGGGTGAAAATTATTTGAGTAAAATCACTTCAGAGCCTTCGAATCTGAGATAAAATAACCATTTTTGTAAATTAACATTTTAACATTTTTTTTTAAAATAACAATTTATTGAAATTTACAACTGTACAATATTTATACATCAAGTAAATGTGCTGTTAACTAATATAATAACTAATATTACAATAACGTGACAAAACTTGAAAAGTACTACTCATCAGTAGCACTTTAATAAAAATTCTACACCAGGTCTCTTGGCCATCTTCTTTTCAGATGCCTCGGAGGATTATCAGGAATGGTGTGGGAAGCAAGTTGAGAAATTAGGGGATTTGAGTGGCTATGGAGCTTACTATGAAAGGATTGATATTTTGTTTAGGCTAAATCTGCAACTTATGGAACATTAAGGTCTTAATAGATAAGTTTATTGGTCACAAAGTAAGGTGCATTGAGGATTTATCGAAGGATTTTGGATTGTAAGGATTGGATACGAGATGAATTGGATGGTTCAGTGGAGCCCCAAAGCTCAACTCCGTACATCCAGATAGGTCTAATCATAGTCATGTAAATTAGTCTTTTGTAATTAATTGGGAGCTTTGAACGTTTGTCTAGTAAATGTTGAAGTAATCTGTATCATAAAAATTTAAATTTAAATCAGTTATAATAACCATGCTAAGTACTTGACATAGATTTTCTGGGCATTAATCCGCCAGTGATTTTTGCTAATATATATACAGTTTCGGCTTTAAGATTAGCTTAAAAGTGATGTTTTATTTTGTAAGATATGTAAAAATACGTTGTATCCCATGCTATGAGTAGGTATGGACCCACTGATATATTTTTTAAACTTTACCATGAATTTTTAAAAAACAATGAAATATACATGGCACACTACGTCCAATATATAAATGAGGATTAAATATGCATTAGATAAGAATGATTGGGAAAATTAAAAAAAATCATTTTAAGAATCAAAGTTATTATACAACTAACAATAAAGAATCATTTATATACCTTATATCAGGTTCTATGCCATCTATAACTGATTGATAAACATTTCCAACTCCAACTCGCTCATGAATATTCTGAAGAAGTAATCTGAGCGCCTTCTTAATCAATTTAGAATTAAATTTTTCAGCATTGTACAATTCATCTTCTAAAGAAACATCAACAAACAAGCACTGCAAACTAAAAAAAAAAAAAAAAAATAAATACGAGGGTAAGTCAATAATTATCCGCAATATAGCTATATTTTTGTTTATGTTGGCAGTACTGTTCTTTTGTGTTGATGGCGCATGCTTTGTTTATTCGTTGTTATGTTTATGTGCGTATCAAGCTGGTAGGTTAGTTTTGTTATCGCTGTCGTGCTGTTAATAATGGCCGCTCCACTTTCTATTTGCACCAAAGAAGAGCAACGTTCAGTGATCCGTTTTTTGTGGTCGGAAGGTGTATCAGGGGCCGAAATTCATCGAAGACTTTTGGTACAGTACGGGAACAATTGTTTGCCACAACGGAGTGTCTATGAATGGATTGAAAAATTCAAAAATGGTCGCACAAGTGTTACGCAAAATGAAGGAGCTGGACGACCAGTTACCACCATAAACGAGGAAAACATTGAGCGTTCACATGAAATGATTCTCTCAGACAGACGGATAACTGTTGACGACGTGGCAAATCGTCTGCAAATTAGCCACGGTTCTGCCTACGAAATCATTTACAGCAGACTTGGGTTTCATAAAGTTTGTGCAAGATGGGTTCCAAAACAACTGACACAGTTGCATAAACAAACGCGCTTGGACGTGTGCACAAAACATTTGGATCGCTATGTTAACAAAGGGGACAACTTCTTAGACAGGATCGTTACTGGTGACGAAACATGGATCCATCATTACGAGCCGGAGAGTAAACGGCAGAGTATGGAATGGAAACATCCAAATTCGCCGTGCAAGAAAAAATTCAAAACCCAACCGTCCGCAGGAAAACTTATGCTTACGGTTTTTTGGGACTCACAAGGTCCATTACTGGAACATTATCAGGAAAGGGGCACAACAATAAACAGTGAACGTTACAGTGAGATGCTTACTGCTAAGCTGAAGCCTGCAATTCGAAGCAAACGCCGAGGACTGCTGTCAAAAGGCGTTGTGTTGTTGCACGACAATGCCCGTCCGCATACAGCTGCCCCCACACTGTGGAAACGCTTCAGAAACTCAATTTAGAAGTATTGAATCATCCTCCATATAGTCCCGATCTCGCTCCATCTGATTTTCACTTGTTTGGTCCACTCAAACAGGCAATTAGGGGCCGTCGATTTGCCTCGGACGAAGCATTGAAAGAAGCGGTGCATTCCTGGCTCGCATCTCAACCCAAAACCTTCTTCCATGAGGGCATCAGGAAACTTGAACAACGTTGGACCAAGTGCGTTGAAAAGCAAGGGGACTATGTCGAAAAATGATGTACTTGTAAGTTTCCTATTTCATTTCAATAAAATTTTATAACTATATTGCGGATAATTATTGACTTACCCTCGTATATACATAAAAAAAAAATTTATTTTAACATTGCAAAGTTCATTTAAGAAACATTTTTACACAGTGTAGAGAAATCTGCTCGCAGTCATGGCAATATTTAAGTGATATGAGGTGAAAGATTAGAAACTATAATATTAAATACATCTATGTGACCCATTTTGCAAAGATCGATTATATTGAATAAAATATACACATACTACATTGATTTATTTGTTAATTAATAACTGTTATGATCCACATTGTAAGCCATTATCAGGACCACAAGCATAGTTGTAAATGATAATGCTGAACTAATAACATACTGATATATAGAACTACTTTTTTCTTCACTAATTTTTTGATGATTATAAATACATATACAAAATAATTAATTTAACAGTTTATCTAAATGTAATCATTTTACTTGCCTATCTAAATTACTATAAACCTATAAATTAATTTACAGTTTTATAGTAATTGAGATAGGCGAAGAAAATTATTACATTTACATAAACAATGCCACTTAAAGAACTGAATATGCAGAAACTAACCTGTCTGATAAACTCTGGCCTTCTTCATGTAGTTTCTGAATCTCATCCTCTTCCAAATGAGATTCTGCGACAAACAACATAACCATTGGCAAACCTTGAAAGGGCAGTCGGTCTTCTTTTTCCAAGTTTGAAACAAGAGTTTTTTCTAAACTTTCACGAATGTACTCAAATGAAGATGAGTCCGAATAAATGCAAAAGCATCCTAAAACATGAAACAGTAAACAGACAACAATGAATAAGAGTTCAATGTGCATACATATGATCTATATCCCATTTGATAGAAATAAAATAATATATTTATGAATATGATAATAGAAAACATGAAATATCAGTTTTCAAATTAGCAAAATATGGGGAAAATATAAAAGAACTAATACGAAAGTGAAAATTACTATTAAATACAAAATCTTGCTATTATGTTTTTGAAAGAATTCATGAAACTTAATTATAAAAAATAAATGTAGAATATATAAAATTTAATTTATACTAAGTGAAACCTATTTCATTTTGAACATTTATAAATATATTTACAATGAACTGTTAAAAAGGGGATATAAAATTCTACAAGGATTATTTATTTAATCAAAAAATCATACACATTAATTTTAAAAAAAAAATTTTAAAAGTTTACCATGAGGCACGAATTCTGACGATTGAAATGAATTTTGGGGTAAACTAACATCTCCATCTATTATCCTTGTTTCTAAAGTATACAAATGATAATCAATTTCAATATCATCGTCTTCACATAGTGACTGAAAAAAAAAGAAAATCATTAAAAACAATTTACTATATCACAAGTGTAAATGTTATTTTTGTAAACAGATGAGGGGGACCCGAAAATTACTGTTTAAATTTTTACATTATATCCCTCATAAAAAAAAACTATACATTAAAGCCATAATAATATTTCACAAAGTTAAGAATATTCTTCTATTTGCTGTAAATTACCTTCATTTCTGAAGAAAATTCATCAGCTAAACCATTGGTTCCTAATATGACCAGATTCAACTGGCTACTGCTACTATTTAAAGGCCAGTAAATTCCTTGATTCCAAGAGCTCCTATAAAAAAAATAAATAAATAAAAGTTATAATTCATTTTAATGAAATATTGTATTATATACCAATAAACTAAAATAACCACATTAGACAACTTAAGTGTAATACCATTTTGTAAAAAGTTATTACTATAGATTACTCCTTAACCTACACATTAGGACCACCACATTATTTTATTATTAATCAGTAAGTATAAGTACATATGGCAGTGAGTAACAAGTACTTACACTCAATGATAATAAATTTCTTACTGATAACAAGAACAATTATAAAGTGGGTACCCTTAATTAGGGGAAAACCTGGCAGTTGAGCATGATGAATTTGAGCATCAGCCAAATTTCATCCTTTCACAACCATTGGCCCAGTAACAGTATACCCTTACAAATCTATTAAACCCAAACACCCTTCATAGGTTGTAGTGGTAAAATTAAAAAAAAAAAAGTTTTTCTTGAATATATAAAAAATTTAATATGTTATTGGGAGATTAAAACTCAAATTTTTATCTCTCTCAAACCCCAGGTAATATATTATAATTTTATTTAAAATAATAAAATTTTATAGAACAAAATAATTCTGTTATTATGTTGTTACTTTTTATGAAAACTTTAAAATAATATAATTTTAGGCATACTAAAACTAATTTTCAACAGAACAAATCAAACTCAAATTAACTTTAAAAAATTATAATTGAAAACAAAATCAAATACCTGTGTACTTTATTAGACAATATACGTTCAATAAGTGCATCCATGCAATTAGGAAAAGCTGGACAATGTTCCCTAATGGGGCAATGGACAAAACCAAGATGTTGAAATAGCATTAGTTTTCTATCTTGGTCAAGCCTATCAAGAGCTTTGTACCTGTGAAAAAATAAAACTACTTATTCATAACATTAAAACTAAATATTATTATAAAAAGTCAAATGCAACCTGATTTGCTTAATATTTGAGTATATATATCAATAGTATAAACACAAATAATATCAACTGTAATGAAAAACATCTAAATATTTTACGAATTTTAAAAAAATCATAATTCCAGGATTTTTGTTAACAAATGGAAGGCAAATACATTGAGAATGCCAAAGCCGATGAATGCCGAACACTTCCAAATGAGTCCGATGATGCCCTCTCCATCCACCTAGTCCACCTCCAAAATTGACAGGTAGACTCAAGTCAACTAGTCAGGAAAGCCGACTAATCGGCTACTTTAATAATCGCCAATTTTTATTCATTTATATTTCTAGGGTTAAAAGTAGGTTAATTAAAATCAAAACATGTCCTTTATTGATTATAATTTTTATTTTATATTCATCTTTACAGTTTGTTATTTAACCCTTCAGCGGTCGCGCCATGGTACAAAGTACAACGTTTTCGCCCTTTTGAATGGTTTGTCCTTACCGTTAAGGGTTGAACGTTCTAGGTAGATTCTATTTTTAGCTACATCCTTTCTAAAGCAGGTATAATTTTCTGGCCCATCTGTTTTTCTCCGTTCATTGTTAGTAGTGATTTCAACGAGGATACATCTGTTTGTGATATGTATATAAATCACAATTACATGTATAAATATTTTTTTTTTTTTAGTTAATTTTATGTTTATAGTATAGTAATATATTTTTCCTGTTTTAATTGATTATATATTCTTAATATTCAATATTTGCCTAAAAAAATATTTGTTTGAAAATAAATGTAATTTTATGATAAAAACTAGTTCTTATTTATTTTTCCGTAATTTATAAATAGATTTATTAACATTTAATACGTTTTTATGAGATGCAGTATTGTTATTGTCATTAAAAAATAAATTACAACTATTACAAAAAGAATAATCAAGGTCAAAAGGGACGTTGCACTTTGTGCCACCCGCGCCTGCTGGTGTTCCAAATGTACGTGCGCCTGCTGAAGGGTTAATCCAGGAATAGGAACTATTTTATTGTAATCAATTATCGAACTTTAAGAAAGATTATGTAATAAACATAAAATAAATTTAATTGCTACGATAATACTGAATAAAGAACATAAGTAATGTAGGAACACAAAAAGAAAACTACTATTTTAACAATTTATATAAGGGTTTATTAAAAATTACTAAGCTAATTAAAGCTCATTTTGTGTATATATATATTATAGTATATATTGTATATAAATAATTTGTTAGGGGAAGGACACCCCGAAATCAAATCCCTGGTCCTCCAGGTTGGGGGTTAAGGTTTTGGGCCAGCACCCCATCTCCTTGAAAAAAAACATAATCGCTTACAGACCCAATAACGTAAAGAAGCCGGATGGATCTGACGGAAAAAGACAAAAGCTTAGGAAACGGACTAAACAAATTGGAACATGGAACATTCAGGGACTCAGGACGAAGGAGACCGAAGTGCGGGAGAATATGGAAAGATATGATATAGAAATAGCGGTATTGACAGAAACAAAGAGAAAGGGAAGAGGAGAAGAGACTTTGGGAAACTTTATCCATTACTACAGCGGTGTAGACAAAGATAGGAGAGCTAGCGCTGGCGTATCTATTTTATTGAATAAAAGGCTTAAGAACAGGGTAGTAAATTATGAATGTGTGAATGAAAGAATAATCACACTAGAAATAAATTTGTTTGGGGAGGAAGTAGTGATTGTAGGAGTTTATGCCCCCACAGAAAGTGCAAACAGCAATGAGAAAGACATATTCTTCGAAATGCTTAACCATATCATGGAATCTATCCCCTCAAGAAAGACAAAAATATGTATGGGGGATCTTAATAGCAGAACAGGAAGAAGAACAAGCAGTAGGGTGGTTGAAAAGCATGGAGAAGATACAGTAAACGAAAATGGAAAGCGTCTTATAGATCTGTGTGAGGAGCAAAATCTAACAATAATAAACGGTTTTTTTCAACATAAAGACACCCACAAATATACATGGCAACAACACGCAAAGAATCTCAAATCAATAATAGATTACGTCATCATGAGAAGAAACGGCCGTGTGATTCCGCTAGACGTTCGTGTAATGAGGGGAGCGGAATGCGGATCGGACCATTTCTTGATTAAGGCCAAATTCTGGTTTAAATTCACCTCAAAAGCAGCAACAAAAGAACATATGAAGCAAAACAGGGAAGAAAAAGTAGAATATAATATTGAAGGCCTCAGTCAGGAATCGATAGAGGGACTTTACAATAAAAGGCTGCAAGACAAAATAAGAGATAGGTCCATAAAAGAAGAGATGACCTATGAGGTGTTAAAGGAGATTTGTCACGAAGCGGCGCGAGAAGCTTTAGGGGATAGAAAGAAAAGGAAATTAACAAATAAGTACTGGTGGAATGATGAGGTCACTAAGGTTGTAGATGAGAAGAAGGAGGCATATAAGAAATGGTTATCAGCAAATGACTCTACTACATTGAATGAGTACAGGAAAGCAAAAACCGTCGTTAAGAAGAAGAAGAGAGAGGCTGTAGAGTTGTTCTGGGATCAAAACTGTGAGATGATCGACCGCTGCATCCAAGGAAAAAAAGTAAAAGAGGCATGGAAAAGGCTAAAAACGATAAAGACCCAAGCCCGGCAAAAAAATAGCTCTAGACTGATAGAAATAAAAGAATGGGAAAAGTATTTTTCTGACTTACTGCGGGAAGATAGATCAGAATACAGGATGGAGGACCAGGAAAATGACCAGACTAACTACGATATTAATGATATATCCTTGGAAGAATTGGAGAGAGCATTAAGGAGGATGAGAAACGGAAAGTCACCAGGTCCAGGGGATCTGCCGATAGAGCTTATCAAAGCAGGACCAGTTGAACTCAAAAAAGCGCTGGCTATGATTTTTACAAACTGTTTGAGTACGGGTAAGGTACCAAGGGATTGGCTGGTGGGAGACATCATCCCTATCCATAAAAAAGGAAAAAAGAACATGTGTACGAACTATAGAGGAATCACGGTGACAAGCAGTGTTGGCAGACTATATAGTCGAATCCTGAAGGAAAGGACAGAGGAGGAAGTCTCCGACCAGATGGTTGAAGAGCAAGCTGGCTTCAGAAAGGGAAGATCTTGCACTGACCACATTTTCACCCTAACCCAAGTCGTACATAAAAGGATGGCATACGACCTCGAAACCCACCTGACGTTTGTTGACATACAGAAAGCGTATGACAGTGTTCCTCTAAAGAAACTGTGGGAAACCTTGGATCAAATAAAGATAAGTGGAGGCCTAAAAAAAAGCCATAAAAAGTTTATATATTGGAGCGGAATCAAGGGTAAAGATAGGAGGTAAGGTGTTAGAATCCTTCAAAATTACAAAAGGATTAAAACAAGGATGCTGCTTGTCCCTGACACTTTTCAATATATATGTTGAACAGGTACTAAAATCCTGGAAACAGAGATGCCGAGGGATGGGAATTGAGGTAGGAAGTGATAAACTGTTTACGCTACAGTTTGCGGATAATCAGGTTGTCTTATCAGCAGATGAATATGATATGGAATTTATGATGAGGAGACTCCTCGAAGAGTATAAAAAGTGGGGCCTGGAAATAAATACTGAAAAAACCGAGTATATGGCATGCAATTTCCCTCATTCATCTTTGTGCATAGAAGGATGGACGATTCCACAAAGTACTGCTTTTAAGTATCTTGGAGTGACGATAGACAGCTTCGGCACAGTCCAAAAGGATATACAGAACAAAATCACTCGAGGTAAAAAAAAAATAATAGGTCTCCTTAACGGTGTATTGTGGAATAAGAAGGTCTCCCTAGAAACCAAAAAGAGGATATACCACTCCTTCTTGATCAGCACAACTTTATATGGCTCAGAATCATGGGCGGTGACAAAACAAAATGCAAATAAATTACTGGCCCTAGAAATGGATTTCTGGAGAAGAAGTTGTGCCATATCCAGGTTACAGAAGGTCCCATATGAAATTATAAGAAATCAGGTAGGATCTAAAATCAACATTCTCAATAACATCAGTGAAAGAAGATTGCTATGGTTTGGGCACGTCATGAGAATGAATGAGACACGATGGCCCCTTCGAGCACTTAAATACTGTCCTGAGAAGAGAAGAAGACGCGGAAGGCCTCGGAGACAGTGGATAGAAGAGGTCAGAGAAGAAATGGCGGCTAGAGGGCTGACTGAGGAAGACAGTTTTGACAGGAGATATTGGAGGGAAGGCGTATTGGAGACCGGGATGTGATATTTTCGCATAATCCTGTAAATAAATAAAATATAATTTGTATTGTTGATATATACACGCTGTTCAATATTCGATGGCCACCCCTTTTTTTTTCCACAGTTCTTGAAATTTTGAAACAAAACTCTCAGGGTCTTAACTGTGTCAAATAAAGTTTTTTTTCAGGTTATAGTCTGCTCTCCTACCTTCTCCAGCGACCCTATCTTTGGAATTTCCAATGGGATGTGGCATTTTTTATGATGGATTTTGATAGAAAATAAAATTTTGAATCAATTTTATACCGGTAAATTTTTTTATCTGGGGCACCGTTTCACCGCAAATCGCGAAAAATCATTTTAAGAAAATAAGCAATCTAAAACTGGTATTGAATGAATAAATGAATGAAAACTTACTGTTTATTGAAAAAAAAAAACATTTTTCAATTACAGGAAGTTTTGGCTCCTAATATAGCCAAAACCGAAACGGCTCCTAATATATCAATAAAAATATTGATCTGAGCAAAACAATGAATAGAACCAAATTTATTGCAAATTTGCTTAGCTTTAATAATGTATATAACACAAAATGTGCTGAAAGTAACGGTTTCCGAGTTATTGTATCTAACTGCTAAAAACATACAATTTTCAACATTTTCCCCCCTCCCCTGCCCAAACCCGACGCTATTTAAAGGAAACCTTTTTACCACATTTAGAGCTAAGGTCGGTGAACAATTTCCAGTAGTCAGACCTTTTTATTTTTGGTTCGATTTCAAGGTTCGAATGAAAATTTCCCTTTATTATGATAAACATATTAGCTTTAATAACAAACATTTTATTTTTAACAATAAGCATTGAGTTATTAATTATAAACTATTCATTTGTAACAATAAACAATTCAATTTTAACAATAAACATATACTTTTTAACGATAAAAACTTTGTTTTCTTTAATTTGCCATATTCCCCCAATATATCTCACTAAGCCTTGATACCAGCAAAAAAATGTATAGAATCTTTTTTGTACACAATTTTATGTTAATTAATTTAATAAATAAACACATTTTTGCTAGAGGCAAGAGTCTTCGAGTTATTAACGAAAACTAAACAAAACGACCCCACCCTTAGCGCCACCCCCACCCCCCCAGTACTCTTTGTATGTTGTTAAGGACACCTTCCCCTACAACTGTGCCAAAATTGACTTCAACATGAATTATGTCTGCTATTTGGCCTTTTTGGTCTTCATTACCTGGACTACTAAGGTAATTTCAGTAATCATGAAAACGTAACGGGCTGAGAAGGGTATCAAAAATCCTGCATTTCTAGCAGAAACTATTTATCTCACACATTAATCACATAAGATGATTGTCTTAATTTTTATGACCATGAATAATAAAAATAAACATTGTATACAAATGTTCGTAATAAAAATTTTATAAAAGTGTTGATAGTTTTTTAATCTAGTGCATTATTTTTTTTTTAGTAGTCATAATACTTTGTTGTTATAGCATTAACTGATCCTGTTTATTAGGCTGTTTGAGAAATAATGAAGAAGGACATATATACATGTTTCAGGAACAAAGTTTGGTGACATTTATTAAAAAATGTTGATTAAAATGGGCAGAACATGTGAAGATGCTTGAGTGAACACTCACCTAAAAAGTTTTTGTGTGGCAAGTCAGAAGGAAGATTAACTAAAGAGAGTGACCAAAAAACAGGAGGATGGTTAATGTTAACAATATGCTAAAAAATTTACGAGTTTAAATGTGAAGGAGACAAGCCCTAGAAAGAGTAGAGTGAACAAAAATTGTAAAGCTATTATTAAGATGGCTTTGATTCTTGAAGAGGAAGTAGAGCCACTTGTGTTTATCTAGTGATATAAAAGTAATTTCAGCATATTGCTGCTTATATACCTAATGTTGATAAAACCAAAGGGTGAAATTCAGAATGTTTAATCCACCATTTATCCAACTATTAAATCAAAGTTATGGATTCTTTAGCAAAGACTTTTTATAAAGAAAAAATAGTTTTTATTTTTGTTTTGTTTTTTAACGATTTCCATTATTCTTTGCAGATCATAATATTAAAGCCTGCTTATCATTGACAGAAAACAATATTATAGATATATACACACATGCACGCACACACACATACATATTCATACTTTGTATATTATATATAAATTTACAAATTTATAAATTATATTATATACATTCTTATATTAATAAATATTTCATATAAATTCGAAACAAAATATAATGCATTCTCTTCAGTTTATCAAAATAAAATAAATACAATACGTTGATAACACTATATTATTTAACATTTATAAATTAAAAATAAAATTATCTTTTCAAAGGTAAATAGACTATAACAGATTCAGAGTCAAACAAATAAGAACCAGTCATTTAAAAAAATAATAATAATTTAAAAAAATAATACAATAATGAAAAATTGAATCAGAACAAAATTTAGAAAAATTACAGGTATTGTTTGAGCATACCTTGAGTCATCTTTAAGAGCATCAGTAATTTCCTTTATATCATCTTGTGTAATTGTACCTGTAGGAGCTATACTCCTGAAGTGGTAGAATAAGTCAGCATTTTCTAATAGCAATTCCTATAAAAAAAAATTAATTAACGAATTATGTTAATAATTTTGAATTGATTAGCGATGAACTTATACATGTAGGGTACAGTCAAGTTATAAATGTGTTGTTTAAATAACTATTAATTTATGCAAACTTTCTATCCAAAATATCATTCCAATGATACTTTACTTAATAATGAAAATCCTATTCTTGAAGGAGAACTTTCTAAAACATTTTGTTAACAAAACTTCTAATTTTTTATCATCATTTTAAATATTACTAATTAACTTGATTAACCATTTCAAGGGAAATGGTTCACTTCTTTAAAAACCACACTTATAATTTTGCTAATGTTTTCTAAATATTAATGTTGTAATAATATTTCTAAATTTTTCAAATGTAAAATCTCAATGTGTTAAACAAAAAAATATATGGTTTCCACTAATATAAATGATACATGATAACTTTAACAAGTATTAGCTAATAAACGTTCAGATTACAATGATACTAAGGATAACATGCAAAGATAGATGTATAGGTACTTGAAAATTGTGTTTTGCTTTGTCTACAATATCTTTTTGATGGCGATCGTATATTTGCTGGCATTCTTGTTCTGATAAGTTTTCAAAGCATTCTCTTCCCATAAATAGTACTCTGATCTCAGGGAGCAGTTTTCCAGGAGTGACATAACCTGTATCTTCAAGCAACTGTTTGAACTGTTTCTTCCATCTATGAAAAAAAAAAATGCATTAATACATTCTTATGGATGTCATAATAAAATAATAATTATAGTCTTTACATCCTATAATAGTTATACATCCTTACCATTGAGGACTAAAACTTGCAGCTATTATATGTGGGTTTTTAAAAATTAGTAAATTATTTATTTATTTTTTTAAATTTAAGACAGCTTTGTATAATATACATTCATACATAAATAGAGGAAAAGGTGTGAATAAAGGCACCCTCTTATGTTTTTTATTAAAAGTTACATTTAACTTGAAAAATTCTAGATTTTGTTCATTCATTAACAACTATAATAAGTTTCTTAAATGTGAGAAGGCAGAACAATGATTAACATAAATTATTTCATTTTAAAAATGATGATTTACAAAAAGCTTATAAAATAGCACCAGAAACATCGGGGTGTAAATATGGGACCTCTACAAAAAAATCACCCAAAATAGTTTAAAACAGGATAAAACAATTTGAAATGGTAGAGGGTATATTTATTACAGGAAAAAAAAATTATTTACAGAAATTACAATCATACTCTTTTACCTCCGGCATGATCTAAGTTTTCACATTTGATCTCCTCCTACTAATTTATAATTAAAAATTTTATAGGTACTACAATATTAAGAAGGTTTAAATAGCTAAGTATAGTTATTAAAAAAATGTATACCTTTAAAATAGTTTTATTCAAATCAAGAATTTTTTTTTGTTTGGAAAAACAAAATATGAAAATCAACCAGAAAATATTGACAGATTTATTCTTGAAAATTAGCATTCAAACATAGAAGTTTACTAGTTTCATCAGCTGAAAGGTGAGTGCGACAATTGCTTAAAACCACCAGAAACATCGAGGCGTAAATATGGGCCCTCTACAAAAGTCACCAAAAATAGTTTAAAACAGGATAAAACAATTTGAAACGTTAGAGAGTACATTTATTACAGAAAAAAAAAAAAAAATTATTTACAGAAATTGCAATCATACTCTTTTAGCCTCGGCACGATTTAAGTTTTCACATTTGGGAACATTTTACCCACACCTCTTCCCAAGTGTCTCCAGAGAACTTCCCATTGCAAAAGATGCAAGTTGTGATCTCTAACAAGAGATATGTTGAAGTTCCCAGGGAAATGGGGGTCCATATTTACACCAAGAAAGGGTGCCCAAATTTACACCAAAGAAAGATGGCCACTATCACATTTAACCTAAAAGCGTGCGTGACTAAAGGTGTGCTTCAAAAAGTAGCTTAAGATCTCCGCTTTCCAGATATCATTGTGAAATTATTTTTAAATAAACATAGGAACATAACCGAAAACGATTTCACATGCCTCTCAAAAATTTACAGTTCAGAATGAAAACTAATTTGCACAATAACTCAAGCAGCATCCACAATAGTTGAAAGAATGGTTTAAACTGCTCTCTGCTATCTTATATTAGCAAATAGCTCCATAGACAGTCGTCACCGCCAGTTTTCAATACTTCCCTTAGCAAGTAGTAGTGAAGGGCTGTTCCGACTTAAAAGCAGAATGAGATTTTACGTTCCATTCCACTATTGGAACCCGTTCCAGTTATTTGATTATTTTTTAGCTCCGTTTCACGTCAGTTTGACTAACCTACTACATACTAGTGAAGGGCTTTTCCGACTTAAAAGCAGAATGAGATTTTATGGTCTGTTCCACTTTTCGTTCGACATCAGTTTGACTAACCTACTTAATAAGCAGTTTTGTTCCATTCCTTGTGACTTCGGGCTGTTAATCTCCTCCTTCTATTAAATTGTTAATATAATTAAAATTGTATCGGTACTACAATATTAGAAGGTTTAAATAGGTAAGTATAGTTATTAAAAATATGTACCGTAAAATGGGGTCACATTAGTACAGTGGGGTACAATTGGTACACAATTGTTTCTGTGGTGATTTCCTTCTGACAGGTTGTTTTGTCGACTTTTACCAAATGAGAGCCCATGAAACGACTCATTCATGCGCTCTCATTTGGTAAAAGTCGACACAACCTGCCAGAAGGAAATCGCCGCAGAAATAATTGTGTACCAATTTTACCCAACCGTACTAATGTTACCCCATTTTACGGTATATATTTAAAATAGTTTTATTCAAATCAAGAATTTTTATTTTTTTTTTATTGTTTGAAAAAGCAAAATATGAAAATCAAGCAGAAAATATTGAAAGATTTATTCTTGAAAATTAACATTCAAACATAGAAGCTTACTAATTTCTTCAGCTGAAAGGTGAGTGTGACAATTGCTGAAAACCATCCCTGCTTTCGAAGAACAACACTAATCAAAGCAGTCAACCAATCCATTACAAGACTTTCTGCATGTTCAGCTAAGTTCTGATTCTTAAAAGCCAAATTTTTATAGTGAGGATCGAGGAACGTGCATACTGACAGTATCTTGCTTTGCTCGAGAAAACTAAATCTGTCTTGTTTATTTAATTCATATTTGTGTTTTGCAATTAGGTCTTCGTGGATAAATCAAAGTCTGCAACTTCGGGGTCCTTTGATAAAATTTCACAAACATCATTAGACCATTGATATAGGTTATAAGAGCTGAAGCTATAGGGAATTTTAGGGAGCTGAGGGTCTCCATAATGTTTTTGAAAGCCTCAAGTATACTACACAATAGAGCGAGAATTTTCCAATTACATTAGTTCCAAGAAAAAACAGGAATCAATTCTTGTGACAGCTCCATTAGCTTTTGAACAAATAGTGAAAAAATTATTTAATTCCATATGCAGTAAAATTTTGTGTGATTCATTTATCTGAATCCGAAGGAAGAAGCCGAGCTCTGTTAGTAGAATTGAAAATTTCAAAGGAAGCGGTTTATTTTGAAGATGCCAGCGGGGTGGTGGGGTGATGGAAGGAGGAGGGGAGAGGGAACCAAGAGCGGCGGGATCAACACAACAAAGCAGTCGAAACGACCTTGGGTGTAACGGAATGAGAGATCTTTTGGTGTTGTGTGATTCATTTCGTTCCAAACCGGTTAAGTTCCGTTCCACCCAGAACCACCCATCACTAGCCAGTAGGGCTAATAAATATAGGGGTGCCTATATTTAGACCAGTGCCTCTTTTTACACCTTTTCCTCTCTCTCTCTCTCTCTCTTGCTATATATATATATATATATATATATATATATATATATATATATATATATATATATATATATATATATATATACGTATATATACCATATATATATATATATATATAAATTATATGTAAAATTAATAAAATTATTATAGTAAATTTTATATTATATAAAATTAGTATAAAATTTAAAGATTATAAATTTTAATTACATTAAGGCTTTATATATCACTGTACCTTGTTAATATATTTGCGTTGTAATGAAAGGAGTTACAAGAAAAAATTCCAACTTTGGACCATTATTTAAGAATTGTTTTATTTTAAAAATGATTTCAATTGGTTTGCTTGGGCTGCTGCATAAAACTAATCACTGTTTTTGAACAGTACTATTTAATAAAACCCTAACATAACTGGCTTCAGAAGGTTGCCAGAGACAAATAGTCATATATATAGACATACTAATAAATAATATTTTGGAGTATAATGATCAGAAAAATAGAGATTGAGATTGCTTTGTCCATATTTAGTACTCAATAAAAAAAAAAAAAAAAAAAAAAATGTAATAACATCAATTAATTAACATAATGGGCTATGAAGAAATGCAAACATAATGCAAATCTGAAGCTGAAAAAGTTACAACTATAAAGAGTACAAAAAAATTGACACATAAACATTTCATACTTGCTCCTGTTCTTTTTCCAAGTTTTTAAGAACATTATTAAGAAGAATTTCTTCTATATAAATGAAAGGCTAATGTGGTGCCATGAAGGAAAAAAAATATTCAGGCTGGGAATGAAGATCTTAAAGAAAATAAACCATTTTTTTTTTGTTACAAAATTTAGAACTGTTTAGAATGTTAAAACAATTTTAATCACCAGCCTATTCAGAGGCATCTGTAAAGTAAACTTTCCACCCAATTGCATTTCGAACAATTCATATGAGTGATAAGCTAATTTAAATAAAGAAAAAGTGACAGAATAAATAATGTTGTAATAAAAGTTAGTTTTAAAATCTAATTTTATATATCGAAATAATTAGAAAAGATTCGAAAGAAATTACTTGACATCATCTGACATATAACGAAAAGTTTATTTTTAAACTCAAATATATAGTAAAATGATAAAATAACTAAGCAACGACTCTCACTTATGACATCTGCAAGAGAATGATATTAATAATATATCACAAACATGGTAGTTTCTTCCATACATTAATCAATCAGAACACACAACATCAATAGATAAAACAATAAATTTTTATTCATTAAAATAAAAATTAAGATTAAAAACATTTTTATTGACAATATTTATTAGATTTCAAAGTTAGTAAAAACCAGGATAATTTTAGAGAAAAAGCAGAATTTCAGAAATTTATAGCAGGGTTCATAAATTCATTTTAAGTACATGATTTTCATTAAATTGATTTTAAAAGGTTTATTGTGAACCAATTATTCTATGAAATGACTTTTCTTTCCATTCTAAATAACGGGAATAGTTTTCTAAAACTAAAAAAGAAATATATATATATTTATATATATAAATATTTATTGGCTAAAATAGCCAGCCTTATAAACACAGGAGTGTATGAATCGATTCACATACTAAATGATTGTGAATATAAATGTTTCAATATAACCTAAAATTATTTTATGGGACTCCAAAAATTTTTAATTGATAACTTTATTAATACAATTTTTAACATCTTAATTTTTAATAAATAATAAAGCATGTTCATTGATTATTAAAAAAATCAAATAACATATTTAGAAAATGAATAAATTACAACATATTAATTCATTATTAATAGTTTAGTCATTTAATTATATTTAAAATATCATGGTTTCAGTTTCCCGATTAAATAGTTACTATAAAGAATTTCCATTACATTAAAAATATGGGTTTTTGGATTATTCTGGACTTTAATCCAGCTATACACTACTTTAGTTTATTTGTCGGATAGGAAAACCAACATAACATCATAATTGATTATAAAAACCACGTGGTCCATTACATTTGATGATTAAAATGATTTAACTAACATTTAAAAATATCAAATAATAGCGCATACTGAAAAAATATAAAATAATCACTCTATCACTAATGGATACTGGAATAACATAGCATAGGCAAGTGACTAGAAACAAAATATTAATAGCAAATGTATATTATCAAGCCAATTAAGGGGAAAAGTAAGTCCTGCCTATACATCCATATTTTGGATAAGTTTAAATATTTCCTTCCCATTAAAGTAGCTGTAAATTAACGGAGTTATCACAGGCAATAAAACATGCTATTGCTTACATTATTGCATTTTTGTGCTACACTATCCAAAAAAATTTATGAATCCAGCACAAAAAATGTATAATCTTATTTTTAATTGCTACCTTCTATATAATTTTTTTCTTTATCAGCTAAGCACATAGGATATTCTTTTAGACAGCCCACAATACCAAAATAAGTAGGTCATTAGAAAAGTTTTTGACCCACAATGTTAGCTAACTACATTTGAAAATAAATTAACTTTAGATCTTTTAATATTTTAAAACCATTAACACACTTAAGAACAAATGGAATGACCCAGAGCAAGGATATACATTATTATTATTATTTTTTTTTTTTTTTACAAAAGTAAAAAAAAATAATAGATGAACTGACTCTGATTTCTTTTGTTCTTGTTGAAATGCAAGAACATGGGTTTTAAACACTGTTTCAGCTTCGCTTGTTTCTAAAATATTGGCAGGTAACCTTCTTTCCCGACTATCTCCAGAGGTGTTCCAGTCTGTTTCATTCCAAGAAGATTCTTCTCCTGATTTATAAAAGTGGTTATTGAATTCTGGATGTTCTTTAATATGTTGTAACACAACAGGCCAGTCACTACACATTTCAAAATAGATATAACAGCTCATAAATATTAATTTTCTAATGTTTTTAGAATATCTTAGCATACCAATCTTGAAGGAGAGATATATCTGGAACCAATTCTTGTAAAACATCAGGAAGAATTTCAATACAACTTTGTACCTTCTTTGCAAAATGATCATCCTTTAGTTTCTTTACATGCCGCCTGAAAATTCTTTGAGTATTTGCACTACCAAACTCATGGGTAAATTTCAATAAATCTTCATGTTTTGCAAATTTTTTGTAAGTTTGGCTCCACATAGACTGGTGATCAGTTATCTGAACAAAAAATAGATTTATGATAAACTATACATTTAAAATAAGTATTAACAAAAAAAATCAAGCTTTAATTTTCTCTTAACACAGAGGAAGGAAGTTAAGCTAGAAGTGAGAGAAATACTAAAAAAAAATTTCTTCATCTTCATTAAAAACTAATAAATAATCTGATGATGAAATGGCTAGCTAGTACATCACAGTTGAGCTAGTTGTTCAATCACTTACTTGTTTGACAATATGACAAAACTTTATAAATGCATGATTAAGCTGATTGAAGAGTATAAATAATGTTGGTTCTTTGAGAACAAAAAAAAAAAAAAAAAAAAAAAAAAAAAAAAAATATATATATAATATATATATATATATATATATATATATATATATATATATATATCAAAATTATATTTTTTCGACCCTTAGAAATTATATAATTAACTGTTTAACAATAATCGGGTTTTTGGTCCTTTATATTTAACAATAAATATTAATTATCCATATACATATTTTATTTCTTCCTTCTCCTCTTTCCTTTCCTTTTGACGTTTCGACCCCTTATTTGATGGGGTCCTCATCAGAACAAAAACTGGGTACCCCCCGAAAACTCCAGGCCAGTAAGCCCACTGACTCCTGCAGCAAGTGCTTGCCAGCTCAGACACCAGGGTACTCGTCAGATACCAGGGTCGAAACGTCAAAAGGAAAGGAAAGAGGAGAAGGAAGAAATAAAATATGTATATGGATAATTAATATTTATTGTTAAATATAAAGGACCAAAAACCCGATTATTGTTAAACAGTTAATTATATATATATATATATATATATATATATATATATATATATATATATATATATATATATATATATATATATATATTGGTAAACATAAATAAAATATTAAAAACAAATTTATAAAATTACTTATAAACAAGAAATACATGTTTACGATGAGATTTTTTTCCAAATCCTCTTTTATTACTTTAAAACAGTAAGTACAATGCATTTTCTTAGAAAGTGTTTGTGAATTAGTCATCTGAATTTAATTAAAAGAAGTATATTCATAGTTCAAATTATAAAGGTAATTAATATTTTTTTAAAAACGAAAAAAAAAATGAATAATAATATAATACCTGAGAACGTATTAGAGACTGAAATGCTTCAGTTGTTACATCTAAATGTTCTTTACGTGCACGAGCAGCTTCCGCATAGGAGCAAAGTTTTATTCTCCCTTTGTTTCTATCAATTAGTTGGGCCAATGTAATAAATGCAAGATCAACATTAATGTTTTCATGAGCAGATGTTTCAATAACTGGAATGAGACCTTTGTATTCCTTCCTTGCTGCAATTTTTTCAACTTCTTTGACATATAGCTCACTTGCATCATCATTTTTTGTGGTCACCTGCATGATTAAGCATAAATGAAATAGTTTTAATAGAAACACCTTTTCAATGTTATTTTATAAGTATTTCTCTCACTAGAATGTATTGGCACCATAATATAGAGTCTGTATATAGATACAGTTAGTATCTACTATCCTTTCTTTCTTATCCAAAACTCTAATCTGTTGTTAATTATTTCATTTTTTTATACACATAATAATCAAACTAATCAGTGAAGTGACACAACCTTAGTTACAGTGATTATTCATCAATAACCTAAAAGATCACAGAAATCTGAAGACTATGAGCAGCTGTAGAACAACAACAGAGTAATCCGACAAGTATTAAGTTGACTGCCGTAAATAAACAAATACCTCTTAAGTCATTCACCTCAATAACTGATAATTTAAATATTTTTAATACAAAATGGTTAATTGCTCTAAATGTGAAAACTAGATTAGTAGGGAGGACAAAAATAACATTACATGTTTTAAATGTAAAGTTATACATTACAGCAGGTGCTTTAATGTTCAAAAAAGAGACATAGACGCTATTAAAAATGCCAAAAAACCATGGTTCTGTCATATGTGTGATATAGGAAAAAAAAAGCATCCCAGGCATCGAAAAATCTACAGAACCATTAGGATGTGAGGTACTTGCGTCTATGAATTGCCTCGGTGTCTCAGTTAACGAAGGTATTAAGTCATTGAAAAATTCATTAGATAAATATGGACATCTGAGCTTTGAATTAAGTGAAAGACTAAAAAATCGAAAGCCATCTAGAGGGACAAACCAAATTTATCGAGTAACTAGTCCATGAAAATAAAACGTTAAAAACAGAAGTTGGCCAGCTTGAAGTAAGACTAACAAAGGTGAACAGGGCCTACTAAACAGATCCTTGGAAATTTGCGGCATCCCAGTACGGCCTGGAGAGACCCCTACGGCTTTGGTGTCAAGTGTAAGTGCAGAACTCGGAATAAATTAAATATTGAGGACCTTGACCTGGTAGAGCGCCAGAGCCCCAAAAAAGATGACCCACGACCTCCACCTGTGATCGCTTGCTTTGTCAAGCAGTCTCTCTGGGATGAGTTGATACGAAAAAGAAGAAAGAAGTGGGTTTTCATTGACCAACATCAGGACCTGGATGTTTTCGGCTAAGTTTTCAGCTTTCATTCTCTTCTTGCATCCTCTCGGTCTTTAAAGTCTTCTGCTATTGAACACCATTTATTGTTTTATTGTTCTTCTTCTACCATTTCTCCTCTTGAAGATAATTTTTATGTTTTGATGCTATGTTATCATCACTGTTTTTTTAATATATAACTAAAATAATAATATGTAGGGAAACTTAACCCTTTGCACTCATTAGCCGGTTACAGTCCGGCAAAATAAAAATGCAGTTCCACTCAGATTATAAGTTCCACTTGTCTGGCACACACGACTCATAATCCGGGTACAGACAGGCATTATTTTTTTCATGATCTTCTCTTAAAGATAATATTGTTTTATTGATTTTTTTAAAAATTGTTTGTGTTTGTATTATATTATTGTACTTGATGTAATAAAAAAAGTTTAAACATTTTACATAAATATTATTTATGCCTTTTAAAAAAATATTGAGTATTATGCTCCCACCTGAGTGAAAACCATGAAAAGAATTGTCGGCTCATACCCGGCATATGAGCTACGTGCCAGGCATTGCGTACGCGGCTTCGGAGTGCAATGGGTTAAGTTTCCCTACATATTATTATCTTAGTTTATTAACTGTTGTTTATATATTACAATTTATGCTTTTATTCCTCATTATTATATATATTTGTATAATTATATATATCTATATAACCACTTCACATTATCACTTTTTGTTTGCTTATTACAACTAAAATGTTCTTTTTCATGGCATCCTCTATTTCATCTCATGTCAGACATGGCATCAACCTTTCATACACTATTTTTGCTATTTTACTTTTCATTATTTTTTTATTTTTTTACATTTCTTTATTTCATTCATTTACCTTTACTTACTATCATCTGTTGCTTAATTGATATTTTATGTCATTTATTTTTTTCAGAAAAAAAATCATCTATCAGTAAAAATGTTTGCCTAAGTTTTAGAAATATTTTGACTAACAGTACTAAGATCATTAATTATTATATATTAGGATCTCCGTACAATGTAATATTTTTATTTTTCTATTTTTCAAATTTTCAAATATTAGTTACATTTAAGCTATTTTGTTTTCACCACACTATTGGTTATGTGATAATTATTGTACCTATAAACTCTATTTATAATTAATAGATCTTGTAGGATTGACCAAGAAATAGCCAATAGGATTTCAAAAGCAAACCAGGTTTACTACCAGATCTATAATAGCATTATTGGTCACCGTGAAGTTGGGAAAAATGTTAAAATGCATATATACAAGGCTATATACCTTACGATCCTAACATATGCCGGCGAGAGGTGTGTAATGCTTGATAAGCGTGTCAGCCTTATCACTACTGCTGAGATGAAGTTCCTACGCAGAGCAGCAGGAAAAACTAAGCGAGACTGTATTAGGAACGAAAGGATCAGAGAACGATTAGAGGTGCCTCCATTAAAAGCAATCATCGATAACAGAAATAACTTACTTGGTTATCACAGATAACTTAAATGGTTTGGTGTACGAGGTGTACTGTGCTTTAGCACTGGCGTAAAGAGGACTGGGTGAGGTTTCGAAGAAGCTTAAACGATAAGTAGTCTTCTGAATTTCTAGTATGCTTTAAGTGTCTCTTGGCAGCATCTCTTCCCTTCATCAGGTTCCAAATGTCAGGGTTAATCCATGGAGCAGGTAGTTGACGCAAAATTAGATCTTGAGTGGTGTAAGATGATTAAGGACAGTATAAAGATTCTATGTAAGGCATTCCACCATTTTGTCAATTGAGGGGGAGGAATAGATGGGTTTAATGGAATGGGATAGTGAGTCAATTAAAGGATCTATTCTATTTAGGGATAAGTGTTCGAGATTTCACCAAGAAATTTTCTCAGGAATAAGAATAGGAACGGATATGTCATAAGAGATTTGGATGAGATCATGGCATGAGAGGTAAGGTACTGGATTCTGAGTGAAGGATAATATGGTTTTAGAGGAATAAACAATCTTACCAGTTCGAATCTTCTGATCGTGGCAAATTAGGGTATAATCAGAAACAGATACAGAAGAGGAGGGAATAGGTGTTATGAAGAAAATAGTCATGAAATTCATTGAAATGTGGTGTGAGGGATGGGGAGTTAACGTGACAGGTCATTAATTTATTAGACTTTGGAATGATAGAAGGAAAATTTTACTTTGAGAGGTAATGGAAATTTTTTTTATTTGCTTTCATGGTCTTCCTGGGTTCTCTCACTTCTTCCATCCGAAGTTATCTGTTTTCAATGACTGCTTTTAATGGAGGCAACTATAACTGTTCTCTGATCCTTTCGTTCCTAATACAGTTGCGCTTAGTTTTTCCTGCTGCTCTGTGTAGGAACTTCATCTCAGCAGCAGAGATACGGCTGACATGCTTATCAAACATTACCCACCTCTCACCGGCGTATGTTAGGATCAGAAGGTATATAGCCTTGCATATATGCATTTCAACATTTTTCCCTACTTAATGGTGACCAATAATGCTATTATATATCTGGTGGTAAACATGGTTTGCTTTTGAAATCCTATTGGCTATTTCTTGGTCAATCCTGCCAGATCTATTTATAATGGTTCCCAAGCAGTTATACTCTTTTACTAAATCCAGGACCTCCCCGTTGCAAAATATTTCAACATGTTCTTCATCATTCCGTGAGAGATTTAGGATCTTGCTTTTTGAATTGTTGATGGACATTCCCTTCCGTAGTAGCTTCTTTTTCTGAGACAACGGGATTATAATAATACCAACAAATGATATTAATTCCCATAGATACTATTGATAACCTATAATATCCATTACAGAATACTGATATTAACATGCTCTTCTGAATTAAAGAGAACATGATGACCAAGCTTGAAGCCATGGAGACCAAGTGTGTTATGGTATTAAGTACTTCGGTGATCATGAGACAGAAACTACCTAGTTCAGATCCAACCTTATCATTTTGACTGGAATAAGTTGGTAACCTGAGGGATAGGGTGTTCTTCCTTCCCAAGTTAGTAAACATAAGAAAGTTGAGAGCTGATAAATATCTATACATAGGTCTTAATCTTGACAAATATCCTTTCCAATATTCTGCCAAAAATCGGATGATATGTTTTACCATGAAAATGAATGTGTAGAGTAGAGAATGTTAAAATATCCTAGGGATCATATCAGAATCTTCACCCAATCCCCCCCCAAAAAAAAGAAAGTTATTTTTCATGATCACTGACCAAATGAAATATATTGCACTATGCAAAATCAAAAATAAACTAATTATTCTCCAAGTCAATTTTTATGGCATTATTTTGTTTGAGACCACTTGAAATTATAAATAATATTAATGTATAGCAAAAACATTTGAATTTTATACAAGCTAAAAGTTAATAATGAGTGAATTGTAAACATTAAAAAAAAAGTAAAAGAAACTTAGAAAATGTTTGCCCATTTATTCAGTTTAATGGTAAGATATTGTGACACATTTTACAATCATCTTATTTCTAATTCTTAAAGGGAGAAAACTTATTTTTTCAGCAACAATTAAGATAAAGCCAACACACTACACTTAGATAATTACTACAAAAATTACTTACTAAAACAACTGGTTTTTTTGTCTTAACCAAATTATTTAATATGCTGCAAACTGTGTCCACTTGTTTTTCTACTGGTCTGTTTGGCACAGCACTGACATCAAAAACACATAGAAATCCATCAATACTTATTTTTCCATCAGGTAAAACTTTTTGTTCATATTCTTTTTCAATACCTAGAGCAGAAATAAACAAGAGCTGATATTCTGTAAATTTATGAAAAAAGAAACATACATAAAATGTTATTTATACTGTAAATAAAACAAGTAATAAGGTGTTTTACACAGGCAATTTAATCTACCATCATTATTTATTTTAAAAACATATAATATAAACATGATTATCTAAAATTGGCGACGTTTCATGGCTATTGCCACATTTTCAAGCCCCTTCTGTGTCCATTAATATTTGGATCCGTCTGATGAAAGAACAAAATCTTTTAACGACTAAAAAAGTCTTGTCATTTGGTATTGCATCTTGTAATTTTTCTTAAATAACGACAAATCTCTTTGGAACTTTAATATGGATCACATTCTACATATTGTCTGTCAGACTAGATATAGATCATATGTTTTTTAAATAAATAATGATGGGAGATTAAATTGCCTGTGTAAAACACCTTATAACTAAACTCTCTTTTGGTAGTATATATTGTATAATAAAACAAGTAAATTTTTTAAATGATAAAAGACTAGCTGAATAATGTTTTTCTACTTCTTTTTTTTTTTTTTTTTTTTTTTTTTTTTTTTTTTTTTTTTTTTTATTATTTTTTTTTTTTTTTTTTGTGGGGAGGGGCACTTACTTATCATTTTCAAATTAGAATATGTCAGTTTATTTAAAGATAAAAAATTTGGAACAATAGTGATTACCTAAAAAACAACAAATAATAATTATAAGAGGTCAAGCAGATGAAAGAAACTTTTAAGGGTATAAATAAATATTAAACAACATGAAAAGTTCAAAATTGGTAAATACTATTTTTTTTTTTTTTTTTTTTTTTTTTTTTTTTTTTTTGGGGGGGGGAATGGGAAATGGATAAGTAAAATAGATGAATAGATAAAAAAATTATATAATTTTGTTTCTTAATGGGTCAAAGTATTAATGTCTTAAACAAATACAAGAAATAATGAAATAATAACAATAAATAAAAAATAATAATAAACATTTATATGAAAAATATGAAATGATAGAGAAATGTTACTGGAAAGATGATACCACAATGTAGCGCTTTAGATCGCGGGTTCGCAGCCCGGCAGATGACCTTAGGATTATTTAAAGGGAGTAAAAAATCCTTAGCTATGCCGTCCTTCGGAAGGGACGTAAAATGGGGGTCCCGAGCCTGTGCGATGTCAGGTACTCATTAAAGATCCCTATCCTGATTATACCTGGATAGGCAAAATTTAGGACTCCCACCGTAGCATTGTCCGATTAGCCAGAGTTGCATAAAGTGACGTAAAACGAAATAAACAAACCACAATGTAGCAATTGATTAAATAAGAAAGGTTTCTTTTCTTGTAAGAGTTGTTACATAATTTGTTGACCACAGAAGTTTTGAAACTCTATAATAAAGTCGTGAAAAATATAATCAACCTATTTTTATTATTGGATAAATGATTTTGCTTAAAACAAAAGAAAAAACTTTCTTCTTCTTCTTTTTTTTTTTTTTTGTCAAAAGTATTTCATTTTATAAATCACAACTTGCAATGGAATAATTATATTTGTCTTAAGAATGAATCTGTATTACCTAACTGATTTTTACAAATATACATAAGCTTCTCAGCAGAAGACAGTTTGGTTGCAGCACATCTTTTTACATATGGTTCCATCTTTCCACCTAAAATATAAAAATAAACGAACAGAACATTAGTTTTTTTTTTTAATTATTATTTTTAATCAAATTTTATACTTAAAAAGTATGAAAAATAAAATAACAACAAAGCACTTAATCATAGATCTTATACATATACTTTGATTCAGGATTAAGAAGAGAAAAAAAAAATTAAAAAAAAAAAAAAAAAAAAAAAACCTAATAAGGATGAAAAAGAAAAAGAAATGTAAATAAATAATCCAAATGGTAATGGCAAGGCATTTTAACAATATAGTATGTTGTGATACCTTGTGTTTTGGAAAACTTTTTAATGTTGGAAATATTTTAATATGGATTAGACTATTTTTACATTTATTGATATATTATGTGCTATATACATTGGGTTGAAAAATTTATGGCATGCCTTCATTTTTTCTTTAGTTTTAGTTATTTATTGAAATTTTCAAATGTATACAATATGTGATTATTATGCTCAAAAATGATACGTCACTTGTTTTTAAAGCAACTACCCATTGGTAGCACTTATAAATGTTCTATATTAGAAGGTCCCGAGGTCACCTCTTTTTCAGGCTCCTCGGAGAGTTATCTGGATTGGAACGAGAGGCATGTTGTGATACTAATGGATTAAAATGGTTGTGGGGTTTGCAATGAAAGAATAGATATCTGGTTTGAGCGGAATTCAGAAACGCAAGATACAATCAGAGTCAAAAGTATTCATACACTACTATAAGTTTTATTTTATTTTGTTTCATTTTGTATTTATTACATATTAATTTAATTTAAACACATATAATATTTCATTTATGATTATAGAATAGAGTTAATATTTTTTCATGAGAAAATTGCTTGATTTAAGCTTAATATCTTATACATTATAGTAAGATGCCTTATTGTTATGAGTCAAAAGTATTCGTACACTCGACATTAACTGTTGTTTCTAACCCCATGTCTTAATATTTTGAGGATAACCTGCAATCAGTCTTTACCTTGACATCATTTGTAAAGGTGTAGCGATTATTAGTGCTTATTATTGCTGTTCTTCAATTGAAAATGGGACGCAAAACCAAAGAGACAACTGACGAGGAAACACAAATTATTGTGCGCCTACATAATGAGTTATGGTCGCTTAGAAAAGTGAACAGACCTCACTTAACAGTGTAAGATGCTATTAAAAGGTATGGAACGAGAAAAACTTTTGAATATATAGAGAGAACAAGATGATTTACTCCAAATATGAAAAAGATATATCACGAGAAAAGTTAAAAAACAAACTTTATTTAAATTTCGGTTCAACAATAAATGTTATCCACGAACTGTTTGAAGAAAGGAAAATGCTATAATCCAAGTAAATCTTGGTAAGCCCTAGGCTTTAATCTTCTTGATATGGAGGTTCCGAGGTTATACTCTAGAGCTCCAGATGTGACATGGAGAAGCTCATGGTGTTGCCTTGTGAGCCTCTAAAAACCTCTTCGAGTCGATTAACTCCCAGTTCCCGGTGAAGCAGGGAAGTCCTTATAAACCAGGATGCGTTAACCACCATACGCAGTATTCTGTTTTGAAATGTCTGTAGTCTCTTTTAGGTTAATTTTGAAGTGTTTTACCAGACAGGACAGGAGTAGGTTAGTAGGGGCTGCAACATGGTTTTGAATACTAAGATAGCAGTTCTGTGTCGAAGTAATGATTTTCTATTTAAAAGAGGGTACAAAAGTTTAAGTCTTGCGTTGGCTTGTTGTAAGATGTAGTTAGTGTGTAATCTCTAAGTCAGTCTGGTGTCAAGGTGTACTCCTAGGTAACGCACTGCCTGGTCTTTAGGATTCCAGGGAACTGGGAAGTTATCGCGTCGAAGTGTAATCAGGTTTGTGAGGTTGAAATGACGTAAGGTGAAGATTTTTGCTACCGTCTCCGATGGGTTTAGCTGAAGTTTAAATTAAATTAATGTATGAACATTTGTCTGAAAGAGGGGAAAAGGGGGAGTGTTTTAACAATGCGCTAATGCTTGAGACGGAACAAGCTTCACCCAGGACAGCTAAGAGAAAACCATCAATAAGCAACATTAAGATATCAATGGGCCAAAGACCATAATAAAAAAGAGGAATAGGATAATATTTACCTATGAGGGTAAAATTGAAATGTTTAATCTTCAGAGAGGCCAACAAGTATGAAAAAAAATATATAGTAATGGAAAAAAGAAATATAGTTCCAACTGTTAGGAATGGAGGAAAGTGACTCGTGGTCTGAGGTTGTTTGTGTTTAGGCTTGGTTTAAAAGTATATCATTTTAATTTAATCATTTTAATTTAATTAACATAGTTTAATTAAATCATTTACTTTTAATTAAAAGTATATCATTTAATTAAGTACATCATTTAAATCTCAGAAATATAAATGTTAATTATTTTATACTAAAATTATTTTAAAAACTATTATCCAACTATTAAATTTGGTTGCTTTAGATACAACAAATTAGTATTGAGAAATAAAGCAAACTATATAAAAATTATTACCACAGTTTCTTACTCTTAGATAATAAGTTCTTTATTTACATAACCATATACTTTAATCCTTTAGGTCTGAAATATGCACAAACAAGAATGGAAAAGCTTTTTTTTACATTATTTTTCTGATAATGTCAGTGTTAATAAGATGGGGAAAACAAAAGAGAATTGTGCATTATTATGAATCCACGTAGTTAAATTGTGTTCTCATGGATTTAGTTATTGTAGAATAGCATATAAAGTTGATGTAAGTTTCAGTACTGTTAGGAACATCATAAAAAGAATAATGATATGGGTTCAGTTCTGTGAGGACACAAATGTTTTGTAGAAGGGAAAGTAGAAAAATTCACAATATAATGGCAAAAACACCCTCTAAAATAGCATTAGAGATTGCATCAACTTCTAGCAAACAACTTTTATCTGGCAAACAGTAAAGGATCCAGTTTTAATTATTATTGTAGAGTTCAAAGATAGAAAATTATATATATTTTTAAATATAAGTTTAAATTTATTTCAAATTGTTTTTCATTTTTTTTTTCCTTTTCCAGAAGATAGTCATAAATCACATAGGTCATGTTTTTTTTTTAATATGTTCTCATGCACTTTTTACAAATCGGCACCCATTTGAACAAGATTGTCCTGCTCCCCTTAGTCAGCAGATTTTTATTTTTTTTTTAACTTGTTTTCTTCATCTCAACTCTCATGGCTCCAAAGATTTCATGGAAAATCTTCCCCTTAAAAACCAGCAAAGCTGACTCGCTATCTTAAGATATTAAACATATTTTTGAGACATCAATGAAACACAGATTCAATCAAGAGGTGATAACAGAGTAAAATCTAATATTCATTAAGAATACACAAAAATGACATTGAAAATTTTAAATAAGGAGCAAACTCAAGTCCCTAAAATATGAGTGTATATAATATAATCTTGATGAAAATTTTAAATATTTTTTAATTGTAGCAGGATAGATAATTTAATAATAAAAATTGATGATTATTAAACATACATGTGATTACTACCACTTACTACATGCATAAACATTTCTTAAAATCACAGGAACTGTGGTATCTACTGGCAAAGCAGCAATCAGATATAAAACCAATAAATATTTACATAACCAATTTTAAATTTGTTGTACAATCTACATACATTTCTTATGATAATAAATCATTCAATTTAATTATTTGATAAATTGACTTATGCAGATAAACATCAAAAATAAAAATTTACATGTATTTACTTAAGAAATAAAATGTTAATTTCAACCAGAAGTATACCTTTAAAAGCTTGAAATGATGAATCATCAATGAATTCAGTCTGTTCCACAACTTGGAAATGAAAATCAATGCCTTCATCGGATGTTTTGACAACATCACCCCAGTACAAAAAGTGGTCATTATTAACAACTCTACCACTAAAATCACTCTGTAAACAAATTTATTTAAAAAATAAATAATTTGTAATTTATTTTAAAAATTACTTATATTAAAATAAAAAAGATAGCATGAAAAAAAAAAAAAAAAAAAAAAAAAAAATCACAATGGAATATTTTAAAATGTTGAAGGTAGTATTTACCATTACATTGTTTAGGGAATTAAGATCATTTATATTTGGTGATTAGTATATTTTTTAAAAAAATGATCATCAGTTTTTTTGTATTATATGTATGGATTGTATTTTAACAGAAGATTTTGTTGAAAGTAGTTAAAGTAGTGAAAATAGTTAAATTTTGACTCAATTTCTTTATGAATTCCAACAATTTATCTTTCCTAATGTGGTCCATTGGATCCATTTTGAACAAGAGGGTAAGCTCATAAGTTATATAGAATAGAATAGAATAGAAAACAAATTTTATTCTGGGACTAAGTCCCTTAAGAATAATAGTTACATGACAGACCATAAGTTATATCTGGCCTTGAGATTATAAATTAGGTAATAAAATGAGATAATTAAAAGTGTATATCTATAAATTATATTCCCTAAACTTACTTATATACAAATGTCCTATATTAATACACTTGAAATACCTGGCTCAACACTGAAATGTGATCCACATAATAATCGTCTGCTATATCCCTCATAAATCGATTACAAAGACAAGATTTACCAACACCGACTGCACCTTTTTCCTTTTCTGTGCCTGAAAGGCCAACCACTGATATATTGATACACTTCCCCATGTCAAACTTCCGAGCCATTTCATAAATCTACCTAGGAGGAGATTTAATTTTATTCATTTTGAGAGAGAACCAATACCTGTAACAAAATAATTTATTTCTACCTTTAATAACATATATTATTTTCTTAAAAATAATATAATACACAATATCACATTTTCTAAAATTAAAGAGACAAGGTTAAATAATTGTGTTGAATTAAGTGTTTTAAAATTTTTCATATTGATAATAATCAAATGATAGTAACATTTGACAAAAAATTTAATTGGGAGAAACGCACTGATAATATAGCAATCAAACAAAATAGCAAGGGACAAACACACGTTTCCTTAGAATCTGGCTGAATGTGCAGGAGCGTTATCATGATAGAGTGGCATAGGGACTTGATTCAAAATTCCTTTCATTGTTGATCCGGTCTTGCAGAGGAGTTACCCATGATTTTTTTCGTTTGCCTAAAATAAATAGTTACAACTCGATGCAAAAAACCCTTTCTTTCGTGGCGTAAAAGCAGCATTTCGCCCACAGTTTTTCGTTTTTCCATCTGTCGTTCGTTATGCCAATTCATTGTTATGCCAGATTGAAAATAGCTTAAGTCAACATTGAGTAGGGTATTGAAAAAAAATACATTATGAGAATGTAGAGCTTATCACGAAGTTTCCTATGATTTTGTTTGCATTATATCTGAAGACAGAACTGTATATTACTCAATGTTTTAAGATATTAAGAAATTAATATAAAAATATAATAATCATCAGAATTAGCTCAATTAAATAGCATAAATAAACTTGTTAATATGTAAGTAATTACATGGAATGTGGATATAATTAAATACACAGTTATTCAATTTGATTACTTTGGAAGAGACAAAAAAATCACTGGTACAAATATTATAATATAAATCATCAATGGATAAAATGTCATTATAAAAAACAAACTGAAGTAACAAATAAATACAAAATTTTTGACACAAATTTCATGATCATTAAGCTAAAATAAAACTAAGTAGCATAAACCATACTCAGTTTAAAAGTTAATCCTTCAAAAGCTGTTGTTTAATGTGAACATAAATAAAAAAACCAGAGTGAAAGCCTAGAGGATTTTTTAAAATATTCCTCAATAATTACATCTAAACTTGTAAAAGATACAAATTATAAACTGAAATTGATTGGAATATTTCCATAATTTATACTAGTTGAATAGGTATTAAATAAACATTGACACACTAATTAAATTTCAATTAATTAATAAATTCTGTTATATATTATGTTAGTATGTTATTAATTCCGTAATTGATCCTGGGGTCAGATAAGGGAATTCTATCCCTCCTTATATATGAAAAGTTAACTCCCTTACCTCATTGAAATACCTCTTTTTTTCAGAACTACAATGTTAAACAATGTGAAACTTGCTAACTACCAATATATTCGATTAAAATAAGTTCCCACAATTTTGGAGTACAAATAATAACTATTTTTACAATTATGATTCAACTAAAAATAAATTAACCTTAAGGCAATGTACTAAAGTGATTTCTTTATTTGTTCATAATAATCTCTATTGATAAATAGAAAAATAAAAATAGAATAGTTTCATGTTACAGCTGTAAGCTATAGAGAAGTGGTAGCATAACAGCTACTAATTTAAATTTAAAAAGGCTGCTTTGATGCAACATTAAACAATTGAGACAGCGAAGTAATTAATTAATTTTAATTAAAATAACAAAAGGATTATTTGGAAGCAAATCTTAATAAATATTGATATATTGTAGGCACCAATGAACAACTTAGTAAGAGATAAAATAATTTTTTTCTTCATCATGATTGATCAATAAAAACAAATTTATTACTACAAATATATATTAGTTAGGACATAATCAAGTACAGGTAGAATACAAAGATTAGCAACAATGTCTCTAAAAAAAAATTGATTTGATTTAAAATGGATGGCATTTCATGGCAGTGCCGTATTTTTAAGCATTTTTACAATACCTACCTTAACCATATCCTTAACATTCAAAGCATATCATAATTTTGAAATATTAAATTAGTATGGAGAAGGAAACACGAGAGAAGAAATAACTTGCCTTATTTATAGCATTTTTATGTTAATTATGTATAAAGCAAGTTAATCATAAAGGGGAAAAAGAATTAAAATGGTGGTGTAATAGATGCAGATGCAGTAATAATTTCTGACGACTTCCATATTACGATATGGTAAATATGTTTTAAAAATATGGTAAAGACTGGAATCTTGAACTGAATTAAAAAAAATCAAAAGTAATGATGCACAGGAAGAGGCACACATATGAGGATTATGGCTGTATAATGATAGATCAGCTGAAGTAATTAAAAGTTATAAATACCTTACTAGGCCAAAAACATAGATTTTAAAGAAAGTTAAATACATAAATGTATGCTTCATCTATAATACGGCCATCACCCATTATTCATATAGACTCTGAAACTAAATTGAAATTAATCATAGAAAATATCAAAAATGATGAATCTTAGATTAGACAAAAGTAATCACCAACAATGTAGCTTAAGCAAAATCTTCGAGGATGCTATGTGACAAATGAGGAATAGTTATTTTGAAACAATATTTTATTATTAGGATTAAGAAAAAAAATAAAGGCCTTTTTTCCAACAAAATAACTGAAGATGGAAGAGAAAATTTTGCAGAGAAAGCTAGAACAGGGTGAATTAAATTCATTATATGCAATTCTTAACTACAATAATAAATATTTTACTTACAATAAGGTTTTTTTGAGATTAATAATTAAAGCTGGAGGAGTATTAGAATTAATGAATGGTATTAGAAAAACCTGACATTAGTTTATGAAATAATTGTTCCATATATACAATCAAAATTTAGAGAAAACAAATTATTTTATTTCAACAAGTAACAGTGGAAAAAAGCATTGTTTCAGAAAGCGAACATTAACTATGGAAGAAACAATATAAACCCTGATTTAAGAATAATCAGGATTTAACAATAATCATTATCTTTTTTAAATATAATGTCTCTCTATGATCTAAGAGATTCTCTGGCATTACAGGAGAAGATAATATACAGCCTCTGGAATCGTGCATTTGATATGGTGGAACGAAAAGGGAACCTAACCTTATGAGCAAACTGTGAGGAGGTGGCTCACCAAATTTGAAAGTCGAGGTACAAGCTGACAGTTTGGTTAAATATAAATATACCCTGAGACAGAGGGGCTCAGGGTGAGTGTATGTTGTGGAAAGTAAGCAATTGAACAGCAGGCTTGGCAGCAAAAAGAACTTTCCTTGAAACTGATAACCAACTGAATCTTTTAATATTATCCAGAAGTGAGATAACAAAAATAATATGGTAGAAAAATATATTTTAGATAAAGTAGATGAAGAAAAAAGACAAAAAAACAAACAAAAAAACTGTTACACATAGTGAGGATACAAACAAATAAAATAACTGAACCAGTTATTATACTTTTTTTTACCAAATCCACACAAAAGTGAAGGAATTACTTGTGGTGGGAACATGATAACTGGATACACCAATAAGAAACTTTAATAATCAAAACTTGATATCAATGAATATGAATATCAATGAGAATTATGGAAATAAATAACAGAAACTTCTGATAAAATAAAACAAAAATTAAGTTAAGGTCTTGGATACATATTTCTATGTAAAAAAAATTACAAACAATAGAGAATATATAAGGACAGACAGTACATTCTGCAATGGAAAGACTATTGAAACTTATAATGGATTAAATATATTTTTAAAATCAGATTAATAAACAGAAATATTAGATAATAATAAAGTGTTTTCAAGCATCTCTGTAACATTTAGAAATGTGAATAATTTTCACAAAATAAACTCAAAGAAAGATATATATATATATAAAACTATCAATTGCAGATGGTAACAGAAAGACAATGAACAACATAAAGTTGATAGAAAATTTCAAATGCACAAACTAAAATACTTATTATACAATATTGATGTAGAATGTGACTATTATCAACATAATATAAATAAAAGGATCATTTTAAAAGGAATAGTTTTTATTATTTATAACTGAAATATGACCATAAAATAAAAATACATAACTTTAAAAAAATAGTTATTAAATCCTAATATATTTAAAAATTTGTATAATATATTGACAAACCTTGCTAAAATATCACTCTACATCACATTCCTGTTAGAGGGTTTACTGAGTAATACCATAACCTAAAACTTTATTTTATTTGACAGAGAGTCAATGTGACGAAAACAGAAAAAGTTCATAGAATGTCAACAAATTCAACAAACTTGACAGCATAAACAAAACGCCCAAGTGGCTAAGATTTAACAGTTCAGTTCGGTTGCACCGATCAAGACTGATCTATTCATTAGTACCAAGGAATACATAAATATCTTCTGTAAAAAAGCTGTGATTTTTTTTAATAGAAAGTTTGCCATTAACACTTATAAAAAAAGTTTTAAAGTTAAAATAAATATTTTCAAAGCAAATATATTATCATGCAATTGAAAAGTCTCCAAACAAGTAAACTAAATATAAAAAGCACGAGAAAAATGTATCCATTAGCATATTATTTATTGGAATTACATCATGGATGGAATAGTCGAAAATTAATATTAATTTAGATGATTTTGGTTTTCACAACATAAAACAATAAATATTCACTAATTTATAATAAGCTTCTAGAACCCTCCCTACTAAATATTGAAAACGGTAAATCCCTAAAAGATCTTTTTGCTTTGAGATAAATATTTTATTCTAGCCACAGTTTTTAACATTTTTACAAGTAACGTTCCAAAAATTATGTTATACATTCCACTTTTCCTCCGATCTGAGGAAAGTCACAGTTGGGCAAAACAACTCTTTTACTAGAGACCGGTTTGTCCTCTCGAGATGCCAATAGCCTCATTCGATTAAGAATCAAAAAATGCAATAGAAATGTAACAAATTCGAAAAATTATATCATTTTACTCTTTAATAATATAGACAACGCAAGTGCTGGACAATTTTAAATTATTTTGTAAAATTTAATTTAACATAAATGTATTCTAATTTAACTTCATTTCAATAAAATATTGGTTCCATTTTTCGATTTTCAGGTTTTTATGTGGAATGGTTCAGAATGGCTGAGAAGAATTCATTGTTTACCTATACAGTGGGGGAGAAAAGTATTTGCACACCCCCTTTTTTCTTCAAATAATTAATTGAAAATTAAAAACAATTCATTTGAGTTTACCCTATAAAAAGGATAACTGATACTTGTTAAATAATTGTAAACATGGAATTGAAAGCTTTGATTATAATAAAAAAAAAAAAGTTATAAAATGAACAAAAACACCAGGAACAAAGTATTTGCACATTAGTACGAAGGTTAGTTTGTTTACTTGTTGTAGGTAGTTTACTTCCTAGAGTATATTCCTGTTTTTTCCTATCATTATTACAGAAATTTCAACCCTGCAAACTTTTTTAAGTGCTAAATAATGCCAAAAACAAGTGAACTCAGTGAAAAAGTGATTTTATTGCGCAACCAACAAAAATCATACCGTGAAATATCAGATTTCTTGGGTATTCATTTTTCCACAGTAAGATACGTGATTAAGAGATATGAAGAACGAGGCTTTACTGAAAATAACCGGCGCAAAGGTTGTCCCAGGAAACTAAATGAAAGAATAGAGAGACAGATAAAAATTGAAGCTCTTAAAAATCAGGCTGTCACTGCAGATGCCCAAGCTAATATGGTCGAATCAACTTCTGTGGTGTGTGTGAATGAACGAGAACGGTAAGGAATGTTTTGAATTCTGAAGGTCTTTATACCAGGGCCCCGAGAAAGAAACCTTATATTAGCGAGACCAATCGCAAAGAAATACTTTCTTTTGCTAGAGAATCCATTAACAAGCCTATCAGTTTTGGGGAAAATGTGCTGTTCTCTGATGAGGGGAAGTTTAATTTATTTAGATCTGACAGACGCATGACCATTTGGCGTAGGAGAAATGAGGAACTGGAAAAGCAAAACGTTATGGTTACTGTGAAACATGGAGGTGGCAATATAATGGTTTGGGGATGTGTAGCCTATAATGGAGTTGGAAATCTTGAACCTTTTGAAGGTATTTTAAATGCAGAAGGTTAAATGAGGATTTTTCACTGCAAGCTCTTAGCAAGTGAAGCTAAATTGGGAATCCAGAATCAGTTAATTTTACAGCAGGGCAATGATCCGAAAAATGCAGCCAATAAGACTAAAGAATGGTTAATATTTAATGTTTGTCAACTGCACACCCCTCCACAGTCACTAGATTTGAATATATTGGAAAATTTACGGCACGTGTTGGACCAAAATGTTTGAAAACATCACATAACCGGAGAACACCATCTTTTGAGTACAAAGCAAGAATCTTTTGGTACAAGAGTGGGACTAATCAATTCAATTTTTTTTTTTTTTTTTTTTTTTTTTAATTATTTATTTAAATTTACAACTGTATATACAAAAAATAAAATACATCAAGTAAATGTGATGAAATAGATAAAAATCACACGTCACTTGTTTTTAAAGCAACTACCCATTGGTAGCACTTATTAAGGTTCTACATGATAAAGCACTATATTAGAAGATCCCGAGGCCATCTTCTTTTCAGGCGCCTCGGAGGGTTATCTGGAATGGAATGAGATGCAAGTTGTGATACTAATGGATTTGAATGGATGTGGAGTTTGCTGTGAAAGGATTGATATCTGGTTTGAGCTAAGTCAGAAACATAAGGTCTATTAAGATCTTTGTGGATAAGTTTATTTGTGAAGAAGTAAGGAGCATTTAGGATTTTTCTAAGGATTTTGGATTGTAAGGATTGGATACGAGATGAATTGGATGGTTTAGTGGAGCCCCAAAGCTCAACTCCGTATGTCCAAATTGGTCTAATTATTGTCATGTAAATGAGTCTTTTGTAATTAATTGGAAGATTGGAGCGTTTGTCAAGTTAATGTTGAAGTAGTCGATAGCGACGGGCAGTTTCTTGTCGTTTTAGTCTTGTATGTGGATTCCAAGTAAGACATTTGTCCAGATGGAGTCCTAGGTAGCGGATCGGTTCAACGGGGATTAGCGGAACATAGTTAAAGGATATTGTAGGACAGGAAGTCGTGGGTTTACGACGGAGGGTGAAGGTTATTTGATGGGATTTATTTGGATTTATTTTGATTCTCCATTTTTGACACCATTCTTGAAGTTTTATGATAGGGGATTGGAGTGTCTGGGAGGCAATGAAGGGATTATAACTGATAACACACACGTGTCATCAGCATACGTGGTTAGGATGGTGCTAGGATGCGTCGGGATGTCAGCTGTATACACCGTGTAGAGGATTGGACCTAGGATATTTCCTTGAGGAACACCTGCAGATTGGGTAAAGAGAGAGGAGTAGGAAAAGTTATGATTAACTTTGAAGGTTCTATCACTAAGATAGGAACGGATGATAAGGAAGTATGTAGGAGGTAGGAATTTTCGTAGTTTGTACAGCAGTCCCGGGTGCCAGACTCGGTCAAAAGCTTGTTCTACGTCGAGAAAGGCTCCCGTGCAGTACATTCCGCGCTCCAATGCGGAGGAGACAACGTCTACCACACGATGACATTGCTGGATTGTGGAATGTGATGTTCGGAATCCAAACTGGTGGTCTGGGATTATGTGATTGGAATCTAGGATAGGATACAAGCGTTTTAAGATGAGTTTTTCCAGGATTTTACCCATAATTGGCAAGAGAGAGATAGGACGATATGAGGAAGGGTGTTCCGGTGGCTTTTTGGGCTTGGGTAATTCAAATTTAATTAAAAACCTTGTACACTCAATGCCTAGACGTTTACAAGCTGTTATTGATGCTAACGGACTACCTACAAAATATTAAATTGTAAAAAAATGAAGAAAAAGTATGGTGTGCAAATACCTTTTTCCTGATATTTTTGTAAGATTTAAGTTTTATTTTACCAAGCAAGAAAGTTTTCATATGAATTATTCATGTTTTTTGTTAGTGTGGAAATAGTCAAGGGTGCAGTCAAGTAAATAAACACCTCCAAGTTTTTAAATAAAAAAAAAACGGGTCTTTTGCACTTGTTCCCTGCATTTCATTTTGAGTTTATTATCATACGTTTAGGTTACGAGTAACCCAAATGTAATAACATGTCAATGAGAGATCGTTTGATTTTTCCTATTATTAAATAATTAAATAATAAAAAAAAATTATTTAAATATTTTACTAAGTGTTATTCGATGTAAAATACCTTTTTCCTGAAGAAATTCTATCGCTTTTTCTTTGGTATTTATTCGACGAATTAAATCGAACAAAGACATTCCGCGTATAATAATAAAAATGTTTTGGTTTTTTATTTAATCTTAAATAATAGGAAAAATTCAAACGATCTCTCATTGACATGCTATTACGTTTGGGAAGGTTACTCGTAACCTAAACATATGATAACAAACTTAAAATGAAATGCGGGGAACAAGTGCAAAAGACCCAAAATATAACACAACTCCAAGTACCCAGCTAGTTACCAAAATGCCACCGGAATCGCTGGGATCGAAAAGCATGGTCCTCATTGGCCTGCGAGCAGTGAGAGTCCCACCCACGTCTCAGTAGTGTGGGACTCTCCACGTATGCCCCCTTCATCCCTCACCATTCAAGTGGCATACCATTTAGTGCTGGCAGTGCACTCTCACGGAGGCAAGGCGATAGCACGAGAGTGTCCTGCCTGCATAACCGTAGCTGGCACGTGCTAGGTACTCGCATAAAACTGCGAGTTACGAGCATGTGTGTTCTCCGGTCTAACGTCTACAAGACGGTTATTTGAAAACTAAGATTCTAGCTATAAATTTGTATTTTTTGTTCGTTTGATGCTTTAAAACCTTAGCCAAGTCATTGAAATATACAATATTTTGTTCTTATTCTTTACATCTCGTTCTTTTATGACCTTTTGCAATGTGAAATAAAGCATACATTTTTATTATTACGTTAAAGAAGATAGTCAATGATGCAGTCAAACAGAAATACCACGTCAAGTAGAAATACTTCAACAGTGTACCAAGTATTTCTACTTGACGTGGTGTTTCTGTTCGACTTCATCCCTGATTATCTTCTTCTCCATTCATTTTAACAGTCAACCTTTTACTTTTATCATTTTTATTATTAGTATGGTTTTGTTACTGTTCAACAATTTTAATTTTTGACTAATTCAGTTTTCATAATTAGATACATCTCGTCATCTGCATCTATATTGTTCCTATTTATATTATCCTATCTATACTCTCGTTTTATTTTTATATACATAATAATTTGGAAGCTGTGAAAACATTCCACCAATGACCTTGGTACAAGAGACAGACCTTAATCTAAAATAAATCGCGAAAAACAGCTTACTTATGCACGTAGTTAGGATGAAAGAAACCAGAGATCGCTGGTGATTGGACGAGAAAATTGGTCCCAGACTTTCCTTGTTGATAGCAACCTAAGAAAGTGAATACATCACAACAGCTATTTAGGGGGACTCGGTGGCCCAATAAACTGGGGCGTGGGTCTCAGCGCGCTCGTAACCAGAAGGTCATGGGTTGGAATCCCACCTGGGTGGGTTAAAATTTATTTCGTGGTGAACCCACGAATAAATCTTGACCTTCCCACCTTGTCCAGAATAGGTTGGTAACCTGTAGGATAACCCGTCCTTCCTGCCCTAGTTGGAGCACATAAGGACGTTAAGCCCAAAAAAACAATAAAAACAAAAAACATCACAACAGCTACGTTCTGGTTCGCTAACCAAAATTAAGCTTGTTATTGAATAATATTGTAGCATTTCTATAAGCCATACTCCGATAATTGAAGAAATAATCCTTTGGATTTGATAAAATATGTAACTGCTTATTTGCTACTCCTATTTCTTTGCAAAAACACCTTATTAATTTTTTTTTTTTTTTTTTTTCAGATTTGTATCCCACTATTATGTTCTATTTTATTTCTGTATAAGACATGTCTCTTTGTTTTCAATTGATCAACCTTTCTTGAACGACAGGTGTCACATTACAAACAAAAACAATTTAGTTGTAAATACCTGTTTTAAGAGATCAGATTGGCACCATTTTACTATTGTGTTTAACATTTATTTTGATGTAATTAGTAGCTGATGACTCCATGCTATCTATTATCTTAGTATATTATTATATTTATGAGCCCTAGGATATAATTTATATTAATTTGATGGGATACACTGCTGTTAAAAATATTTGATTTAAAGACAGCAATTAACTTCTTGAGTAGCATGCAGGGAAGCAGAGTTTGTTATTTTGTTTGTGCGGACTGGAATGGAATGTGAAAGGGTTATACCTCGTGACATACTTGATGATCTGTGCAGGTAAATATTTGTACAAGATGAATGAATAGCATACAAATAGCAATATCTTGCTTTGCAATAATATTAATGAATCCAAATATTATTTTTTAGTTCTCAGTAACAACCACAGTTGCAGAAAAAATAATTACTTTAAAATGAAACTAAAACATATTGTCAGAATGTATTATTTTCTAAATGACTTATTTTTAATAATATTTATTGTAATTATAAATTCTAGTTCTGAGCAAGATTATTGTTATTAACTGTATAGAAAAACTCTGGGAAGATTAAATCTGTTAGTCAGCAAACATCTGTAATTTTATTGTTTGTTTGTAGTATATGGATATCATGGAGCATATGTTACATTAAATTAGTTTTAATATTAATGCTATTTGTACATTAAATTAGTTTTCTCAATGCTACAGATTCTGCCTAATTGATTAAACACATCTAAGTTTAAAAACTTGTTTTTTCAATGTAGGTGCATCAACTTCTGATAAATTGATGTTACTTATGATGGTTCCAATTTTAGAATCATTTTTGTCATAGGACATGGCATGATTTTGAGTGAAGAAAGATAATTCATTCAACTTTGAATAGATTGTATAACTCAGATGAATAGAGATGTCCCAGCAATAGGGCTATAAATAAATATCATTGCTCATATCACATTATATTATACACCATTTACATTCAATTATAAAACATTAACCTTTCGAATATAATCAATATTTTGGCACTATGATAAGTTGGACTGGTAGACTGGATGGAGGAAATTGGAAATCGAGGAAGCAAGGCAAATGGGGTCTACATCCGGATTAATAATACCACAATTTGCAAAAAGGAGATAACCCGGGACACAAAATAAGTTGTCTTCAAACAGTGTTCCTACCGGTTCTCATGTATTGAGCAGACCATTGGACCGCCCTAGCCATATTAGAAGACTATCCACTTCAGAAATGAGATTCTTTAGGAGAGTGGCTGGAAAAACAAGAAGGGATTGTGTCCGAAATGAGATCATTAGAGAGGAAATAAAGTAATACAAATTTTACACAATGAAAACTTCATTCAAGTGATAATTATAAGTCTTGAAAATTAAATTATTTAATTGGTGTCATCATTTTATTGACCAGTGAAACTTAACTGTAACTTTTATTACTTCAAAGTATACCAATTCTGTGAAAATTTGTCGAAATGTACCAACAGCTGTTTTACAAATAATCGAATCGTCTAACCTCAAGTTTTCATGCTAGACTTTTCTCACACCTGCGGATGACTTGTTTTATATTCTTCATACTTGTAAAATGCACAAACTACACATAAATTTTTGCACATGGCTTATCAAGCAGGGTATTGATAGATAGTGTACATAATGTTTATTTAAACAATGAGCTGTTGAAAAAAAAAAAGAAGACATATCGGAATAATATAATTACATAATGCAATAAATATTATTTTTAAATAAATGTCACAACAATTAAAAATACTTTTTATTTCTGGATAGTTTTGGATACAAGTTAAAAAAATCAAAGGGAATTTAAGTAAGGTTTTTGGAGTAAACAAACAAGTATCAACTATAAAACTTATTTTTATGAAAGGAAAAGTGATTCTTCACAAAAAAAAAAATATAAGGCTGTATAAGAGCCTGAAGATTGAAAGTTTCACCTCAAAATATTAGGTTTGCAAATTCAGCTATGATCTTTTACAGAAAAAATTCTTATTATTGAAATCCTCCCTGAATAATTTCTTAAAATCAGTTTTTCCCTGATCCATAACCTCCACTCTTCGATTGCAAATGTTTTACCATAAAAAAGTAACACTTGATTTATAACTTTGTAGAGGGAAAAATTAAAAATTGGTTCCTTGAATGATAAATCCTTGGATTTGGCTGCCAAAGTTTGTACACCAAAAACAATTGCTTCTCTTAAGACCAATCCTCTTTTTTTGATCAGAGTCCTGACAACAAAGGAACACAAATTTATAAAATCCTTTTGTTAATACAATCTCAGACATTAAACTAACAAAAGAACAAAAAAACCTACAATCCAAGTTGACAACACTTCAAATGAATTAATATTAGGATTAAACTAAACAAAAGTAAACAATGACTGATTTACTTCTATGGACTCACATGGTTTCAGCAATTGGCCAATAGATAGTAATGAAAAAAGTGCACACTCTCTATACCCCCAAATAATGATTACTTGGCTTATTAGAAAAATATTTAACACCCACTTAAAAATAAAAAAATTGTGATCATTGGTGCCAATTGAGCTTGTTAAAAAACTTAAAATTAAGTTATGGAAATATCTACCATGTTATGAAAAGTGATTAGGATTATAAGAGATTCTTGTGTTAATTTTTTTTCCAACCTTACAAAAATTATTTTTATTTTTATAAAATGACAAACAATTAATATTTCGCTGTAAGAAGTGTTTTTGTTTTTTCTATTGAATCCCGTTGTACTCCAAAGTGAGTATAAGCATCGATCTGTAATACAGGCTTCCAGATTAGCAATAATTTTAGTAATCCAATAATCTCATTACCAAATATAATTTTTGGCATAAAGGAAAACAATAAATTCATATAATTTCTATCCTTGGGTAGAAAATAGGATAATAAAAACGATTATTTAAGATACCAGTTAAATCCAGAATGTTTCCCTCATTGCTCTGGGATTGTTTTTTGAACTCATATATTTTTCAGAAATATAATTTAAGTGGGATGGTTCTTATAATTCAGAACCACAAACCTTTCGTAGCGAAACTCATTCTTGTAAATACCTATTTTTATTCTATTGGACAGAATACATTTTACATAGATATTCTCTCTTTTTCAATGTACTTTATGAGCTCGTTAGGAATCCATTAGTCTCAAATCTAATGGTTGAATCTATTATAAGAAGTATAATTGAATCTATTATAATTATTAGTTTCAAATCTAATAGTTAAATCTATTATAAGTGCTTCTTTTTCTCTAGTGCTGAATCTTGTTGATTTTCTGTGCAATAAATATACTTCTTGAAAACATTTGAATCAAAAATAAGTTATCAGTTATAATCACGAGAAACTTATAATTATCCAACACTTGATATTTGATATAATATGAATATCATCACTAATCTTCATAATTAGAATTTCTTACTTCACAATTTATCTTTATACAAACAAAATAATTTGAAACTATAGTTTCTGAAATACAGGTTTTCCTTAATCACAATGAAACTTTTTTTAATATATTACGCATCAAAAAACTTGGCACTTTCTTACTTTTTACCTATTATTGTTTTTGTTTTTTTACTATTTTCCACTAAGAGTAAAGCTACTATTTTAAACACTTAGTATCCGGAATCATATAAAAAATATTTTGTGGTTGTAAATTTTTGAATAAAAACCTTATTATTATCATTAAATAATTATAATTTCGTATGTTGTTTTCCTATTTCTTTCTGATTTTTTTCTAATGTTTCAGACTGAAATATAGTAATTAATAAGAATTTTTTCATACATTACTTAAACAGTGATATGATTTGAAGGGATGCGAAAAATATCATTATTTTTTTTTCTCATTTCTAATTTTGGTAAAATTAGTTTTACAATCACTAAAACACTAAAATCAAATCCTATTTATGCTACTAAACTGAATGCATGTTGTGATACCAGAAATATATATTTATTGTAGGATCTTATTAAGTGTTGACATTTAATATGATCTTCGTTTTTTTTTCTATTTTCAGCCGCTTCATCATTAATGTGCCTGATGAAGAAAGAAGAGACCTCATTAGAATATGTTTTCAAATAGAATCTGCTCATTGGTTTTATTTAGATTTTTATAGTAAACATTTTCCTACAAAAAAACCATGTGGCATCAAAGAATTCGCCCAGCAAATCTTCAAGGTATTTATGGACATTGATTTATAAGCATTACCAAATTAATATTTATCAATAAAATACTAATGATAATACTTATTTTTTTCTAATTTAAGTAATTTTTTTCTAGTCTAAGTAATTTTTTTTTCTATTTACTTCTCTAAACTGTTTTCTGTTTACTTGTCTTTGTTTTATTCTGGTTCCTCTTTTTATCACCCAAAAGTTATCTGAAAATTGACATCAGATATGTAGAATATTTTGATATGTGTTTCTGTCTTTATTTTATATCTGCATTTCATGTAGTATTAAATTTAGGTATTGTATTATAAGTTGTAGCAAATTCCTCAAACCTGATCCTTCTCACTTTGTTTCACTCTCTTAATCTTTATATTCCTTCATCATTTTAACTCCCAGTTCCTTTTCCCCTAGAATTGTTTCTTTCCATTATTTTGCCCTCCTCTCATATAAATCCCTACAATCTGAACTAGATTCTAACCATTGGAAAATAATTTATTCCTTTATTGTGATTTAACTAATGACCTCTTATCTCAAACCTCCATTCGAGCCTAAATTCATTCCATCACTCATTTGAAAACTAAAACAACTAGCTGTCCTACATCTCTGTGTCTGAGAAATATCATAAAGAGACATGATGAAATTAAAGGGGACAGCTAGACATATACTCTGCCATAATTGGGTTGTGTGTCTGTTTACATTGTTTTCATTTAATTTAGTTCACCCTTCTTTAAGTTTGTTATTTTTTTTTTCAAATCAATAAGATGGTTATATTAATATTAAAAACTGGATTTCAAAAAATTCCTTTCAAGCCTCATCAAAAATCTGAGAATAAACAGGGAATCACTCTAGTGTGGAGTGAAAAAAAAAACGAATCTACAACTAAGGCAGCCACATCCATGGCTTTGTGATTCCACAAAAGAGTGGTAATCATTCTTAGTATAAAGTCATAATGGAGTTTAGTCACTTTTTTACATAAATAATTTGAGTAGAGGTTATGAATGGAAATCAGAGTTAAACTATTTTTTTTCAGGGTTGATTGCAACATTATGAATTATCTTAGTTAAATATCATCACTAAATTTGTAAACAGAATCTTTGTAATTGAAACATAATGGATTTTATCACGTTTCAATTTTGAGTGTGTGTGACAAGGCACTTGTACATTTTTTTAGTTTTTGTTGTAGAATCTCTGTTTTTTTTGTGGATTTGTAACTGTTAAGACAGTTGGTAATGACATTAAACCACTGCTCCACCAAATGCATCACCTTACATCGCTCTTGCAGATCGATTTTGATGCTCCAATGCAAAAACAAATGTAATTTTTTATGAAACCCTTTCTTGGAGAATCCTTCTTCTTTCGCTTTCCTCAATAGTGCCTCAGGATAGAAGTGCACTTGACCAAGTCCTTTAGCCTTTCCTCTATCCTACAAGACCTCTCAATCATGCAAATTTTTTCTCTCTCTCCTGTCCAATGTTTTATGTGTGCTCCATATATGCTGCTCTATTATATCCTTGTTGTTCTATTACCATTTGATAGGTATTCCATAGACAGCTGCATTTGTTGTTCCATCCTGCTGACATGACCGAACTACTGCTGTTGTCTATTATCCAGCAATTCTTGGGTGGGGAATATATTGATTGTGAGTGTCTATCTGATGATTTTAATGTCTGTCTATCTCACCTTGTTTTCCTTGCTGCTTCTCTAAGAAATTTCATTTCCAATGCAATCACCCCACTTCGAAGCTATTCTGTCAGTATCCAGCTTTCAGTAATTGCTTGTTGTAGCTTCTGTTTGGAGTTAATACGGACTATATCATCTACATAGATGAGCATTTGTGTAACCTGAGTAATAAATAAAACTAAGTATGCCTGCCTTGTTCTCTGTTTGCATATGGTTGCTATCTCATCCATACATAGCAGGAAGAAAAGATTGTTTGTAGTATTTTCATGATTCGGGGGCACTCCGTTTGTTTGGGGGTCACCTGTGGTGTAGTGGTTAGCATAGCAACCTACCAAACCCAAGATCGCGGGTTCGCAGCCTGGCAGATGACCTTAGGATTTTTTAAAGGGAGTAAAAAATCCTTAGCTATGCCGTCCTTTGGAAGGGATGTAAAATGGGGGTCCCGAGCCTGTGCGATGTCAGGTACTCGTTAAAGATCCCTATCCTAATTATACCTGGATAGGCAAAATTTAGGACTCCCACCGTTGCATCGTCCGATTAGCCATAGCAGCATAAAGTGACTAACGAAATAAACAAACAAACAAAAGATTGCTCATACAATCTCCTTGTTTGTTGTTGTTTGTTTGTAAACCCCTTTTTTAATAGATAGCTGCAAAGACTCTTGCCCATTATGTCTCACTATTCCCTTTGGATCTTGATAGATTTACATCTTTTTAATTTATTTATTTAGCTCAACGACCTGCATTCGAGTCTTGGCTTCCTCCAACCGCAAATCTATTAAATTCACTGTATAAAATCATAATATACAATGAAAGAAAAAAACCATGCAGTTACTTTTTTCTTGTAACATATGCACTAACAGAGTTAGCTGCTACCAAAATGATTTCTTTAATGCTAAGCTAGATTTCATCAAAGCTCACCTCTTGTAGCCTACTCTGTATTATATTTGTTTAGAGAACCTTTCTTTAAAGGGTCATGAAGCTATTTAATTTCAATTGTTCAGATGATCTTGGGTTTCCTCCGTTTTTCCCTCAGGATGGAAGTTTCTGATATTAAGAATAAATTACTGCTGCTAAACTCAGCTCCATGTTTGGCCAATAAATCTGTAAGAAATCGTTTAATATCTTGATCGAGCATGATGTCAATTACTCTATTTGCATTTCTTTCTACTGCTAAAAATGTAATTTTATGATCTGCTTTATCAGGGTAATGGGAACTCATAGTTAGTTGATCAATGTTAATGCAGAGTTCTAGCAGTTGTTGGCCACTGCTATTCAAAATTTGTTTTCCTCCCTCATTCTCCAATTTTATGCAGAATTAAAGTGGCCTTTTCCTTCCTACAACTGCCAATATTTCTTATCATCCATTCTCTTCCAAATAATTCTACCCCAATGGTTATCTTTTATTTCCAAACTTCTGTTCAAATTATTTCTCACCCTACCTGTTTAACACCATTCAGATTTATATACTCTGGCTCACTACATTTCTGCTTTCGACAGTTCATTTCTAATCTGCTCATCATCCATATGGAACTTAATCCTCTATCCATTCATGATTCGTATATTCTTCTCACTTTCAAATCCTCTTCAACCATCATCTGTCCATCCAGTCCTTGGTAAATTGTAATTAGCCTATTTTCAGTTTTATAAAGATTTAAAAATTCAAGATCATACTTTTGTTCACTGTTTTTGCATAATATTTATTTTAAATCTATGCTCATTTGCTGTAATAATATTAACAAGTGTTAGTTCCTTAATTATTTTTATTTTGTTCAATTTTTAGTTTTTATTTAAATGACATCTAGGGCTCATTAAGCCATATTATGCTGATAATATTTTGATTGAAAGAGGGCTTGTCCCAGAATAAATAAAGAATTAATAATTATTAATAAACATTTATAAAATATACATTTATATAATTTTTTTTTTTTTTTTTTTTTTTTTTTTTTTTTTTAATAGCATTTGCCATTTCTTCAACCATATACCAACAGTGTGGAGAAAATTATCGATGAGTGGAAAGATTACAAATTTTGTGTGCCCACTTTTGGTGCTATTTTATTGGATGAAGATCTGTCACATGTGCTTTTAGTTCAGAGTTACTGTTCCCGATCATCCTGGGGTTTCCCTAAAGGAAAAGTAAACAAAGACGAACCTCCTTATCAGTGCGCTATCAGAGAGGTAATTGAGCTATTTTATTAATTTAATGTTTTGTATAATTATTTTAAAATATTATTAATAGAAGAGAATGGAGATTGCAGCAAGAGTAAGCATTACTTGATAATTCAGTTGAAAATAGGTCTGGAACAGAAAGATAGCCAGCCCAATCTGATTTTTTTTTGTTTAGTAAACTTTTACCATAGTTAATATTTTTTTTTCACCGCATATAACTTCTATTACTTAAATTCACTTGTACTTTGCCCCAAAGGTGATTAATGAAAATAATTTCTAAAAATAAACAACTAATATTGTATTTTCGGTGAGACAAAATGAGAGTACAGTGTTAATAAATATTGTTGTAATAAAATAATAGCTTTGGTAGTAGTATTTATAATATAATTACTAAACCCAGAAACTGCACTTCACCTCCTTTGAATGCACCACCTTTCTCCAATGCAGCAATCATCTGATTGGGAAGTGAATCGAAATTATAGCAAATCAGGTCTTACAGATTTTGGGATATTCCTGCTTAACCCTTTGGCTGTGGTATGCTCGTGCGGTGGGAGGATACATTGGTGCGGAATAGTCTAGGCACCTGCAGTGCCCCGTGTACGGCATACTTTTTATGCTTTGCATTTTCTGTCAATTCCAGATAATCTTTGCTATTCATATGGCTGAAATCATCATAGTGTCAGTTCTTTGATTGTACCTGATGACACCCCATATCATCACACTAACTCCTTCCATTCAACTTTTGGAAAATATTATTTCTTCTTTCCTTAGATCATGATAATAAAAATCCCAGCCATCTGGACCATTTAAATTAATTTTTTTTCCATTTATAAACAACACATTCCCCCACTCTTCTTTCCACAGAACATGATCACAGACAAACTTTTTCCGTTAATCCTTATGGGCCATAATGAGGGTTGGAATAGGTTTCATTTTTTTCTTTCTTATTTGAGGTGCAGCCTGAAGGGCCCTCTAATGTTCGTTAAAATTGTTTGTACCCCAGCTGACAAGCTTTTGAAGTGGTATTAGAAGCAATCTTTAAAATTGCTTGTTTTTGTCTTTTATAATATATGTTATTATCATTAATTTTGTGTGTATATGTACTTGTATTGTATGAATGAATACATCATTATCACTGTTACCTATTGCCCTTCACTGAGGCAGATTGTACATATATTTCAACAAAAGTTTTTTAATAATAATATAATATATATAAATTAATAGATAAATATAAAATTCATTTCTGAGTTTATTGTCTATTACTTAAATGGTCTGTATATGCTTCAATTTCATTATAATTTTACTAATATTTTGAAATTAGTTTTTTTTTTTTTTTGACCAATTTCTGATTTGTAGGTTTATGAAGAAACTGGATTTGATATAAGTCATTTAATTAATACAAATGAATATATTGAAGCCAATGTAAACGATCAAGTTGTTAGATTATATCTTATACCTGGCATAAATAAGCAAGAAAAATTTGAACCTAAGACTAGAAACGAAATTAAAGCTGTCAACTGGTTTCCTATTTGTGATATTCCTCTCAATAAAAAAGAGGCAACATTAAAACTTGGTACTGGTGCCAATACATTTTTCTTGGTCTCTCCATTTTTAAGGTATTTATTTAATTATTAATCAAATAATATATAGTTATGTTCTTGTTGTTGTTGTTTCTTGGGGCTTAACGTCATTATCTACTCAAACTAGGGCAGGAAGGACAGGTTACCAACCTGTTCTAGCCAGGGTGGGAAGGAGAAGATTCATTCCGTGGGTCTGCTACGTAATAAATTTTAACCTGCCCAAGTGGGATTCAAACTCACGACCTGGTTATGAGCGCCTAGACCCCCAACTCACTCGGCCATCGAGGCCCCAGTTATATTCTTATTTTCTTTTTTATTTAAAATCTGCTGCTACTAGTTTCTCAATTGTTCTTTGAGTTCCAGTATCATATTTTTGAAGTTTAGTGTATTGTCATAGATTGATGAATTTCATAGAATAGAAACATTAAGTAGTATTTTCAATATAAACATTAACTTCAATCTTCTTTCAGATATTCAGCATAATTATCCAGATGTATAAAGTAGTCTAAATTTTGTTTTAAGCTTATCTATTTGTTATCATGAGTTAAACACTAAACCTACAGGCATTTCATGTATACATATACCTACCACAATTTCTTGGTAAAAAACAGTAACAAGAGAGTTACTGAAAAAAAACAAAAACACTTTTGATTTATTTTTTAATAAAAGTAGTAGAGAGAGAGAAACACTTTATTAAGTGGTGCTGCCCATTTTAAATGGGTTGCAAAAAAAACACAGCATACTTAATCAATCCAAATATGACATACCAAAAAAAAAAAAACCCCGTAATAGTCATTATTTTTAAAATATAAGAATCTACATATTAAAATGATCAATCCATGCGGAATATAAAATAAAATTAAAACAAAATTTAAAATATTAACAAGATAATATAAACCTTATTGATAACAATATAAAATATAATATATAAAATAAATATAAAACTATTCACATAAATAACAATAACTGTATAATTAATAACAATAACTATATAACTAATAACAATAATAATAAAAATTAAAATTAAAAGGAAAGTAATGAATGTTGTTCATCAAGTGTCATCTGACCCGTCATGGTAGGTTTAGCGTTGAACATCACTTCCAGAATGTGTTTTTTTTTTTAATTTTATGGCATTGGAATTATCCATACAGCCAATTATTATGCTATCTATTTAGTTCTTTACTAATTCAATGTTAGATATATTTATTTATTGAATATAAATATTGGGTTATGCTGTTTATTTCTTCTGGTTTGTCTGTTGCTAGTACTTTTTTATATCGTATATTATTATTATAAGGTTTTAGAAAATTAAGAAACTTTTCTCTTTGGTTTTTGTAAGCCGGGCATTCAGTGATTATGTGTTGGAGGGTTTCTCTTTTATTACATCTATCACACTCAGAGCTTTTCTTAATTCCTATGCGCTGCAGATAAACATTGCATAAACCGTGATTAGTTATAAGTCTAGCAAAATTTTTAACTACATCTTTGGTTAAATTTAATCGAAAGAACCAGGGTTCCCTTAGAATTTGCGGTACGATAGACTTAAAGTATAAGCCTGTGGATGATTCCTGATATTTCTGTTCCCACTTATTAAGCGTATGTTTTTTTTAACATCGAAAAGAATTCCAAGTACGGCAGTTTTATGTCAGTGGTATGCGTTAGGTTGACGGAAGTTTTTGCAAGGTGGTCTACCTCGTCATTTTCGGGAATTCCCATGTGTGCCTTGATCCAAATAAATATTATTTGTTTTTTGTTTTTTATGCGAGATAGTGCTCTTTTATGTTCAATTGAATGTATGTTCAGAATATGTATATCAGAATGTATATGTATATCAGAATATGTATATGTATATGTTCAGAATATGTATATCAGAATGTATATGTATATCAGAATGTATGTTCAATTACGAAAAATTTATTCAGTCTCCATCAGTATCTATATTGTATAGAAATAAGTTGTTTACTTCCACCATTTAGGAGGGGTATTTGTTAGTGAACAATAAATTTATAGGTCATATCTTGAATAATACAAAGAAATGATAAAAATAAAATTTAAATTCATCAGTTTAGACTACTAAGAAAGAAAATAGTTCATAGAAGTTAAGAACAAATGTTCATTGCTTTTTTTCATCTTATACCTTGTATTTTGTTTTATTTTTTTTCTGTTTGAATTCTAATTGATTGAGTATATATTAGGTATAGGGAGAAACAGGAATTTAGAAATAGTGTGTATAATTAAGAGTATCAAATTATAACCTGCAGACTACCTATTTCTCTTTGATGCAGAAATATTCCATTATGATCCTTCTTCTAAAACCAGATAAACCTTCCAATAATATAACATCTTATATATAGAGTCATTCCTGTTATCAATGAGTTATCCAAGTTGATGACCAGCTAACTTGTACTTGTACTTGAATGCAAACAATATCACTCTCATACTTTGCTGTTTTCATTTTAAAAACTTCTGCTTGTTGCATACAAGTTTGGCAGGTTCTATTAATATTTGTGAATAAAAACAGTTTTCTAAAAAACAAATTTATTAATTTTAGAAATGAGTTAATAAGCCAAATATATGTAACCTAATTAACCATGATCTACATTTATCAAGGTCCATATAAAGTAAATTATCTTTGTAAATTCCCTCTAACAGATTTATGGACAGCAGACCCAAACAATGTAATTTTAAGACCAATTAGTATCTTATGTTTCCTGCTTTTTTTTTTTAATTTTTATTTTGAATATCATTCTTTTTATATATTGCAGGGATTTCTAATGCTTTAGATTTCTAGAGATTTTTACTGTATACCCTGGGTTGTACAGTAGGTATTTTGCACTCATTCACCACTCTCATCCAGACTCTTCCCTGAGATATAATTTCATAATAGGCTATAATTTAGCTTTAAAAAAAAAAAAAAATTTTTGTGTTCTATACTTAGGTAACTGTTTTATTTTCCCTCGTTTATGTCAAATGTAGGATAATGTTTGGATGACATTGTATAAGTTGAGGTATTTTTATGCACGGGTCACAATTCAATCTGACCTATCCCATAGAGATACGATTAAAGTAACTTCTAATTTGATTTTTTTTTTTTTTTTTTAATTGAACTTTACAATTGTACAATATATATACATCTAGTAAATGTGTTAACAACAATTACAATAACATGTAAAAACTTGAAAAGAACTACTCATTAGTAGCACTTCAACTAAAATTCTACACTAGAAGGTCTCTAGGCCATCTTCTTTTTAGATGCCTCGGAGGATTATCAGGAATGGAGTGAGAAGCAAGTTGAGCAACTAGAGGATTAGTGTGCTTATGGAGTTTACTATGAAAGGATAGTTATCTGGTTTGGGCTAAATCAGCAACATATGGGACATTAAGATCTTTATGGATAAGTTTAAAAAAATAAATTCTCATTAATATAGGAGCCACCCTTAATCCATAAATTGATGCGAATTGAAGGGCTTATAGCAATGAGGGCCCTTCTACAGTTTTTTTTTCACGGGCCATTTTTTAAAAATGAAAAATCATTCCTTTTTTAGAAGTAAAAAGGCTCTATAATTGTGTTAAAAAATATACTTACTTCCACTTTAATGATGAAAAATGTTTAGAACCTAAGATCGGAAATATAATTTTGAAGTCTTTTTTTTTTTTTTCCTAAATTTTAAGAAGCAACCCTTTTGCATGAAGTTCTTCAATTTTAAATTTATAATCAGACCATTAAACTATCAAGTTGAACACAGTAGTCTCATAAAAGCCGATGAAAAAATAGGTCTAGTAATTAATACCAATGTAATGAATTAAATGGTCAGTAGTAGTAACTGTGATAATTTTGATGATATATATTTCAGGGATTACAAATTTAAATGAGACTCTATTTAACCACCCGGTAAACATCTGAGGAGTAGATTGAGAAGTAGATGGGAGGATTGTATCAGAACTGATCTTAGGGATTTAAGTTTTGATAGGGTAAATTGGAGAAAGGTGTATGGTCAGAGGTTGGTGGTGTCGCCGTTGAGCCTTCGGGTTTCATAAGTCTTTGTAATAAATCAAACACATCATTAGGCTCTATTTGAAATCTATGAAGCATTTTAATATCATTTTATCGATTATCAAATATTGAGATTTAATATATTTTTCACTGCGCAGCTCTTAAAATATGGATACCTGACATTAAGAAAATAAGTTTTTCCATTCTTATTGATAGTACGATATAAATTTTATATAAATAAAACCTTTCTTTGCTATTATTGTTTTAATTATTTTAATAAATTTTTCATATGTATGATAATGTTTTTAGAAAACTGAGACAGTGGATTTTTGACCATAACCATCATCTTCCTACAAAGCAATACCGTAGACAAAGACATAAATCATGCAGTGATATTGATTATATTCGATTTAAAGCTAGCGATTTAAATCTTAAAGAAAGTGTTGCTATGCTTAAAAGTTTTAAGGTAAGAAATTATTTTTCCTTTGAAAAAGCTGTTTTCGTTATTTGTATTTATATTCTATTTAAAATTAGCTTAGTCTTGGATTCCATCCCTACTGTTCAAAATATGAGTTAGGAGATCAGTAAATAGTTAAAAGAAAAATTAAAGAAGGAGGTAGACTGTCAAATGGCTGATAAATGATTCTGATTTATATGAAATTTTAAATAAAAAATTATCACTGATATATAATGCATAAATTTAACATGATTTTGATTTAAAGGGGCAAAATGGTAATTGTATGCTTTGGTGACTCCACCTCTGTTCCCGTCCGTAGTGATTTTTTTTATTATTATGACCTGAAAATACTTTTGTTCATACTTTAAATTTAACATATTTCAATGGATTAAACCAGGGGTCTCCAAACTTTTCAGCCTTCGGGCCGGAGTGTTTACTTCCAAGGGTTCGGAGGGCCAACACCGTTTTAATTTTCCTGCCAGTGTCTGTGATTTGCGATCAATCATTTCAATCACTAATGTGTTGTAGTGTATTGTTACGACCACGACACTTGACGACATCAAGTAGAAATAGGTAATACGATTCTTTGAACTTCAAGGAGTGATTGAAATTTTCTAAAATTAAAATCACCGTAATCCATCCGAATTACAAAATAGTGAATGGCTGTGGAAGTTAGCATTCTACCTACATCGAATTAACAAACTCAATTTGAGTTTGCAAGAAGAAAACAAGCTTCTCCCTGATTCATACACTTATATCAAATAGTTCCGGCTGAAAATAATACTGTTTTAATCACAATTGCACATATTTTAAAACATGTGAAATTCCGTCGCTTTTGCAGTCGAAACTTTTAGTGCTTTGAATATAAATTGTAATACTCGTTTCTCAGACTTTGATGTCATTGGTAATAAAATTAGGATTTTTCTTAAAGTTCAACTTGAAATTATCGATCTAAAATGTTTTTAGAGTTTTTTAGTGATACATTTAAGAACATATATCAAAAATCATCTTTGTTGGAATTTTAAGGGTGCGTCGCGTAGCTGTTGCGGATTGATGACACTGGCGGGCCCGATTTGGCCCACGGGCCATAGTTTGGAGACCCCTGGATTAAACCATCGTAAAGCCTATATCATAATTATAAACTCTATGATATTGATTATAAACATTTCAGTGTTATTCAGTACTATTTCTTTTGTTATAACACCAGCCCTTTTTTTTATTTTTTAAAATAAATAAAATAAAATTCAAGATGGACATGTTTTAATTTGACAAATAAATAATTCAAGTGAAATTGGTAAGGTTATTAGTGGAACTTATCAAGACATCAAAGTTTGGAAACTGCATCAGTGTGAAGCACAATATGAAGAATTTTCTTAAGCATTTAGGTGGTGAAATCTGATTCTTAAGTTTTTGTTGGGATCCTTTAAATTGAGTGAGGAATGAAATTGATATGCCATGATTTACCTGTCTATTTATGTGTATTGGTAAAATGTATATTGTAGAAGACAAAGAAAATAAACTTTATTCTGGGACTACTTAAAATACTATTGTATTTAAGTTATTGGACATTAACCAAAAATGATGAAAATGATCTACTCATTTTTAAAATAAAAATCTTCTGAAGGTAAATTTGGACCTGTGAAGGAGGGACTGGAGAATTCGAAAGATTATAAAAGATTATGAGCTATTTAATGAACCTGTTGCTGTTAGAATAATAAAAATGGGAAAACTAAGTTGGGCAGGGCACGTAGCCCAGATGGAAAGATCTGAGTTTCTTGAAGTGCCATTGAACCATATAAGAAGAGCTCGCAAACTGGAATTGAGATGGGTAGAAAATGTGGCAGCAGATGCAAGATACCTGGGAGCTGGGAGTCAGAAATTGGAAACTTGCCGTACAGAACAGAGATGAATGACGGAAGCTCATTGTAGGGCCCATTAAGGGATGTAGAAACAATTAGATAGATAGAATATAAGAATATATAAAATAAAAAATTTGCACTCTTCAGAAAGATAAGAGGTTATTAAAAGAAGGAAAAACCCTAATACTAGAATCATATGTGGACTGAAAATTAATGGAGCAACATTCTGTTTTCAGATGAGTCATGCTTCTTACTATTTACTCCAAATGGACAGATGGGAGTTTTCTGAAGTCCTATTGAGCACTGTGCTGAATTAAATGTGGCTGGTAGTACTTAAAACAGATATGGTTCAGTGATGATGTGGGATTCTTTAATGACAAATACTGAGTTCCACATGTTCTGCTAGTCTTCTTGTATCGCAGATTTGGATATGAGAGAAATTATCCAAGTGTATTAGACTCCTTTCGAACCATTAATATGGAATATTTCATTGTAATGTTTAATAGTTTACAGCCTAAAGTGGAAAAGGTTTTCAATACTTTGATGATAAAGATATAAGAAATTTGAGGTGGTTAGACTGTCAGTCACCTGTTCTTAAGAGTAATAGAGCACATGTGAGGTGAGATTCCCTAATGGTAAGATGGCAGGTCAACCCACCCATCCCCCAGTGAACTACTAAACTTCTTTAGTATAGAAGTTGGAGAATATTAATCAAGAGGTCGCTAAGTTTGCTACTAAAACATTAATTAAGTTTTTATTTTCATCAGAAATCTTCAGAAAATTGAACATATTTACTTTTTTATTTTTCCTTTCTTTGCTGTAGATGATAACCCCATATTAGGATAATTTTTTAAGTTTGTTAGAATACAAACTTAAGCTGGATCAGTTTTTGAAATAAAATACTAGAAAAAGTAATAAAGTAAATAAAAAACAAATAATAAATTTTTTTTTAACCAAATAAAGCCAATAATAAAAAAAAAAAAATGTTCTGTCTCTGGCCAAGTTCCATGTTTGAGAATTATCTAATTAAATTATTGTCTTTTAAATTATTTACATTCTTAAAGTATATGTCTAAAATTTTGAATCTGTCCGTCTTCATATGACTGATTGTAAAATGTTAAATTGTTTTGAATACTGTTTAGTGTTATCATCTTCAGTCAGTAGTGTGATCCCATCTTTTAATAATATCAGTGGCTATGTCTCACTTAATATATGATAAGTAATCTTAGTTGTATGAAGACAGCAAATCATTTTTAGACATATCTTTGTAGCTTAATAATCAGCTCTTTTGTTACCCTAAATCCCTGAGTGTGCCTTTACACACATTAAAGTGTCCACTTTCCCAATGTTTTTGATATTTATTAAATTACATCTGATTAAGTCAGTCAAATAATCATGAATATCAGTATTATTAACCGAGTCTAGTAGTATTTTATTGTCTGTGTGTATTGTAAAGTATGTGTTTCTCTTTTGAGGTTTGTTAAGTTTGTAATCTATTATTTTCAAAACAGAAAATTCCTCAGCCTGGTTATTAGAACATTAGGTTCCTAGTTCATTCTGTTGTTCAGTAATCCTGCCATCTTGAGCTCTGAATAGCCAAGGACATCAATCTTTCTTGATGTCCTAACTACTACTAGTATCAATTTCTGTTTTGTTTGTGTTATCAGTTTAACTTTGTAATGCAATTCACAAATTTGACACTGGATAAATGCAAAACTTACAGTCAGTGATTTTTTTCTATTTTGTCAATCGTCAAGTCTTTATATCCTTATTTTCTTTTTAAGGGAAATAAAGTTGTCAGTTCTTCAATTTTCATTTGAATTGGCAAAAGTTTGCTGATAGCTTTGCAGCATCAAATGACAAATTGAGATAACCCTTACATATTTTGATTGCTATGATCCTCTGTAGTTTTTGTATGATCAAAAGGTTATTTTTTTTTTTTAATGTAGTACAGCTGAATTCCAAATATGTACAGCATAAAGCATTTCAGGGAGAATAGCAGCTTTATAAATTAATTTTAAAATTTCGGATTTAAGGCCCGATGTGGCTCTAGCAGGTATTGAATTTTCGTCAATAATTCATAAGAGGTTGTCTAAATGTCTATTTGATTTGCTATCTAATTCATCTAAATACTTTAATATGTCACATTAGGCTAATCTGTCTATATTGATTAGTATATTCAAGTCTGCTACTTTCTTATCTCTCTTAAAAATAACTGTCTTTTTATCTCCTTGTTTATTACGCCTAGTTCAATTTCTTAGCCTTAACAAAGTCAGGTTGGTTATTGCTTGTAGTTCATTAAAAGGTTATTTTCGATTTATTTATTTTTCTTTAAGAGCAATTATAAAACGTCAGCATATGCTGGCAAGATTTTATTTTCCTGTAAGTCTGTTTCAAAACCTCTATTTATTAAAATGTTTCATAATAAAGGTGATGTTATGGCTTTATTAAATAGAAAAACAAGATACAAACAACTAACCTCCGATAGATAACCAACTATGTTATAAACAAAAACTGATCATGCTTGAGGCACCAGGCATGCACTATGTTGGTGGAATACACAGATCTCCCCCACTAATATCGATTTAACAAACATTTTACATAAACATATATTATAGATTAACTAGACATAGTGGTTGTGTCCATACATTTAATTTTCATTGAACATAATCCCTGCAAGATAATAAGATAGCCAGGAGGGTGGTGAACTTTAACTGTATGCCCCACAATTTGGTTATGATGCTCTTGATCAGCTGGCAGCAAATGTTCATCCCGAGGCATAGGTTAAGGAATGGTAACTTCATCTGCAGACAATTTTTCAGTATCAGGAATATTGGGAATGTCAAATGTTACAGGTTGGCATTTTGTTCTATTGTTCCTTTGCAAAACTGCAGTTCTTTCTTTGAGCAATGAGACTTCTGAAGGGCACTAATGATTAATGTGCTGTTTCAAAACATGACCTGAATCCAGTTTCACAGTATTGTCAAGAGCCAAGGCACTCTGATTCCAAAATGTCAAATCTCTGAATTGTTTTGGTATAGCCTTACCTGAACTGTCTCCCCCCAACTAGACAGTGCACTGGTTTTCACTCTGGTACTTAGATTAGAAATAATGTTACGAGGCAATCAAATTTTTTTTAGGTGAAATTAATTTCAGTGGTTCCAGACAAATAGTGCGCTCCACTAGATCGGCTTGACCAGCGATGCATTGACCAGTTCGATCCTTACGCTTCATTTCCAGTTTACATTTATCGATAGATCTTTCCTATAACCTTACATGTAAACTTCCACTTCTACAGTTTCAACTTGGATTGTGTTGTTTAGTATGTTATATTGATATTTAGTTTTCTTAAATGTAAAAAGGTGAAACAGAAGTTAACAACTTGTGTTTCATAATGGATTTGGTGTTTTTTATATTGATGTTAATTTCTGTTGTATTTTCTCAAGGGAAGTGGAAATAAGAAAATATGAAACTTCTGTTATAATTTCTCATATTCATTTTTAGACCAATGTGTTTTATTGAATTAATTATTCAACCTATCTCACTCTAGGGCAATAAGTAATAAGGAGAACAAAGAATCCATTCACAAATATGTAAAATGAAAATTTCTCACATAACTTTATTTAAAAAATACAAATATACAAATACCGAATCCATGTAGAAATTAATCTTGTTAACTTTTGTGTAATACTTACACACATTAGGGTAGAGGAAATAAGAAAACATCGGTATATGAAACACTAAATCCATTCATTGTACATATTTTGTAATGGGATTCTTTGTTCTCCTTATTACTTATTGTCCTAGAGTGAAATAGATTGTATAATTAATTTAATGAGACACATCTATGAAGAATGAATATGAGAAATTATATCAAAAGTTTCATATTTTCTTATTTCTACTTCCCTTGAGAAAATATAGAAGAAATTAAGAACATAACTTTCAGCATGGATTTTGATTTATGTATTAATAAGTTGTTATTTCCACTTCCCTAATTTTAAAAAGGTTTTCAGAAGTTAACATTACTTGCGATTAAGCAATATATTAAAACTGATTTAGTATAATAATAATTCTACATTTATTTAGTGTTTAATATTTTCTTATTTCCACTGGATTATTTTATTATCAGAAGGTAAAACAGCAGTTAATATAATTTTGGACATGGATTTAGTTCGTGCGTAAATGAAGTATAACCTTTCCCCCCGAAAAGTAGCGACTATAACATCGAAATAAATCGGTACAATGTTATAATCGATAAAAGGTGTTATGGACGCGTGAAGGGACTGGAGTGCCTTTTGTCTAGCACTACCTTCATTTCTTCATTACTACTAAAACTATTTGCGTCTTATCATTCACAAAGTCGTCTGGACCTAGAAATGACAACAAGTTATCAAAGTTTTCAAAAGGGGCAACGATGAAAAGTGAAACCTGTTTTAAGAAACATTCAGGATGTCAAAAAATGATTTCATAAAAGCGGCAAACTGCACAGGATTCACAATGGCATTTGAGGATAGTGAAATTGAAAAAAAAGGTGCGAATTATTAGTAGTATGCGTAGCAATTTACTTACAGTAACTTGTAGCAACCCCAGGAGTATCACACTTATCACTTCCTAACACACTCAACACAATATAATGTCCAACAACAACCCGAAACGAAAACACAAGATTTATCCTCATCGCCAATTTGATCTGGCTTTGCTGAACAGAAAAAACAACAACCAACCTCCAATAGATAATGTACTATTTTATAAACAAAAATTGATGATGCATGAGAAACCACACGCGCATTCTGTTGGCGGGATACAAGAGGTTATAATGCTGATCCTTCAGGAGTCCCTAAAGTCAGTTCCTTGTCAAGAGAGTAAAATTTTATCAAAATGGTAAGTTTATTCGGATTTAATTCTATCGGTTAAAAACTTGTAAGGATGCCGTCATGCACTGCAGGTAGTAGGTTTCTCCTAGGAATTTAATTTAGAATTCGTTCGCAGGTTTTGGTACTCCTGCTTACTTTTAAATTTTCAGTTTTCGGGTTTCCCATATTGTTTTTTCCATTGATAAATTCTACTAAGATGATATGTGTAAACATACGTAAGCCAGTTGGCTCAGAGTTTCACAATTGTACATAATGGTTTTCAGTTCGACATATGAAGTTTTCTGATCTTTTGAATGTACTATTACAAGATTTCGTTATAGATTTTGTGACTTTGTTAAGTGAATTATCAGTCGAATTATGAGGTAGTTCCCTACTAATCAGGTCTTCTATCTCGCCTTTCAATCAACAGTTGCTATGAACGTGTTGAGGTTAAAACATTGGTTTCTCTTGAAATCGTCCAGTTTCGTTTAAGGTTATGTCCAATTGCGTGTGTATTTATTAAAGAAAGATCGATATTAGTGTTGCCTCTCTTACCGTTTTAAAAGTCGTTAGTTCTAAATCAGTATTTAATAAAAACAAATCATTTTCCACAATAAAGGTTTCAATCAGTTTCTCTTTCCATTTTTAAGCTTTTCAACCAATATTTCGATCTAGTGTTAGAACCAATATCTATAATTATATTTTAAAAGATTTAATAGTTTTTTTTTCCTAGTCTACAATTATACTATGGGTTATGTTGAAATAAGTGCCGATTAAAATACATTTTAATTTACCACATGTTAATACCAAACAAACAAAATTGGAGTAAGATTTTTGTAACATCAAGCAGGCATAGATATTTTTGTTGGTTATGATAATGATAACTCAGCTGTTCCCTGGGATGTTTATTAACAGTTTGAAAAATATGTGATCAGTTATAACTTTCAATTTTGATTGACCTATTGTAAGTTTCTGGAAGCCAGAAAATATTTTTTTTTCTTCTTTTACTTATATGGTATGGTATAAGGACCGTTTATTTGTATATCAACATGTTCCATGCCTTACAGGCATACTACATGTTTTACAATGTTATTAAAAGTTAACATGATTAGTTTAGCATAACGTACATAACGTAGTAATATAACAAAAATATTTAAAAAAAAAAAAAAAAAAAAAAAAAAAAAAAAAAAAAAAAAAAAAAAAAAAAAAACAAAAGCCAACAAGAAACTACCTTCGCTGCCCATCATTTGTCAGTTTGTCAAATTCAATCTTTCGTATAAATGTGAGTAAGTTTGTTCTGTCTCTGGCCATGTTCCATGTTTGAGAATAATATTTTTTACTAGATTAAACCTGTGTCTTTCAAATGCTTTACATTCATAAAGTGCATGTCTAAAATTTTGAGTCTGTCCGTCTTCATTACATATGTCAGATCGTATTATGTTAAATCGTTTGAGATATTGTTTAGAGTTTCCGTGTTCTGTCATTAGTTGTGTTAGTTTGTAGTTGTTACTTTGTATGTGTTTGTAATTGTTGTGTGTAATGTGAGGTATAAATCTGTGTAAGCTTGGTGACTTTGATGAGGTCACCCACAATTGGTCCCACTTTTTAACCATATCAGAACTTATGTCCTGCTTTATATATGATAATGGAACTTTGTTATACGAAGGTAACAAATTACTTTTAGCCGCCTCTTTGGCTAGGTAATCGGCCCTTTCGTTACCCTCAATTCCAAAGTGTGCTTTAACCCATTTTATAGAGACCATTTTCCTTTTGTTCTTAATGGTTATTAAATTTCGTCTGATTAGGTCAGTCAAATAGTCATGTATGGCTGTATTATTAATCGACTCTATTAAAATTTTACTGTCCGTATGTATTATAATATGTGTGTTAGTCTTTTGAGGTTCGTTAATTATGTATTCCGTAACTTTCAAAACAGCAAATTTCTCGGCTTGGTTATTTCAACAGTACGATTCTAGTTTATACTGATGTTCTATGGTTCTGCCATCTTGAGCTTTAAATAGCCATGCACATCCAACGTTCTTGCTGTCCTTACTACCGTCCGTATAGATTTCTGTTTTGTCGATATTAACTGAATAACATTTGGGTGTAGTCCACAAATTTGATGCAGGGTGTATCCAAAACTTACAGTTTGTGTTTTTTTTTCTATTTTGTCTAATGTTAGGTCTTTATATCCTGTCTTTGTGTTTTTAATGTTAAACAATGTCGTTAATTCGTCAATTTTTAATTGAACTGGCAAAATACCCGCCAATAATGTCGCAGCATCAAATGACTACGTGCGGTATCCTTTGCATATTTTGATTGCAATGATCCTTTGTAGCCTTTGTAGTTTTATAACATTTTTTTTACGAATTACAGCTGGATGCCAAACATGTACAGCATAAAGCATTTTAGGGAGGATAGCTGCTTGATATATTACTTTTAAAACCTCCGATTTAAGGCCCCATGTTGCTCTAGCAGCTATTGACAGTCCGTTGATCATCCGTAGAGTGTCGTTATAAGGGTTGTCTAAGTGCCTGTTCCAATTTAGTTTTCTATTGAAGAGTACACCTAAATACTTCATTGTGTCACATTGGGCTAGTCTAACTGTATTGAGTCGTATGTCTAAGTCTGCTACTCTCCTTTTTCTTGTAAAAATAATGAATTTAGTTTTTTCCAAATTAAAGTTTAGTTTATTACCTCTGGTCCAATGTCCTAGTCTTGATAGTGTCAGATTTGCTATTTCCTGGAGTTCATCAAAGTCTTTTCTTTTTATAAGTAACAGTAAGTCATCTGCATAAGCTAGTAACGTTGTATTTTCATGTAAGTCTGTTTCGAAAACTGTATTAATTAATACGTTCCATAATATTGGTGATAATGCTGATCCTTAAGGAGTTCCTAAAATCAATTTCTTTTCTATTGAGTGATAGTTTGTCTGAGCAGTAAGTTTTCAGTCAGTGAAATAATTCTGAATAATTGTGTATAAGTTTTTTGGGCATTCATATTTTTTAAGATTATGTAGAACCGCAGGCCACCAAGCATTGTCAAAATATATATATATGTATATAATTGTCTTTTATGCTCGACAGACCATTACTTGTCCCTGGCATCCTCTAACAACTTCCACCAGTCTGCTCGTCGTTGGGCAGCTCTCCTCCAATCCCTGACCCCCAGGATCCTCCTAGCATCCTCCGCTACGCCGTCCATCCATCTAAAGCAGGGCCTCCCTCTGCTCCTGGTCATGTTTATATCTCCCATCAATAATTTTTTAGGGATCGCATTCTCTGACATAGGAGCAACACGGCCGACCCACCTCAGTCTTCCCAGTCTCATGTGTCTCACTATGTCCGACTCTTCCAGGAGGTTATATACTTCTTGAATAGTTCTTCTGAGGTAACATATATGTATGTATTTATAATATATATATATATATATATATATATATATATATATATATATATATATATATATTATATATATTGTTGTGATATTTTAAAACTGAAAATTATATAGGACAAGGGATAAAAGTGTAAGGGTCTAAACCAGGTAGGAACCCTTGGATTAGGAACACCTGAGGTACCTGCAAGGTTTAGCCCTTGAGGCAGGTAAAGGAAGGAAGTTGGTATTAGGACAGAGAAGGAAGAAGACATGGAGAGTTGTTTATGGACCTTAGAGCAACCAGTGTCAGGAGTCAGAAGACTATGGAACCAAGGCAAAGTGAAAGTGTTTAGAAGTTCTCTCCTTAATGGACTTTAGAATTTAGATTAAACAAAGGTAAAATTAAATATTGTTTCATATTGTAATTTATATAAATATAAAAAGTATGCACAATACATTGTTTAAATATTTCCAGTCATAATTCAAAAGAATATTGACAGAACCCTAATAATGAGTTAAAGTCAATTAATTATTGATATATAATTTTATTAAAAATTAATGATTCAAGAAAATCATTACATTTGGCGCCCTCCAGTGGACTGTCAATATTGAAATTATGACTGGAAAATGTTTAAAATTTGGTAGATGTTTGTGTGAAAATAATGAATAAATAGTAATTTTAAAGTCAAATTATATTAAGGGAATTAAAACAAAATGAATTTCGAACAAATGTTGGAATCTATCAATAAGAATGTTGATTTGCTATTTAATACCATATCTAATAAAATAGATGAAATTGCTGAAAAAGAAAATAAAAACCATGAAGAACGCATGAAAAAGTTTGAAGAAGATGAACGAAAACGTTCTGAAAAAGATTCAGATTTTCAGGCCATTGATATAAATGTTTGTGAAGATGAAAAAAACACTGGAACTGAAGAACAAATGGAATTAGAAGAAGAAAAAGTAACTGATACTGTGAAAGAAGACAAAGAATTGAAAAATGAAAAATTAATGGAATATGAAGAAAGTAAAATGAACAATGAAAAAGTTACTGATAATGTAGATAAAGAAAAAGAATTAAAAGATGAAAAAATAATGGAATCTGAACACAATTTTACAAGTGAGATAATAGTGTGTGAAAGTAAAATTGTTGATAAATTAAATGAAGTGGAAAAAGAAGAAGTAATAAAAGAGGACATTGGTGAAAACATAAACAATAACTTTGATGAAAATGAAGAAGTGCTAAACTGTCAAATGGTTCGAAGAAATAAATATACCAATATCATTCAATTTCAAAAAGTAGAAAAATCTGGTTTCTTTGAATATAATCAAAAATTAAAATATGCTTCAAATAAAGGTTTGAATAAGCATATGATGGAGTTTCAAATTCCACTTAGTTGGAGCAAATATACTTCAGAATGGTTATGGTGGTTATATAAATTAAAATGTTCAAACAGTCATAAAGGGTTTAAAAAGAAATTCATATATGTCAAGAAAAGAATTAAAACATTTTTTCTTGGTGAAATTTAGTATATTGCTGACATGATAAAAAAAAAAAAAAAAAAAATCAAACTATTTGCATATGGAACCATTTTGTTTTTAAACAGCATACATAAAAATTAATTTGTTTTTCAATCAGTCTCTTTTGTCATTAAATTTATTTATTTTTTTATTTTAAGCATCTACCAATAATAGAAAAAAAAAAAAAAAAAAAAAAAAAAAAAAGTGTGAAATTTCACAAAGAATTAAGTGTTATTATTAAAAAAATTTTCTTATTTTATGTAAATGTTTTAAACAATAGATCATAGATAATTCATCTGTAAATCAACCTATTTTCATGGTCATTAAATTTTTTTTGGTAATAATTTTCATAAAAATCTAATAGGTTTGTAGTTACTTATAGTTATTATTATATTAAAATAAATTGACTGTATTATATAAATGTTTGAAAAAGTACTATTATTAATTAAATTATGTTTCAGTCTGTTACGCATGTTATTGAATTAATTTGAACATTTTTCATTTGAAAAAAAAAAATAAATAAAAAATAATAATGGTTATTAGATTAATATAGAATTATTTCATTTTATAGTAAACATTTGGTTATTGTATATAAAATTTAGATTTTAAGGATTTGTTTAGCGTTTAGGATTAATAATTGTTTTGTTATATTTTAATTATTTAGGTATTATGATTTTGCATTGTTAATTCATTAGATTTAGAAATTTAATACAAATTGTATAAGCTGTAATATAGAACAAGTAGAAAAAATTTCTACGCAAAAGCTCAAAATTTTTTAAATTGGAGAGAACCCGAATGTTGTGATATTTTAAAACTGAAAATTATATAGGACAAGGGATGAAAGTGTAAGGGTCTAAACCAGGTAGGAACCCTTGGATTAGGAACACCTGAGGTACCTGCAAGGTTCAGCCCTTGAGGCAGGTAAAGGAAGGAAGTTGGTATTAGGACAGAGAAGGAAGAAGACATGGAGAGTTGTTTATGGACCTTAGAGCAACCAGTGTCAGGAGTCAGAAGACTATGGAACCAAGATAAGTGAAAGCGTTTAGAAGTTCTCTCCTTAATGGACTTTAGAATTTAGATTAAACAAAGGTAAAATTAAATATTGTTTCATATTGTAATTTATATAAATATAAAAAGTATGCACAATACATTGTTTAAATATTTCCAGTCATAATTCAAAAGAATATTGACAGAACCCTAATAATGAGTTAAAGTCAATTAATTATTGACATATAATTTTAATAAAAGTTTATGAATCAAGAAAATCATTACAATATATATATATATATATATATATATATATATATATATATATATATATATATATATATATACACATACATACAGGGTGTCCCGAATTTAAATGGCAAAACTTCAGGAACTTATAGGGGACCGAAAAACTAAGACAAAATGTCCTTTAGAGATTTGCTCGTTTTTGCTTAGTTTTGGAGAAAATCGCAAAAAAAAGAAACAAAACAAGTTTTCATTTTTATACTTATTTATTTACATTTATATTTATGTTATGTTCTTTTTAATGTAAATATTGCTTAAAATGTTGTCCTCTTGCACCAATGCATGTCCTCTTGAACCGCACCTTCTAATTCTAAAATAATCTTGAATTTTTACCTTTTGATGATGACCCAGGCTAATCCTATTATACAGCAGTAGTTCTGCTTGAGGTTGCTGCATCAACTTCTAATACTGTGTGATTAGTGTTATTTATATTATTTAATATCACTACTGGCCTTATTCTATTTTTCTGAAGGTTTATATCTTCATTTTGAGCAACCATGTACTCAATTATAGTATCTATTAATCTTTCTTCCATTGTTTTTAGGATAAAAGAGATGATTTAATAATTACAAACACTGAAACTGCATATGAAGAGGATTATATCAAAGGTAAATACTTTTTTATTTATGTTTATCTTTGAGTAAATTATTTATTATTTATAACTGATGTAATTGTACGAATATATGTGTTTATTTTTTTTAAATCTAAACCCTATTTGTTATCAATATTTGTTTAAGTTATGGATACTTGGTGTTTATTTATGTTTGATGTATAGTTATTTTATGATTATAATGTGGGTATTATGGTTTTTTTCATGTAAGTATTTTTCATTATACGTAGTTTTAAAATACCTTATTATGTGATTTAAAAAAATTTATTTTACCTTGCCAAGTTTCAATATAATTTTATTTAAGATGGTATTGAAAAAATAAACCGAAAAAATCATGACGAGCAAAACTAATTTGAAGCAAAAGTATATTTAAAAAATACTACTTAATAATTTTTTTTAATCTATCATTTATTGAGTAATTATTACAATCTGCCACAAATGTGCGTAATAAAGATGGTGTATGATTACATTCACACATTATGTACAATTAGAAAAAAAAAATAAATAAATAAAACACAAAAAAAAATATACGTTTATAAATTAAAATAAATAAAAAGAGAACAGAAATTAACTTGCTATACATAAACAATATAAAGTATTATATTATTCTAAATCAAATAAAATATTAAAATTAAAAAAATAAGTAAATAAAAACAAAATAAATAAATAAATAAATATTAGTAATAATAAAGAATAAAACAAATTTAAATTTAAATTTAAAAACACAATCGTACTTTATTTACAATCATCCTAGGGATCCCCTAGCCAGACCTGTCCCTCCACTTTTAGAGGGACAAGCCAGACACAGAGGTGTCCCTGCTCTTCCCTCTCAGCTGCGTCCCTGGTGTAAAAAATACCCAGTGGAGGCTGAGTGAGAGCGCTGTAGTACATTTACACCGGGCATGAGTAAAGAAGCTGGCCATTGCCAGAACTCCACAATAAATAAATTTTACAAAAGATCTCGGGGCCACTGCTGTTTTATTCTGCGAGGGGGGTTATCTATCAGGATATGTGGAACTGGATAAAGATTGAGCCAGAGGGTTGGGATGAAAGGAAAGGATGCGATGGAATTTCGAAAATTTAAGGGGTATGAGGTCGAGGATGTATGGTATATTGAGATCGTTATGTAGGGTTTCGTTGGAGACATAGTAAGGACCATTTACTATAGTTCCGAGGATTTTGGATTGGAATGATTGGATGTGTTTATTGTATTCGACTTTTTTGCTGTCCCCCACAGTTCAAGTCCATAAGACCAAATGGGTTTAATGATGGATATGAGAAGTTTGTTTTTAATGGAAAGATGAGATATCCCATTTCGCAGTCCATACAATTCGCTGAAGCGTCTGTTAAGTTCTTGCCTTTTGAGTCGACAATGAGGGTTCCATGTAAGCCTTTTGTCTTGGTAGAAACCAAGATACCGAACTGTATCAGCTTTAGATAGTGGAATACCATTGGAATGGATAAGAGGACTGGGCGAAGGGTAAAGGTAACGTTAGTGCATTTAGATTCATTTACTTTGATCCGCCAGTCATTGCACCAGTCTTCAATCAGAGATAAGTGGGTTTAGAAATTATAGGATGCTATTAAGGGATCTGGATGGGATGAAAGGATAGCAGTGTCATCAGCGAATGTTGCTAGGAAAGTATCAGGAGTAGTTGGGATATCTGCAGTGTAGAGAATATATTGAACTGGACCGAGAACGCTACCTTGTGGAACACTATCCTCTATTGAGTAGCAGTTAGAGTATTCCATTCCGCAGCGAATTCGAAAGGAACGGTTAAAGAGGTAGGATCGAAGAACTAGGAATAGTGATTGAGGTAAACGGGTTTTGAGTTTGAAAAGTAAACTGGCATGCCCGGTCGAAAGCTTGCGCTATGTTTAGAAATGCGCCGGAGAAATATTGTCTGCTTTCAAGTGCTGAGGATATGTGGTCGACGACTCTGAGGCCTTTTTGGACAGTGGAATGTCTTGTCCAGAATCCAAACTGGTGAGAGGGAATATTTTGTGATTCAAGGATGGGTAGGATATGTTTGAGAAGGAGCTTTTCAAAAAGTTTTGAAAGGATTGAGAGAAGGCTAATTGGTCTGTTTTATGAAGGATTGTTGGGGTGTTTGCCCAGTTTTAAGAAAATGATAATAATGGAGTGTTTCCATAGCAAAGGGAAATAGGTTCAGTATGAGGGACAAATATGCTGGGCAAATTCTTCAGATCTTTCTCGTCATAAGCCGCCCGTGAACCATCTTCACATCGGAGGGGATGGGAAGTGGGTTTATATTTTAGGATTTTTTTAGTGGTTGACCAGAGGGAATTTTCACAGGCAGAGAATGAAGAAAGATAGGAATTGTAGGATTCGGATCTGAACCTTCAGATGGCTACCTTGCAATGTTTTTTTTTAAGGAGTTTGGTATGGTAATTATAGGATTTTCAATCGTCTGAATGCCTGGTTCTTTGCCAAATGGCTCAGGCATAGATAAGGTTCAGTAGATCTTGGGATAAAGGATTTTTCTTTCGACCTTTGGGAGGGGAACGAGGCGAGGATGCAGCTCAGGCTGCTTGTTGAATTATGTTTGTGAAGAAATTAGTAGCATTGTCAAGGTTTAGGGGAGTATTTTGGGATACTCTGAGGCCTATAGAGTCGGATATAATTTGACGGAAGAGGTTCCAGCCTACAGGCCCTCTTATGCTCGCCCACGTGAGTTGGTGGTTCTCGAACTCCATTGTTGGTGCTTAGCATTGAAGTCAGCACCTAAAAGGAAGCAGTGGCCTAAGGAATTAAATAATAAGTTGAACTGGGATATAGAAATTGGTTTATTTGGGGAGCAATAATAGGCTGCTGCAATCGTGATGGGAAAGGGGAAGGTTTTGATAGCAACTGCTGTGGATTGTAGGGATTCATTTGCTGACAAAGGGAATACATGGTGAGTGAGGGAATGGTGAATGATGACAGCAGTTCCGGCATGGGCTCTACCGTCAGGGTGGTCTGTTCGTTATTGTGGTATATTGGAACGCTATTTACTGGTCAGTCGAGTTTCTGTGATTTACGCTATGTCAACTTCTTTGTCTTGCAGTAAGGATGTTAGTTCGTTAGTGTGGTTACGAATACCATTCGCATGGTAAGAAGAATGGATAAGGGTTTTGTGGGAGACATTTAAGGATTTTTTTAAAGATATATTAGAAGAGGGATAGCATTTGTAAGGAGTAATTTAAGTGGGGTGATAACAATTTTCAACTCTGATAGGAAGGAATTAGATAAGGATGTGAGATCTGAGGTAGTTGGGGGAGTAGGAATATGGGGGATCTGTTGAAGGGTCTGTGGATTTGGTTGGGTTAATGGTGCTGAGGTATGTTGTATGGTCTGTTGGAATTGTGATTGAGGCAGTTGTTGCTAAGGTTGAGGGTCATACAATTGAAGCTGTTGGGGAGGAAGCGGCATAGCCTCATTTTCATTCTGGCATCTTTTTCCGTCCATTATTTCAGCAAAATAGGTAGCAATTTTTTAGGGCTGTCTTCCTCTGGTCTGTAATGTTTCTTCGATTTGGCTGGAACCTGTTGCGAAGGTTTTTGTATGTTTGACAGCCTATGTAGTTGGCTAGGTGACCTTTTTGACAAAGGGCACAGACTGCTGGGACATCTCGGGATTTCGTGCATTCGTTTGACTTTTGCATTGGCACGCATTTTACGCATCTCGGTATGTGGTAACAATAAGTTTTTGTATGGCCGTACGCCTGGCAGTTGTGACATTGGACGATATCACGTTTGGCGTACGGTTTTTCTACTTTGACCCTTATATAGTAGATAGATGAGACCTCACAAATCTGTTCAACTCCAGATGTTGGTTCCAGGTACACGCAGAATAAGAGTAATAGAGTTCTGCCGCTAGCCCTGGGATGTGTCCTGTTGTTTTTCAGAACATTAGTCACCTACTGAACTTTAATTAATAGTCCATGACTATTAATTCTTCTTTAATAACCTCAGTTGATGTTGTTGGGTGGAAGTTCCTAATAACTACTTTCAGTCATCTCTCTTTCTTTAGCTGATAAGTGTGAAAATCAGCTTTCGTTTCTGATAAATATTTAACTATACGGCGCACAGTGGGGCAAACACGAAAAAAAACCTAAAAAAGACTTTATTATTTTTGTCATGTTTGATAGGCTATTGTATTCATTATTAGTTGTTGTTGATATTTCCAGTTTGTGTGGATTTATTTTTGTAGATAAACCTATGAAACTTGACGGATTTGTAGTTCGAACACTAAAGAATAGTGGAAAAATATTAGATTGGTCCAATGCATGAAATATATTATCAAAAAATATTCTATAGCGAGAGGGAAAAAGTAACCAGAGTTTTTTAACATCTTTGGTCCAACAAAAAAAGCTCCGCTGAGCTCCGGTAAAAAATTACCATTTTCATGAAGCTTATACTACTACTTAATATTCCTATAAATTTCATTTACAACTGATGACTACTGCACATAAAAACAATGATTATTTACAAAGTTGGGATTAGTACGTTTGTGGTCTCCATATTTGTTTATCAGTTATTAAAAAGTTTACAGTCTGATTTCTTCTCAAAGAGTACAAACATGGATATTCTCATTATAGAGACTAATAAAACAAAATATTCCGATGTATGCAAGGTAGTTCTAGTGACGGATCATTATAAACTTTAGTTTTTATTTTCGGGAACTATAGTTTGGTATCTGATGCTTTGCTAACTTCAATGAGTGGTACAATTAATAAGTCTTGTTTCCTCTTTACAAACAAAAATTGAAATTTGTTTTAATTTAATAGGGATATGTTAACTTAAGTGTCGCAAAGAAGAAGCAGTTAAGTTGGGTATTTTGCTAATTCAAGCTAGACTTAAATTTATGGTATATATTTAAGTCTAGGCCATATCCTGGAATTCCACCTTAGGAGAACTATCAAAACTGCTATGTCTGTAAAAGGAGCCGCAAAGGAACAAATACAAAAACGGTCTATCACTGAATTACGGATAAAAGTTGATTTTGTAAAGCAGGGATACGCTTCCAGTAACACCGGAAATACATCAAGAATATTTTTCTGAAATCCTTCCTTAACTGCCTAAATAACTCAAGTTAGCTATGAATTAGTTATGAACTTAAAGTGTATTATAGTACATACACTTTAAATAAATACACTTTACTAAGAAATGTTCCCGTACAGGCCTGAACAAGGGTGTGTTTTGTAAGCTGCCAAAATCTTAGATTCTTACATAGCACACATGACGCCTGAAGCTAAAAAATAAACACCTTACTATCAGTAACTAAGCACTCTAATTGATAATGTGAGCCGTTCCATCATTCTTTCCATTATATAGGAAATGATGAATTCTGAACCATTGTGAACCAAATTATTATAAAGCAATCGACCTAAAAATGTGAAAATCGAAAAATGGAACCAACATTTTAATGAAATGAAGTTAAATAAGAATAAAACTATGCTAAATTAAATTTTACAAAATAATTTAAAATATCTGCTACTTGCGTTCTCAATCCTATTAAAGAATAAAATGATATCATTTTTCAAATTAGTTACAATTCCAATGTATTTTTTAATTCTGAATGGAATGAGACTATTTTCATCTCAATAGGACTAACCATTCTCGAGAAAAAGAGTTTTTTTCCGCTTTTTAGCCGTTTTGCCCCACTGTGCGCACATATAAGTGTTGGCCTTATATGTGATAGCAAAGGGTCTGAATTAATGATATTTATGGTTAACCTCCTGAGCATCTTCTGACAGCATACCAAGTGGTACAATAACAATAGCATGTTTGACTATTTCCCGGCCATGTATTAACAGTTTGTGAACTGGTACTGGTATGTAATACCACCCACATAATCATGGGAGGAGTGATAGTTGAAAGAGAAGTCTTTATAATACATCTGTAGGTTGTATGACTTCAGAGCATCAGCAGCTCTTCGGCAGAAGAGATTAGTCCAACGACTAATGGAATTAAAATGTCAATAAAGGCGCGTGGGTATTAACACTAAAAATAATGGGCATAAATAAATTGCCCTAATGAATGGGCAAGTTAAAGCCAGATATGACTACGCCATAAATAATATAATATACTCCTGAACGTGTTCCAAATGGTATTTTTTTCAACAAATATCAGCGATTTGCGAAAGCAATTAAATCGTATTATTTTCTGCTCCATGTAAAAAAAAAAAATTATGGAAATTTTTAAAAACATTTTATGCCAGTTTTTGATTTATTATAATACCCTTATTGTGTGCAGGAAGTAACAATAATTTATAAAATGAAACAACAGTTCAGGATCAGTTTAATAAGTCAAGGGTTTTTTTGACAAAGCCATTATAGCAAGGCTTTATGTAAAACCCAATGCAATAATATGGGTAAAAATCAATCTGCTCAATTGAAAAGGGTTTATTTTTTACTAACAATATAAAAATATCGCAAATTAAATGTTTTATTTTTCCCTAATGTCCAACATTACTGTAGGATCGCCCCGCTGTGTGGCGGTAAGAATCAGGGGAATCCGTCATGATTTTTGTGTCTTTGGTTCTATTTACACAGGTGTATTTTTCGGTGCCGGTTATATTAATTAGTTGGCTGCACAGTAATCCTAAATTTCCTATTTTTCTGACGAAGATAAGAGGAGGTCGTGGAGGGAGGTTGTAATGTAGTATTTGACTCCATCGTTTCGATATCCGTTTTAGATTGCACCTGATACGGATTCGGAGTGAAGAAGAGGGACTCTTCTGTCATCTCTTGTGTTGACGTACCTGGTTGCGGTTCTATAGATGGCGGCCATGAAGGAGAAGTATTCATCTAGGATTTTCTAGGCTTTTGCTTCGCTGGACAATTTCTTGTGAACGGCTTTTCTTGCTGTTTTCTGATGACATCACCATGTAGAAATATCTTATTTAGTCCCACAGTATTGAGGGAGAAATAAAAAAAAAAAAAAAAGGTGTGTGGCTGTGTCATGGACACGGACGTGTGTTGTACGTGAATACGTTTATGTAACGGGTTATATTTTTTATATAAAATATCTTTATTTATGTATTTAGGATAAAATAAAGAAAACAAACAATTATTGTATCACAATATAACATTATTAATTATAGGTCTGTGATACGAAAAGTACGACACAACTGGCATACAAGATACATCGAGATTTCTGATAACGTTAAATCAATATAGGTATTACCTAACGTTGTTGGATAAGTTTCAATATAAGACAAATTGAACTCGCTGAGCATGAAGTCGGGCAATGAGCGGTTTTGTGTGACATCAACATTAAAGTCTCCAACTATCATAACTGGTGTAGTAAGATGAGGCTCGTAATCGGGTATAATTTTAGCGATGTTTTTGGAATATTTTAACTACGATCGTAACATAAACAGTTTAATTTCTGCTAACGCTTTGTCTGGGTGGATATACACACACCCGAGTTTAAAGATCCCATTTGCCTTTACCTTTAATAGACAGGCATCACCAGGTTTAGCATCTTTAATTGCCAAATAAATTTCCGAAATGTCAATGTTAACTCTATTGCAATCAATGAAGCTATTGATGTTGCTCTATATGACGACTCCACAGGCTTTGCTACTTGATGATGATGATACCGCTACTGATGATGTAGTTTTAATTTGTCTGTTCTTGTCGGACTACAATATGATCTCAGATCAAAGCTTGGCACATTCACTACCATGGAATTTTCCATCCAAGTTTCGCTGATTGCCAAATAATCAGATCGGTTGATGATTATATCGGTAAAGATGTCTTCTGAGTGCGCGGCCAAGCTTTGTGCATTAATGACGGTAATAAGAATAAAACAATGCTGATGAGGAACTTTTACGTTCTCTGCACTGCTGGACTCGGTCAAATGTTGTTTTATTATTACCATTCGATTGTTCTTGAAAAGCCCTTTCCAGCCAGATACGATCTCTGTATCTGGTTTTGGCATTTCGACGCGTATAGGCTGACTATATATTTTTGATAGTATTTTTTTATTCTAACACATATTTACTGTCACTACTTTAAACTAATGTTTTATATAAAATCGATACATTTTGTCGACAACTGACGATTAAAACTTAAACGAACATCGTAGCTTCTCCGAGTCAAAGGTTAAACTAATTGCAAATCTGGATACACAGCAAAATAACCTCAAAGTTGTGGCGCTTCCCCCTCCACCGCGCGCAATGCCTCACTGTTCTTGCTTATCGTAATAAATTCTTTGATCCTTTAGATATCCAGTGGTATAATTTAGTTTTGGGTGTAGAGTATAGATTCGAAACTACAACGCCAAACTGTATCCCCCGATTTTGTTATTATTAGATTTTTTGGACTGCCTTCATATGGTAGCAAATTAAAAGACATATTCACGTCAAAAAATATGATGAAAATAAAATGATCGTAGTGTGGTTTGTCCACCGTGAGCCTAACCTCTTGTGTTGAGGGCTATCGTCAAACTAAACTTGGCTATAAAGAGCGAGTAAAGGAATTATCCCCACTATCCCTTATCTAATGGCCACATGGCTCTTCATAAGTAGGTAAGTTACAGTTAATTCAATAAATAATTATTGTACTCACAGTTAAATGATTTAGTTTTGGCCACTGGTGTTAATAATTTGTTCTGAATACTTTTCAAGTAAAAAAAAAATTAAGGAAACGTCACTAATAACAGAATTTATAACAGAGCGATGTGAATATGAACTATCTAAAGATGTCTCAAGCGCATAACTTGATTTTATTTAATTAATGAAAAAGATATATTAATTAAACTGAAATAATTTCTCTTGGGGAATATATTATTTGGAGGGTATCTGTTTTATAATATATGAAACAATGCTGATTGCATTATCTGGAAATGGATATATTGTGTTGTATGATGATTCTATTTTAGATTTTACATTTATGAATGGCCTGTAAAACTCACAAACTTGCACACACTAATTTAAATATATTAGCCCAGCTTTCAACAGATCCATATTGCATTTACTCCATTATTTCATTCAATGAATACATTTGAGAATCTCTTTATCATACTTGCTGATTTAGGCTTAAATATTGACACTTCATCATTATTATTTTTATTTCTGAATCATTTCACTCAATCTATAAGGTTAAATAATACAATTTAATTAATTATTCTTATGTAAATGGAAAAAATATTTATGAGGTGTGGCTACAAAATATCAAGATTAACGCTTCTGCTGAAGAGCTGCTGATGCCCTGAAGTCATACAACCTACAGATGTATTATAAAGACTCCTCTTTCAACTATCACTCCTCCCATGATTAGGCATGTTAGGCTAGCCATTACTTTTGTTTATATAAAATTTTATTTTTTTCTAACAATTAAGAAGTATTTTAATGGAACATTAAATTTCATTTGAAACTTGGAAGAACCACTACTGAAACTTATTGACTTATTAGTGGAAGAACAAGTCGGGATTTCCATGGTGAAAACACAACTCACACTACTTTGTCTGTCAAGATGTTTCTTGTCAAATATAACTAATATCCTAATGTTAGAACAAATGCCTCATTCACTAGTCTGTATGACTTAATCTTTTCTCCTAGATCAGATTTGTATTAAAATTGACAAAATTGTAAACCATTAAAGCTATGAAAGAAAAAGTGGTTAACTCCACGAAAGAGCCATGGAAAAAAAAAACTTTACAACACTCTTTGAAACCATGGATAGTTTGCATGGAGTTTTTTAAATATAGAGGAAGTTATGTGTTGAATGGAATGATAACTAAATACGTATCAATTTGAAATGAAATGTTTTACAGTATTATTGTTATTTTATAGCCATCCCTTCTATTCTATTTTGAGACTTTTGTTTTTTTATTGTTACTTCTACATTAATTATTTTCCCTTTTATTTTTGTTCATGTGTTTTAGATGATGATAAGCAGATAGAAATATTCCGACCTAATGTTTTAGAACAGCCCGTTTGCTATGAAATATCTGATTTATTAAATTCTTCTATCAAAGATTCCTTCCACAGAACCTGCCATACTCAGAAATTTTCTTTTGAGCAATTTCAGAAAAATAATGACTACTTGGGTAATGTTTACCACTCTGACAAATTGAGTAAAACGATTGTGGTCGTCAAGAGTAAAGAATCTGTGTACAATAATTTTATTGATAAAATTGCAAAGATGGAAACTTCTATCTCTAATATATCTGAGGAAACTCCAGTTCAAGAAAATGGTAATACATCTTCTATCAAAGGTCCACTTAAGCAGAACATTAATATTCTTTCCAATGAATCAGCATTTAGAAAGGTTGAGAAATCAGGCAAAAATAAAAAGAGAAATCGTGGTAAAAAATTGTTAAAGTCTATAAAATCAGATGATGTTAATGTTAGTTATAGTGAAAGTAATGGTGAAAACTCAACAAAAACTTTTAAGTGCTTGCAAAATGAATATTCTGTTATAAGTGATATTAACGATGAGTCGAAAAGTAAAAATGATATTTATAAATCATCTATTCACAGTGAACCAATGTCTGATGAACAGCCATTTATTTGTGTTCCAAGATGGCTTGATTTTAAATTTGATAAAAATTCAATTTTGAGAAGTATGGAAGAGGTGGTCCACAGTAAAAAAAAATAATTGTGACAATGTTATTAATTGTTATATCAGCAGTTCCTTTGTCTATCAGGATGGTTCAGAATGTATATTGACTTAATCTCTTTAGCCTTTAATTGTTAATAATAGGGTAAAAGTTATCCTATTTAAAAAATAAAGGTTTTTTCAGGTATTTTTTTTTTATCAGTGATTGTCCAAAGCTGAGTATATAAAGTTGTAACTTTAAAAATTTAGTTAGGTTCTTTGGATTAGATAAAATATGATTTAATAAAATGAACATAGATTCCTTTAATTATCATTTTTTTCTTCCAACGTGTAATTAATTTTTTTTATTTTTGTAGTGCTAGATGGGAAACTTGTAATCATTAATTTATATTTAATAGTTTTTATGCCTTTATTACAATAATTGTTGCAGTTATTACTAGCTGACTTGCTGCCTCAATAGTGTTCTTACCACTGCATTTTTAATTCTTTAAACCTTTGAATTTTTAATTTCTTAACTCCTAATCTCTTTTTATTATGTATTTTCTTCCATGTAAATGTAATGAATGAAATATTGTTATAATTTTATGCTGTGCATGATTACCAATGAAAAACTTCTTTTGGGACCCTTAATACATCTTAAATATAATCTATAATTAATATATTAGTTTACAAGGGAGAAATGCTGAGTTTTAAATAGGAATAAATATTTTGTGTTTTACAAAGTAAGGTATAGGTATTGTATGATATTTAAAATATACCGTGTATTTATTTCACTGTAGAACACCCCTCAACTTGGTGTGCTGATTTCAATTCATACTTTATTTCTTTACTTACAAAAGTATTTCCAATATTCAAAATATAGGCACTAAAATAACTTATTGAAAAGCTGTTTAGTAATTTTATGCGTTAATATTGACTGCCAATGAAGTGGTTGTTTACACAAAATTTTTAAGTTTTGAAATACCACAAATGAGTGGTCTCTGTAAGTCGTTTTCTTGTCATGTTGCTCTAATTAAATTTATGGTAGTATAAAAATATTTGTACATTTTGTTAATGTATATATGTATGTTAGAAGCTAGTGCTTTAAATCTGAATCGAAGGTCATTCAGTTGTTTTTATACACTAGATATACTTTTGGATTTTTTAAAAAGAAAAACATTTTGTACTTAAAATAGATAAAGATGAGTTTTTGAAATGTATGGAGAATGAATATATTATGTGTAGTCCTATATTTTAAATAGAAAAAAATATGTTTGTTTAATCAGTAGGATTTTTTAATCTTAACCTCTGATATTTAGAGTGAAATAAATGAAAATGCAATATTGTTTTTAAATTCAGTTTTAGAATAAGTTAATTATGAAATACTGTAATACAATTTTTTTCATTTATAGAAATAATATTATAGAATTTTTAAATTAATTTATAGAATAAATCAAATTTGTTACACAATTTTCAAGTTCATTAAAAAAATTAGTTAAATATAAAATACTTTCCTACAATTTAAAAATGTATTAATAGAATAAGTTAAATTTGAAATTCTGTAATACAATTTTAAAATTCATTTATAGAATAAGATAAATGTGAAATGTTAATATTTTTATAATTTGTACATTAAAGGTGATATAATGTGTATGTTTATAGTTCAATGTGTGTTGACCAAAATCAGTACCTGCAAATGGAATATCGCAATAATGTTGTTTATAAGTAATAAATTATAACGGTATATGAATATTAAAGAGTTTGCTCAACCCCATATTTATAGTAAGCTATTATAGGAGGGACAATTGTATTTTCAAATACAAATAACCTTATAAATAAATTAGTTGTATTTTAATAGCTTTGAATAAAATTATTTTTCAACCACATTTTCATTTGCTTTCTTTTGATTTTTAAAATCCAAATATTTACTTTAGTTTTACTTTTTCTTTGAATAATCATAGTCCATTATTTATTTTTAAGGATGATAACTGTTTTACTGTAACTGAATAGAAAAGAAGATAGTTGGGGTTTATGGTCCATATGAAAACAATAAATTCCTTACTTGTTTTATGTTTTTGTAATGATTTTGCACCTCAACCATCATCTTCTTCATTATTTATTTAGTTTTAATTTTGGATTGACATACTGGTCTCAAATAAATTTTAACGAAAGAGTTTTTTATGAAATTATTTATTTTGTTTCATGTCAATGTTTAACTAACAAGGGGAGGACACACTCAGTCTCTCACGGATCTTGTTGGCAATTTTTTTGGAGGTTCCTGGTCAAAAAATATTAGACACGTATTTTGCCGTTCCGACCAATGGGCTCTAGAAGCCGAGAAAAAAAATAAAATAGCATTAAACTAATTTATTTTTTATCTCGAGTTTAAAAAATGATATCGACATGATTCTTGCACCAAGATTTTTATTTTGGATTGCGGATTTAAGGAAAAATACAGTCGCTCCATAGATTTTGGTTTAGGTTAATTAAATTCTAAAAAAATAGTAGTTTTTCAAGCAAACTACCTCTATAGATTTTTTCACACAAAAATTGAGGTCAGATTCTAATTCAGCACCCTCAAAAACATTAAAAAACGGTTATTCAACAAAATCAAAAAATATCATTTTTTTCACCCTCTTCCAGGAAAATGAAATTTTAAAACCGATTATTGGTTACATACCTTTAAATATAGTCATTACTTTGTCATGCAATTCACTGGTTGGTATCGCTGGAAAGAGGAGGGTCTCAGCTTTCTTTTGAAGTATATAAATGTAAAATTCGATGAACAAAAACCTATTAAAAAAATTGGAAAATCCGAAAAACATTTTGATTTTTAACTTGAGTTTGAAACCAGATAGGATGATGAAACCAAATACATTTCAAGCGTATTCCCACCCTATATTTTGTGTAAAAAAATAAAGTTGATACGCAAAACCGTCTAAGCGTAATTCATGTTTTTATCAATTTAAACAAAAGTTGCCTACCATTTGGTCGTCAGGCAAACTTTGAAGCTTACAAACTTTTATTTTTCTATTTGGATGAAATTTCGTATTTAAGGGTTCCCTTGAATGCTGAATTCGAATCCGATATCGGTTCTTGTGAAAAAATTATATTGAATATACTTCACTTCAAAAATTTTAGCTTTTACACTGTAAAATGTGATAAAAAATTCTTTTAGCCCTAGAATTCCATCTCAGCACCCTCAAAACTCAGGAAAAGTATGTATATATATATAGATATCAATATCAAAAAAAAAAAAAAGATATATGGTAAATAAACGATTTTTTGGAGGAAAGCATACGATAAAAGCTGTAATATCAAAAAAAAAAATATATATATATATATATATCTATATATATATATATATACTAATACCCATATAATGGGAGAAATAATTTGTTACTTTAATTATTATTAAAATAATTATATTTATTAACTATTTATTGTAATGATAACTTATTACAAATTAATATTTACATTATATACAGACATAACCACATATTAGATTTGATTGTTAAGTATTTACAATTTTTATTTTATTTTTTTGTAAACCAGAACACATCTCTAACCCGTTTTGTAATCTTTGTTTACTGGGTTCTAATAACTGAAGCTTATTACATTACAATTTAAATTTTCATTATATTCAACAAAATCCTGTCAGCAACAGAAGTGAGGCAGTTATTGCTATAATGTTTTTTTGATTGTTATGTCAACTATCACAATCATATTTTAACATGTTCAACTGCAAAAAAAAATAAAAATTGTAAATACTTAACAATCAAATCTAATATGTGGTTCTGTCTGTATATAATGTAAATATTAATTTGTAATAAGTTATCATTACAATAAATAATTAATAATTATAATTATTTTTTAATAATAATTAAAGTAACAAATTATTTCTCCCAATTAGTATATATAGAGAGGTGGATAATATATATATATATATATATATATATATATATATATATATATATATATATATATTTTTTTTTTTTTTTTTTTTTTTTTTATTGATATCTATATATATACATACGTTTCCTGAGTTTTGAGGGTGCTGAGATGGAATTCTAGGGCTAAAAGAATTTTTTATCACATTTTACAATGTAAAAGCTAAAATTTTTGAAGTGAAGTATATTCAATATAATTTTTTTACAAGAACCGATATCGGATTCGAATTCAGCATTCAAGAGAACCCTTAAATACGAAATTTCATCCAAATAGAAAAATAAAAGTTTGTAAGCTTCAAAGTTTGCCTGACGACCAAATGGTAGGCAACTTTTGTTTAAATTGATAAAAACATGAATTACGCTTAGACGGTTTTGCGTATCAACTTTATTTTTTTACACAAAATATAGGGTGGTAATACGCTTGAAATGTATTTGGTTTCATCATCCTATCTGGTTTCAAACTCAAGTTAAAAATCAAAATGTTTTTCGGATTTTCCAATTTTTTTAATAGGTTTTTGTTCATCGAATTTTACATTTATATACTTCAAAAGAAAGCTGAGACCCTCCTCTTTCCAGCGATACCAACCAGTGAATTGCATGACAAAGTAATGACTATTTAAAGGTATGTAACCAATAATCGGTTTTAAAATTTCATTTTCCTGGAAGAGGGTGAAAAAAATGATATTTTTTGATTTTGTTGAATAACCGTTTTTTAATGTTTTTGAGGGTGCTGAATTAGAATCTGACCTCAATTTTTGTGTGAAAAAATCTATAGAGGTAGTTTGCTTGAAAAACTAATCATTTTTTTAGAATTTAATTAACCTAAACCAAAATCTATGGAGCGACTGTATTTTTCCTTAAATCCGCAATCCAAAATAAAAATCTTGGTGCAAGAATCATGTCGATATCATTTTTTAAACTCGAGATAAAAAATAAATTAGTTTAATGCTATTTTATTTTTTTTCTCGGCTTCTAGAGCCCATTGGTCGGAACGGCAAAATACGTGTCTAATATTTTTTGACCAGGAACCTCCAAAAAAATTGCCAACAAGATCCGTGAGAGACTGAGTGTGTCCTCCCCTTGTTAGTTAAACATTACTTACTCAATGTTTCAATATGGATTGTGATTATCCCTTTGAATAAACAGAGTTTTTTGACTATTCACTTTCTAGAAACATACATTTCAGTGAGACAGTTATATCTGAAATCTATATTTTTGTAATAGGTTCCTATTGAATATATATAATAGCTTTCTATACGAAGTCCAAGGAATGTTTCAGTAACAAAAGAAGTTATATCTATTATAAGAAGAATATTCAATCAGTAACTAAAAACTGTGTAAACATATTAATTGTCTTATTTGACACATAGTACAAATAAGTCATAGAATTATGCTTTTTCATCAATTCCTTGTTTTATATATATATATATATATATATATATATATATATATATATATATATATATATATATATATATATATATATATATATATATATATATATATATATATACAGGGTGTCCCAGACATAGTGTAAAAAAAAAAAAAATGGGTAATACTGCAAACTAAACGGGGTAGAATGGCGCAAAAACGAGTGTCCTATCTCAATTTTTTGAGGAGATAGAATTTTTTTCGTTTTTATTTTTTAAAATCTTACTTTTTTCTGAAAAATTACAGTTTTCTCTACTTTGTTTTAGCGTAGAAACTAAAACGATGATATTTTCTTAATCAGCATTAAATTTTCTAAAAGATGAAATAGGTCTAGTTAATTTAAATTCACTTTTAAGGGGCCTTTTAACGCGCAAAACACAAAACATTTATTAAAACTTAAATTTTTAATATTTTTTGAAAATTCCTCACTCCTCACTGGAGAACCCTAGAAGCCGTCAAATTTCTCAAAAACTGCAGAATTTAGTTAGCTTTTTATTGGTGTAACTCATGATACAATTGCACTTCACCTTTTGAGTCTAACAGACGTTTTTTCTGATGAAAAACACGCTAGAGAATAAATACTTGATTGCTCCACATACCTACTAGATTGAATAAATGTATTAGTTTTTTATCACTTGTCCATATGCATGATGGATAAAGAGTTGTGAAGGTGGCAAGCCCTCCCTCCCCCCCCCAAAAAAAAACTTATTTATAGGGAGTTAAGGGGGGGGGGTTAACCAAATTCTTGCTGATTACCTAATGTTACATAAACGTACTTTTTTTTTTAAATATAAAAAATAATAATTTAGGATTATTTGAAGATATTAAATACTAATTAAATACCTATTGGGCCTTAGATGTAATTAAATATTATTAGATGTAAAAATGAGGATAAAGAAAATTGTCCTTCTTGCGTGGTCAGATGTAAACTCACTAGTCTAAATTAATAGAACTTTTTTCTTTCTGAACTTCCCATGAGTTAGAATGTTTTTTTCTTCATTTTTTTTAAGACTAGAAAGAACAATGTATGAATTCTAAATAATGTAAAAAGGTTGATAATAATCTAAAATAAAAAATAAAAGACTCCTTAGTTTAAATTTAAAAAATACTTTCTTTAAAATAAATTAAATTTTTTTCTTCTCATCAACTAAAATTTGAAAAATTTTACGTAATAAATGTTGATGATAAAAAAAAATTCTGTTTATGTATTTAATATCTTTAAATAATCCTAAATTATTATTTTTTATATTTAAAAAAAAAGTACGTTTATGTAACATTAGGTAATCAGCAAGAATTTGGTTAACCCCCCCTTAACTCCCTATAAATAAGTTTTTTTTTTGGGGGGGGGGGGGGGAGGGCTTGCCACCTTCACAACTCTTTATCCATCATGCATATGGACAAGTGATAAAAAACTAATACATTTATTCAATCTAGTAGGTATGTGGAGCAATCAAGTATTTATTCTCTAGCGTGTTTTTCATCAGAAAAACGTCTGTTAGACTCAAAAGGTGAAGTGCAATTGTATCATGAGTTACACCAATAAAAAGCTAACTGAATTCTGCAGTTTTTGAGAAATTTGACGGCTTCTAGGGTTCCCCAGTGAGGAGTGAGGAATTTTCAAAAAATATTAAAAATTTAAGTTTTAATAAATGTTTTGTGTTTTGCGCGTTAAAAGGCCCCTTAAAAGTGAATTTAAATTAACTAGACCTATTTCATCTTTTAGAAAATTTAATGCTGATTAAGAAAATATCATCGTTTTAGTTTCTACGCTAAAACAAAGTAGAGAAAACTGTAATTTTTCAGAAAAAAGTAAGATTTTAAAAATAAAAACGAAAAAAAAAAACAAAAACTCCATCTCCTCAAAAAATTGAGATAGGACACTCGTTTTTTTGCGCCATTCTACCCCGTTTAGTTTGCAGTATTACCCATTTTTTTTTTTTACACTATGTCTGGGACACCCTGTATATATAAGTTAGCAGCTGTCACAAATAAAACTTAAAAAAAAAGAAAAGGTAATAAGAAACGCACGCTAAATAGACTGAATATCAACTGACTTTATTGGCTCAGTAATGCTACATTTATAGTATTTGCTGTGTTTACAAGATTAGAAATAGGATTAAGGCTGATACTGCTATGCTTCGGCCCTTAACTCCCCCCTACCAGTTTATGGACATTCCACATAAACTATATAATTTAGTCACTTAATACCAGAAAGGTATTACGGGGTTCTTTGATTAATCCTAACTTGGTTAACGGCCGAAGCACACAGATAACAAACTTAGGTACTCCTAATATTACACAATACCTCTGGCATCATAATTCTTAAGTTTAACAAAAATATAAATAAATCTTTATTTACAATTAACTCAAATCTTAAATCTAACTTATACTAGGTATTCACAAATACAAAAATAAAACAAACACTTTTTCATTAAAACCACACACGCATTTATAATAAGCTAACTAAATCTATAACTTATATATACGGGGGTGAATCAAATATAAACGGTAATTTTCAAAATTATATTTATTGAATAATATTATACAGAAACTATACCTTCAACATTTTTCAATGTAGTCTCCTGCATTATCTACACACTTCTGCCACCGATATGGAAGCTTAAATATTCCCTGTTCATAAAAAGACTGAGGGCGAGTTTTTAACCATTCGCGCACGTGCTTTTCGACGTCTTCATTGTTTTCAAATCGTTTTCCTCCAAGTGATTCTTCACATGTGATGAGACATGGGTCCACCATTACACCCCCGAATCGAAAATGGCAAGTAAGGAGTGGCGAAGGAAGGATGAAGGCTGCCCAGTGAAAGCCAAAACTCGTCTCTCAGCCGGAAAAGTTCTTGCAACAATTTTTTTTTGACTCAAGGGGAGTTCTACTCATTGATTTTCTTCACGATCAACGAACAGTGAATGCGGCTTACTACTGCCAGGTGCTACAGTCAGCAAAAACCAGTTACCGGAACAAAAGACGAGGTGTGCCCATTAGAGATGTCATCCTTCTCCATGACATCGCAAGGCCTCACACCGCATTGTTGACAAGGGATAAATTGGAAGAAATGGGCTGGGAAACTCTCGAACACCCTCCTTACAGTCCAGACCTGTCCCCTTGTGACTATTTTTTGTTTGCGCCCCTGAAAAAATCACTTGGAGGAAAACGATTTGAAAACAATGAAGACGTCGAAAAGCACGTGCGCAAATGGTTAAAAACTCGCCCTCCGTGTTTTTTGTAACAGGGAATATTCAAGCTTCCAAATCGGTGGCAGAAGTGTGTAGATAATGCAGGAGACTACATTGAAAAATGTTGAAGGTATAGTTTCTGTATAATATTATTCAATAAATATAATTTTGAAAATTACCGTTTATATTTGATTCACCCTCGTACAAAATATCACTAACAAAAAAAAAAAAAAAAAAAAAAAAAAAAATCCTCGAAACCAACATAATTATTCTCTATATTTACAGCATCTACCATTACTGCTACTGTACATTTCTCCACTTAAAAATAAAACTGACTCTATGAAGGGCATTCCTCAAAAATATAAAAAAACGAATAAAAACACATCCACTTACATATAAAAATAAAACTTTTCAGCAACGGGCCACTCCAGAACTCAAGAGATAATCTGCTCCTCAATAGGGAGTCGCAATTGTTCAATATGAACATTACGTCTCTTCCTCGGTTCCTTCACACTCTGAATAGTGATTATATTATGCTCGCGTATGGCAATCACTCTAAATGGAGTAACTCTTTGCCTCGGTTAGAACTTTTCCTGCGGTATACTACCGCCCCGATTTTTAATTTCCCCGTGACCTCGCGGACTTTTAAATTATCTCTTTCCACCCTTTGCTTCTTTTCCTTAACGATTCGTCCCCGAGATTTCTCCCACAACTTTTCCAGTGCCGCCCGCCTGGCCAGTACCAAATTCACCTCCTCCTCGTTCGCTGTGTCCCTAATATTTCTGCGTCGCTCCTGGAGCCCAGAAATGATCTCAAAGGGCGAGAATCCGGTTACCGCGTGAATAGAACTATTATATGTGGCAATCGCTTTTTCCATCCCTACATCGGGTTCCAAGCCTTTTTCCGTCTGATATATTCTGAGGTGGTCACTCAGCGTCCCGTGGAGTCTTTCGATCCCGCCTCTACTCTTGGGATGTCCCGGGGTGTTGATATGCCAATGGATATCAAGTTCTTTAGCTTCTGCCCTAATTTGCGAGTTATCGAATTCTAACCCTCCATCTGAGGAAATTCGCTCTGGTACTCCGTAGAAACGGAACCATGTTCGTAGGGCCCCTTATACTGCCTCTGCTGATTTTTCCTTTACCAAATGTGCCTGACCTAATTTACTGAACGTATCTACCATGGTCACCCATTTATAACCCCGCCATGTAAATGTATCGATTTGTAGATCCGTTAAAGGTGTCGCAGCCGTGGGTGTTTCTTTTTGGACCCATCCCGGGGGGTGTCTATCGTATTTTGTGGTGAGACAAATTTCACATGTCCCTATCACTTCGTGGACCGTCCGTTTCATCCCCCACCAAAAATACCGCCGTTTCAATGCTTGTACCGTTTCCTGAACACCCCGGTGATTTGTCTTGCCTTGATGGTACGCAAGAGGTATTTCCTTCTGCTTCCCCACATCTTGCACCGTTTCTACCGAACGGGTGCATCTGATGAATGTACGGTCCATCCCTAATTTCTCTGATCGCCATAGTCGCTTGATCTTTTCCCGGACCGTAGAATTACCTACATATAGATGGTAAGTTCTGCCCGGTTTGGACGCATCTTTCAGAGCCCTACAAATGACCTCTTCGCTAACTCCCGGTTGAGACAGTATAGTCGTTATGTCGCTCCTTCCGTACCGTGAATATTCTATTTTTAGCAGCCCCTCTGTTCTCGTTTTCCAAATAATCTGCCGTTGTTTATCATTTATAATCTCCTCTACTTCCTCCATTTCCACTGGCCGGTCGTCGGCGGAACTATCCTCTTGAGACTCCCCTCGCTGGTCCTCACTTGGTATATTTTCCCTGTCTTCCCTCGGTGTCCATTCTTGCAAGAATTGCCGGATATCCCCGGATGGTCCTGCCCTGTCTTCTTCTACTGCATTTACCATGATTGCCCTGGATAACCAATCCGCTACTATATTCTCCTTCCCCGGCTTATAAACAATTTCCAGATTATACTGGGGCAACAGTTCCTTCCACCGAGTAACTCGAGCGGAAGACTCCTTCAATTTCCCGATCCACTGCAGAGGCCGATGGTCTGTGTGGACTTTAAACTTTCTCCCAAACACATAGGGTCTAAAGTGGTCTACCGCCCAAACGATCCCTAACAGTTCCCTCTCGAGCGCGCTATACCGAGTCTCGGCGTCCGATAAACGCCTGCTTGCATACGCAACGGGTCTATCCCCACCATCTCCTTCCTGGGACAAGACTGCTCCCAAAGCGTATTCGCTTGCGTCTGTGGTGATAGAAAAAACTGTTTCCCGAAGTCCGGAAACGCCAGCACTGGCTCTTCCTGTAACCGAGCCATACACCTGCGGATATTGTTCTCCATTTCGGGGGTTACGAAAATTTTCCTTCCTTTTTTCAGCAGATTATTGAGGGGCACCAAATATTCCGCCATTTCTGGAACGAATCTGCGGTAATAATTCAACGACCCCAGTAACCGTCTTATCCCTTTTACATCCTTAGGCACGGCCATTCTCGCAATTGCTTCTACTTTCGACTTGTCCGGCTTGACTCCGTCTTTTGAAATGGTGTGATCCAAAAAACTTATTTCGTTTTGACCTAATCGCGACTTTTCGTCTGATAATTTTAGGCCGAATTCCCTGATCCTGTCAAACACGCTCCTTAAATGTCTTACATGCTGCTCTTCCATCTTACTGAATACCAGCAAATCGTCCATGTATATTTGACACACATCTTCATCTATGCCTCTCAAAAATTCGTCCATCAACCTTTGAAATGTGATGGGCGCATTCTTTAGTCCGAAGGGCATCCTAGTAAATTCATAATGCCCTCTTTCGAAAGTGAAGGCCGTTTTCGGTTGATCTCTGGGATGCATTTTGATTTGATGGTACCCTGCTTTTAAATCGAGCGTGCTGAACACTGTCGCCCCGCTTAGTCTATCAAGAATGTCTTCAAATCTGGGGATCGGATACTTTTCATCCTTGGTATTATCGTTTAGTTTCCGATAATCGATGACTACTCGATATTTTTCTTCACCTGGCGCGCTCTTCTTTTTCACGGCCCAGAGGGGACTATTGTACGGTGACGTGCTGTCTATTATGATCCCTTGCTTCCTCAGATTCTCTATTTCCTTCCTAATATGATCCCTTAATGCCTGCGGGTATCTTCTCTCTTTCACGTACGTTATGCGTTCCTCTTTGAGTGGAATTTCGTGTTGTACAGTTTCCCCTGACAGTTTCCCCTGACACTCCTAATTTCTCACCCTCCCTGTAAAAGATATCTCGGTAATCCCTACGTAACCTTACTTTCCAGTCCTCCGCTTTATTCACCGCCCCTATTCGAACTTCGCTTTCCCGTGAGCTCCCATGGCATCGGTACTTCTTACATCCTATTCGGATAGTCCAGCGCCCCTGTTTGCTCCTTATACTCGCCCCTACTTTCTCGAATAAGTCGCAACCCAGGATTCCATCATACCCTCGCATTACTTCACCTATGATGTGGACTCTTAAATTCCCTCCTGAATTTGACCACCTCTCTAATCCTAATTTTGCTTCCCCCTCTACTTCACAAGGGCCACCCAGAGTGATTAGCTTACAGTTACATACCTCCGTCTGGAGTGCCCCTTTGCCGCTGCATAGCCTCTCCGCTGCTTCCCGGCTCAGGATGGTGTTAGAGCTCCCCGTGTCCACCAGGCAGCGTACTCCTCGCTCCACCCTGATGATCGGCAGCAGACCGCCACGCTCCTTCCGTATGCTGCAGTTAGTTAGGAAGCGGCTGCCACTCTGCTGGCACCCTCCTCAGGCCTCCACTCGATCCTTTCTCCTTACAGTCACTCGTCCTCGTCTAACTCCTCTGCTGATTCCCTCTCCTTCACTCCCGCTGCTTATCGATTCTTCCTCTTCCCTTTCGGTGTCCGAGGTTTCGGATACTCCTACTGATTCCGGCGTCCTCCTGGTTCTCACCTTCTGGATATTAACCTCCATTGGCTCGTCCTAGACGCCTCTCTCCTGCGGTACATATACGCGCATTGTCTCGCTATGTGTCCTTCTACCCCGCACTCGAAGCATTTCGTGCGGGGGCATTGGGCTACTAGATGCCCGGCTTTTCCACAACCGTGGCATTTCCTGTCTTCCTTCTTGCCGGTGCCTCTTGGTCTTGGTCGGCCCGATCTTATCTCGCCACCATCCTTTGCCTTGTATTCAAACTCCTTTCTCCTGGTTCCGGCGGGCCTAAATCCTGATCGCCTATAGGTCACTCTGTTCCAGCCCGTTTCCTCCACTTCCATGCGGGTTTCCTCTTCCCTCGCGCTGGAGTCCACCATTTCTTGAGCGCTTTCAACGAATGTGCGGTCCTTCGGCAAACCTTCCTTCTTCCCGGTTTCTCTGGCAAGTTGGACTTTTAGTATCGTAGCCAAAAAGGCCATTCTAGCTTCTGCCTCCGCTACACTGATCGTCTCTCTTAATTTCTCAGTGATACGATTAAAGCGTGCCAGAAGCGCCGCTGCATACTGACCAGTGGTCTGCCTAGGTTGTCTCGCCTCTCTGAACATTTGGAAAATATCTTCTTCTGGGGTCCACCTACCCCCTCCAAATGCCTTCTTCAACCTCTCTTTTACTATTAGCCATGGGGTTTCTTCGTCCGCCTGGATCTGATTGAGCACACTCCTTTTCACTCTGCACACCAGAGCTGCCTTCAGTGACTCGGCATCTCCAGAATCTAATAGGTTCTCTGCGGTCTTTGCCTCAATTCTCGCCATCAGGCGATCCCCTCCCTTTAGAAAATGGTTTAATTCGCCTACCTCTCCTGTGAATTTTTCCAGGTCCGAAATGGCCTTTCGGAGGTCCTGTGACGTGGCCGTTCTGATTTTCATCCATTCCAGGACGTTAGCGTGGGCCGCTGCTAAAGTTCCTTCCGTCAATGGTGGCATCTCTGATTGTGTTTCCGCCATTAACTATTTTCCTCACCTGATTGTGTTTTGCCTTGAGAGGAAAAAAAAAACAGGCCACCGCGCGTTGTCCCGGGTTTCGGCACCAGTTAGCAGCTGTCACAAATAAAAACTTAAAAAAAAAGAAAAGGTAATAAGAAACGCACGCTAAATAGACTGAATATCAACTGACTTTATTGGCTCAGTAATGCTACATTTATAGTATTTGCTGTGTTTTTACAAGATTAGAAATAGGATTAAGGCTGATACTGCTATGCTTCGGCCCATAACTTATATATATATATATATATATATATATATATATATATATATATATATATATATATATATATATATAGATAGATATAAGTTATGAGTTTTCAGATGTCTTAGATTAAAATAAAAGAAAAAGGATTGAAATATGAACGCCTGAGTAGTTTAAATATAACTGATTTATTCCTTAAATAATTCTCCTTATACATATTTACATGTTTAAATAGGATTCAGTTAGGTATTAAGTATATTATTCCTATTCCCTATACCTTGACTTATATATATATGTAAATCTACATTTTTGGTCTAGTTTTACTGTTTTCAGTATTGCCATTCAGTGTAGTTTATATATATATATATATATATATATATATATATATATATATATATATATATATTGTTTAGTAAGGTTCTTGAGGTTCAGTCAATAAATAGAAGGAACTGTTTTGGCGACGTTTTGAGACTATATTGTTCCCATAATCATGCCCTACAATGAAAAAACAGGTTACAATAAAATTATATAAGTTATACAAGTTATTTCAAAACAAAAAGGTTAGCTACAGTACAAGTATATAACAACATCTGTTAGAATAATAAAAATATATATCATTACAGAATATAGAGGAGTATTACAATGTTACTAGTGGATATGGAATTAACTAACAATTCTTGTACACAACTAACCTAGGGAATTTTGAACAGACAGTTACAAAGGTTGTGGGGAAATCCCTAAGACAAATTAAGTTATATTAAATAACTGAATACCTTTTAACTTAATTTTTCTTCCTCAAGAACCTTACTAAACAATATATATAAATAAACTACACTGAATGGCAATACTGAAAACAGTAAAACTAGACCAAAAATGTAGATAAATGCTGCTAACCACACGTTTCTATCTCTAACCATTCCTGACTTAAACCATTTTTTTTTTTAAATTTATAAAATCATGTTTTTTTTTGTAGTAAAAGACAAATTTTATCTACTTCGACGCATTTTTTTTTCCAAAGTTTGGCTACATTTTTGGAATTAGCCTTTATTTGATATCAGGCTAATTGCAAAAGATAGAAATTAAAAAAAAAAAAGAGTACAGTTAGCGACAATTTTTCAAGGTTCACTGTTTTCCAAAAAAAGAAAAAAAAAAAAAAAAAAAATCCCGAAACTGCCGAATCTTACAGAAGTTGTGACGTTGCACTTACAATGAGGATAAAATTCTCAGTAAACTAAATAAAAAAAAAAAAAAAAAAAAAAAAAAAAAAGTCGGTATAAACTTTTGTAAAAGACACAGATAAACAGTAACCTTCAAAAATGAGTCAGGACCAGTTAACTCAAGCCTGAACAGAAGCTCCAGCACAGTCAATCAGTATTTGTTCTCGGTTCTCACATACCCTCTCCAAACAGCGCCCCGTATAAATCTGCGTCCTCTATTGGAAGGTATTGATGAGATGATTCAATTGAATACACCACCGGCGATGGTGTACGCACCACGGAGGTACCAAGGATTGGTACTAATGCGCTGTCAATGAGAGGATCATTTACAGCATTGGTCCATCGCCTAGTGTATGTCTAATGTGACAGATGCCCTGTTCTAATCTGTTTTCGATTATTCAGCGAAAATCTGAGTGTCCCAATAGATAGGGTGTTGATCAGAGGTACTGGAATGTAAAAGCTCTACGGCAGTCGCTGAGGGAAAATGCCTTTGAGGGGTGGGCGAATTACAGGTAGGCAGTGCGTTGGTGTTCGCCATTTCAAAGAGACCTCAAAAACCAATATGCCCCAACAACTTCCTCCTTATATCACGCCATCAGCGCAGGGCAAAAAACAAGATAACGAGGCTCCTTAAAGAAAAGGAATTTATACGATATGCTAACATAGTTGCTAGCCAACGCTGGAATTGGCCTTCTCCTAGCTAAATACATTTTATACATCTGGCTAGTGCCACTGATATAGCACTTAGAAGATCTCCTTTCTTCACATGATTTTTGAATCCTTTTTATCAGTATGCTTCTTTCATCAACAGTTACCCTGTACACTTCCGACTTTAGCCTCCCCCAGACATAAAAATACAGCGTCGTCAAATCTGAACTTCGGGCCGACTATGCACAGGTCTGTATCTTTCAATATATCTTCCCGGGTAATTTTAAATGAGTTAGTTTGCTATATATCATCCATTATGCGCTGGACACCTGTCCATCTACCACCATAGCTGTTATTCGAGCGGCAAGGAGTGTCGTACATATATCATTTTGATGAAGATTATAAAAAGCATTTGAATTCCTATCCACATATACTCACTGAACTGGTGTTAGAAATTGTGTTCCTTCATGCCATGCAGATTATCATAAGATCAGAGGTGAGAGTTGAGCGAGTTAAAAATCCCCGTTCGTGGGAATGTTGCTTCATCTATCAAAATTATGTGACTAGAGAAGTTATGGCTTTTATCGCACTGTAGAATCGCCCAAACGCCATTTATAGTCCTATGTGACGGGACAACTTCTGTACCGAAGTCAGATGATAGGGATATCTGTTGTCTTCTCGGAGGGTACCAGAAACTGTTGAGTTAACTATTCCTAGTACTGGGTCGCCCTCTGTTGGCTCGCCTTAGCCGGCTCGTTTCTGGGCACAAGCCAAAGGACCCGAGAGGATACGAGCAACGAGGCAAGCCAACCCAGCACACACTCGCCTAAGATCGTGATTCAAATTTCTGCGAATAGCAAGGTGCTTCTGTAATTCACATTTAAGTTTCTTTTAATCACATTTCAACGCTTCCCTTATTCTATTTCCAGTTCCTTACTAACCTTGCTGTGGTCTAGTTACTTTTTATATTTTTCTATTACCATGAAGAATGAATAGGATAATGGAGAAGTTATGCATTTTTTGGAGAGTTACCAGGCTGAATCAATTATTTAGGACCCGATCAATAAACATCATAACGACCAAAAGAAAAGTGAATGATGCGTGATTAAACTAAGACGGGTTCGTCTTAGTGAGCTCTTGAATCGGCCAGCCCAAGAACTAATAAAAAAAAAAAAGATTCCTTAATGGCTTTATTTAGCCAATTTATTTTTTATATATTTATATAAACGTATGAAACAAATAAAATCATGAAATCCTAAAAAGTTATTGAGGTGGGTTTTTACTACTTCTAATTAAAAAATTCTGGGTAGTTAATTAAAATAGCTTCGTTTTCTTCGAAAATTTTCTTAAAATAAATAACCAATCAGAAAATATAAAACAAATTTGGACTTATCCAGTCCTGTTCCGATGAATTGTTTACATCCACCATCTCGGTTTTTTTTTGCCAGAATTTTCGCAATTTATTCTTGGTTACAATGTACACATACTTATAAAATGCATAGCCTGCAACTACTGTAACCGGAATCTTCACAAAGATAATCTTAGAAACTAGATAAACGAAGGAAACAAAGGTAAGATAAATTGTAATCCGGGCTACAGAAAAGGAATTATTACCTAATTATCTAAGAAAAATTAAACCTGAACTTCGTCCATGTCAGTCCCTCCTGACATAGTATTAGTTTCCTACTAATTATAGCTCCAACGAGAATGTGCGTCCCAAATACTTTGTGCTTTATACTCCGGATGACATCTTCCTCAAGAAAGAGCTTCGTTGTTTGCAGCTCTCCTTTATTTATTAATTTCGCCACGCTTTTTTGGGGGTTAATTTCGGCTCCATTGTCTCGCGTCGATGCAGCATGGTCATCATCAATCAAACCCACACTATCTTGGCCAGTCTTCCGGTTGTACCTTAAATTGAAAATTGGTGATCACTCAGTTCTCGGTACAGATGATCGATGGTCAAGTTGAAAAGCGATGATGACAATAAACATTAGATTAGCTTTTACTACTACGACTTTTTTATTTTTTTTTGAGTTTCTTACACATTTTGTCCTTATTTTGAGTACAATGTAAAATTTAGAAATAATTGAAGTTTCGATTATACAGTTGGAAAGCTGATTAAATGATACAACTTCTGTGAGATTTGACAGTGTGCAGGATTTTTTAGGGGAAAATAGTGACCGAAAAAAATTGTTACCTACTTTACTTTTTTTCATTCCTAGGTTTTGCAGCGTTATTGCATTTTAACAATGAAAGCACACTAGTCTGATGAAAAAATGTACCTAATTGTGGAAAATTTTGCTTTTATTAAAAAAATAAAATAAAATATTCAACTTTGATTTTTCAAAAAAATTAACAAACAAAATATGATTAAGAATTTCACCTCACAGTCGAAATGATACACCTCACATATTAATTATTTTTGAATAGTGTCAATTTAATTCAACTCCTTGAAGGCAATCTTTACTTTCGATCATTTCTTTTAGTCTGTTGGAAATGGAGTCGACCATTTTTTTGGTGAATTCCGGAATTATTTTTTTCCCATTCTTCGAGGAGATATTCTTTAAACTCTTCTTTGCTATAAATAATCTATTTTCTAAGTTCTACCTTCAATTTTCCGCATTGGTGATATATCACATTAATTTCTGGTGACTATGCTGGAGTTCTAAAAACTTTTGGGCAGTTATAAAGAAGCCATCTTAACTAACATAGGGTGTTTGGGGTCATTATCTCGGTAAAAACAAAACTTATCTTCTAGCCCCAGCTTTTCCACACTTTGTTTCAAAGTTTCTTTTAAAATGTCCTCCTAAACACGATTCTTAACTATTCCGTCTATAAAATGAAGATTTACCTCATACACCCTCACGCAATAGCACTCTCACCTCCATGTTCCACAGCAGGGCCGCTGAGAGAGGAGAGGAGGCAAAGAGGAGGCCCGTGCTAAGGTGACCTTTTAGAAATGTTACCTTATATAAACGATACGATGGCGATTTATCGTATTAGGAAATTAATCAAACATTTTAGTTTATTAGTAAACAAATAAAGTGTATTTTTTGGATGATGCTGGGAGGGGAGGGGAAAGCTAGGGGGCCCGGGCATATATATTTGCCCCGGAGCCCGGGCATATAGAATAAAATAGAAATAGAAAATAAACTTTATTCTGGGACAATGTACCCTAAGAATAATATAATGTACATAAATAAATACAATGAGTCTAGCTTTCATAAGATGAAATAAAATAAATTAACAATCTGGTTAACTATTTACAATTTTACAAATAAAGAACAAAAACAGATGAAATAAAAATTACAAAAATCCAATAATTGTAGGAGAAAAAATAAAAACATATTTACATCTACTGAATGCTTTTTTTTTTTTTTTTTTTTTTTTTTTTTTTTTTTTTTTTTTTTTTTTTTTTTTTTTTTTTTTTTTTTTTTTTTTTTTTTTTTTTTTTTTTTTTTTTTTTTTTTTTTTTTAGTGAGGTTTTGCTAGTCAGTATCATTCTGGAGGGAAAGGAGGTATTGAAAGAGAAGGGATTTAAATGTGGACAAAGATGGAGCATTACGGATATTACAGGGCAGTGAATTCCATAAGGAAGTAGCACGGGAAATGAAGGAGTGGTAAAATGATGTACTTTTATGGGAAGAAGTATACAGGTCTGAGGAGCGAGATCTTGTAGTGCGGGATGAAACCGGGGATCTGAATTGGAGGATGTTATAGATGTAGGAGGGATTCCGAGAATTAATGGTTTGTTAGAGGAAGGAGGCTAGGAAGTATTTTCTGCGGGATGAAGGATAAAGCCATTTTAACTCTGTATATAGATGTGATGTGTGGGAGGCTTTTGGAACCCTAAAGATAAACCTAACGAAACAGTTCATTAGTCTTCTTAGTTTACTCTCGAGTTCCGCCGTCAACCCACCATATGCAACACAGCTGTAGTCAAAATGGGGTAGGATAAGGAAAGAAACCAAAAGTTGACGAGTAGGTTTCGGAAGGGAGTCCTGGGAAGAATGGAATAGTTTAAGGATGGGTATAACCCGTCGAGAAATTTGGGGGATATGAGGTTTCCATGAAAGGGTTTGGTCGAAGGCAATACCAAGGTTTTTAACTGTGGAGTGGAATTGGATTGGTTGGGAGTTCATAGACAGGATCGGGAGGTGGGGAAGGGATCTCAAATGGGCATTAGAACCTATAATAATAGCCTGCGTTTTTTCTACATTTAATTTTAACTTCTTATCATAGGCCCACTTGCAAATGCTATTAAGGTCCTCTTGGATAAGGGAGAATGATTTTATTAAATCAGAGGGATGGAAGGAACAATGGTGAATGGAATTTGGCAAATCGTTTATGTAGGCACAAAAAAGGGTAGGAGAGACACTGGAACCTTGGGCCACCCCTGATGTCAACGAAAGAGAAGAGGAAAGTGGCTGGTTTGGTATGAATACTATTTGAGTTCTAATATAGAGGGAGGAATGAAACCAAATGAGAGAGCTTGAGGAAAAAGATAGGGCTTTTAGTTTCGTGAGGAGAATAGAATGGTCTAGGGTGTCAAAGGCTTTAGTAAAGTCTAGAAGGATAAGGACAGTTACTTTTCGTTCGTCAAGAGCAGTATGTATGTCATTAGTAATTTTTGTTAAGGCTGTCTGAGTTGAATAACCAGGTCGGAACCCAGATTGGAACGGATTAAGGAGATGAGATTTTTCTAAGAAATTGGAGATTTGTGATTGAACTAGTCTTTCAAGGGGTTTGGACAGATTGGAAAGTATTGATATGGGACGGAAATCGTTAAGTGGGTTAGATTTCTTTTGTAAGGGTTGTATTTTAGCTTTCTTCCAGGATGAAGGAAAGATGGAATTTTGCAAAGAGTAATTATGTATATGTAGGAGGACTGGAAGGATAGTAGGAAGTCATAATTTGATTAATTTTAGTGGAATACCATCATGTCCAATAGCTTGTGTTTTACATTGGAAAATGGCATCAATGAGGTCTGAGGGTGTGATATAGGAAAAATAAAAATTGGAGGAGTTAAAAGGAGGACCGTTTGGAGCGTAGCTGGCGGAAAGAGATGAAGAGTTTGATGATGAGGTAGCGAAAAAGGAATTCATTTCGTTAGGAATAAAAGAGTATGAAAGCGGAACATTTGAGGATTTACTGAAGGAAAGTTTTGATAGAATTTTCCATTTTGATTTTGGATCACAGGCACTGGAGAGGGCTTCATGAAAATATTGTGATTTAGCTTTTCGAATGGCAGTTTGTGTCTGGTTTTAAACAGAGCGTAGTCGTCCTGAAGTCTAGTCCGTCGAAAACGTCTTCGGGCGGCCTCTCGTCTCTTTTGTAGGTTTTTGATTTCTTTTGTGATCCAGGGTGCTGGTGGACGTCGGATTAGGATGGTTAGGGGGGCATGTGTGTCAAGGATGGATAAGAGGATGCCAACCATCTTGTCGATAGTCTGGGAGGAATATATAGAGTCCCAGTCCAGAGCGTCAATATCATTTTGGATTGAGGAAAATGTTAAGGAATCAACATTGCGATAGGAAATGGTTTTTGGCATGAATGTTGGAGTTTGGATATTGTATGACAGGGATATTAAATCGTGATTGGAAAGAAACGTGATTGGTAACTGGGAAGAGGAAATGAGGTTTTTAGGAGAATCAACTATTAGGAGATCAAGCCATGTATTAGATGTAAATGTGTGGTGGGTAGGAGAGAATGGTATCACATGTAGGTTGAGGGAAAAAAAAGGTTTTCAAGATAAGACTTGTCAGAGGAATCGGTGAGGAGATTGGTATTGAAATATCCAGCAATAATAACATGTGAGTAGAGAGGAGCAATGTTGAATAGAGTGGTTTCGAAGTGGGAGTCAAAAGGAACATTGGGAGGGCGGTAAACTACTACAACTAGGATAGTTTGTGAATGCAGGGTTATTTCGGCAAACAGGAATTCAATGTGGGGATGTTCAGAAGAAGGGGATAGGCTTAGGACTTTGGTTCGGAAATTATTATGTACAAATATACTAACACCTCCGCCAGTGCGGTTAGTACGATCATGACTAACCCCGTATGCCTGAAAAGGCTTGGTAGGGGGAAAAAAAAAAAAAAAAAAAAAAAAAAAAAAAAAAAAAAAAAAAAAAAAAAAAAAAAAAAAAAAAAAAAAAAAAAAAAAAAAAAAAACACAAAAAAAAAAAAGTACGATCATGACGCAGCAGATAGTGGTTAGGAAGGGAGACACTGAGTGAGGGAAGGAATTGGAGGCTTAAGCCAGGTTTCAGATATTGCAATGATATGATAAAAATTATCAGAGAAGGGATTGGGCGTTAACATGAGGACGCTAGTCATGACAAGGATGCTGGAAAAGAGAAAGGAAGAAAGAAATAGCTGATTCAGAAGGCACTAAGCAATAGGATGGTATGAAAAAGTAGAAAGTTAGAAATAATGGCAGTAAAGAGAAATTAACTAAAAATAATTAAGGTAATGAATGTGAAAAAAGATACAGAAGAGTAACCAAGAAATAAACAAGAAAAGCAAACATGATGTAATAAGTTGTACACACATTAAAATGAGTAATAAAGAAAAGAAAATAGTCAATGAACGGAGTGTTTTTCTATTAAGGAATTTGACTGATGCGACAGACCGAGAGGAGAGCCAGATGTCAGAGCCAGGTATGAGGTAACAGGAGTGGATGCTTCAGGTGAAGACCTCAAGATCCTTAGCTGCGTTAATAAAAATGACAGGATGGCCATCCTCACGCCTGCAGCGTACTCTGCCGCCAGAAAAACAAACATACTTCAATTTTCCTGCAGCTTTCTTTTGTCGTGCCATCCAATAGAGATGCCTATTGGTGGGAGTCATCTCCTCGCTGAGATAGATATGGTGGCAGTCATTCTCCTGCCAACCAATATCACGCGTCGAGAAGTCCCTTCTAACTTTTCTGAGTCTCTAGCACCTATGTTCGTAATTAGAGCTGCCGTGGTTTCTCCTGGGCGAACCGGGATCCCCCGGATCTCGGCCGATCTACAAAGTTGTCCTTGCTCTACCTTATTTAGCCGGGCCTCGAGCTCAGACAATCTTTTCTTGAGAAGAGTATTTTCTCTTAACAGGTCTGCAAAGAATTTTATTTGAGACTCCAAAGAGGTTTCAATTTTCGATAAACGTTCCATGTTTTCGAAACTAATTTGGCCCTGTTTATCGAGGGATGATTTTACTTCTTTCATTTCATCTTTTACCTCAGCAATGAAAGTAGTTCATCCCTTCGATGTCTAGTTTTAGATTAACGAGGGCGCCTAAAATCGTGTTTGTAGAGTCTTGATCAGTTGATGTGGGGTGGTAGGCCTGTTACCTGCCGGGACACTTTTTTTACTTTTTTCGCATTTTTGACAGTGCCAAATTTTTTTCGACGCATTTAATTTTTCTATTTCGCCAGCACTGATGCTGGAACATTTAATGTTAAAAAATTCGTTACACGACCAGCAAATAATGGTATTTTTGTCATCACGGCTTATCATGATCGTGCAAACTGGACAAACAGCCATTTTAGAGAAATTAAAATTAAAAATTAAATAAATGTAAATATATTCAGAGAGTATACGTAAATAACGGAATTCTCGTTGTTAATCCTATTAGCTGATAAGGGATTACCTCTAAAAGAACGCTTGTTACCAGCTCTAAATTATACAATGTTAATATAATTTTAATTACTCACTCCTTTACACTTCACAGCGAAAACAGTGGTTATTTAAATATAAATATTGACTAGTTTCACTAACAACTGAGCACTATTAGCAACACTAATTTATGATTGTTTACGTAACGACGCTAGTACTACTAGATTGTAAACTACAGACGCTAGTTTTTTTTTTTTTATATATATATACAGAGTGTCCCGAATTTAAATGGCAAAACTTCAGGAACTTATAGGGGACCGAAAAACTAAGACAAAAAGTCCTTTAGAGATTTGCTCGTTTTTGCTTAGTTTTAGAGAAAATCGCAAAAAAAAGATACAAAACAAGTTTTCATTTTTATACTTATTTATTTACATTTTATTTATGTTATGTTCTTTTTAATGTAAATATTGCTCAAAATGTCCTCTTGCACCAATGCAAGCATTACATCTAGCACTCACTTGATGAATTGCAGCTAAACATTGTTCTGATGATACTTGGTGCACTGCATCTATGATTCGGTCTATTGATTGCTCTCTTTAGTTGATTGGCACCTAATAAACTAAACTTTCTGCTTCAAGGTTCCCCTTATGAAGAAATCCATGGGTGTCATATCAGGTGATCTGGGTGGCCAAGGTACTACTCCTCCATGCCCAATCCATCGTTGTGGATAATTTATATCCAGCCAAGCTCAAGCAAATCTGCCATAATAAGCTGGACATCCATCGAGTTGGAACCACATTTCAATCCGCTGATGTAAGGGAATGTCATCTAAATAATTAGAAAAGTTGTTCTCCAAAAAATGTGTAAATGTGATACCATTCAATCTTCCAGGTAAAGAATATGGCCCCACCAGTAATCCGTTCCAAATTCCAAGCCAAACGTTAATAGCAAATTCATGCTGAAACCTATTCACTCTAATAGCTCTGGAATTTTCAAGAGCCCATACATGATAATTTCTTTGATTAAAAATTCCTCCTTGTAAAAGTAGCTTCATCGGTCCATATAATTTTTAATGGAAATAAATTATCATCGCGAATTTTGTCAAGAAACCAGTTACTAAAATCCAATCTCTTGATATAATCTTTAGGTAGTAAATTCTGAACTTTTTGAAGATGATGGGTAGCGATTATCACCTTTCAAAGTTCGCCATATTGCTTGCCGCGATATTGCTAATGCAGCAGATGCTCTTCGGATGCTAGTCTCAGGATTGTTATCGTAGTGGCGTTGGACACAATTTCTTCTCCGATAATCTCCTCTTATTGCTGCCTGGAATTGGTCGCCTTCATTACGTATTAAGAATGACCCAGTCTCTCGTAGTCTATTAAAAGTTAACGAAATGACTCGTCGATTCCCGCACCGCTTCTAAAGCATTACCGTTACAGAAACCATACCCAAAAATCATATCAGCGTATTCAACATTAGAATGTGTATGCGGTATTGTGGCTGATGCTATTCACACAAAAATATCTGAGTAACTGACTGAAGACTAATTTAGGAACTATAATCCTAGAAGGAAGCCAAAATGTAAACAAATAAAAGAATGTAAAGGATAACATTAAGTGTTTACATATCTCACTGCCTAGCCTGACGAACTTTAAAAGGTGATAATCGCTACCTGTAACATTTTTGTTTTGTTTCTTTTTTTTTTTTTTTTTGCGATTTTCTCTAAAACTAAGCAAAAACGAGCAAATCTCTAAAGGACTTTTTGTCTTAGTTTTTCGGTCCCCTATAAGTTCCTGAAGTTTTGCCATTTAAATTCGGGATATCCTGTATATTTGCCCCGGGGCCCGGGTCGGCTCTCGCCGGCCTGTTTCACAGTTAGGGGTAAATTTATTTCGTTATATGCTCTCCGTGTTTCCTTCACAAATTTACTTTCATCAGCAAATATTGGAGTTGTCCAAAACTCAGGGTCCTTCAGTAAATATTCATTTTCAAATTGGATCCTAATTTCTTGATTTTTTTTTTTCTGATGAAAGGTTTCTTATGAAATACTCATCCATGAAACTCCTTTTTTCCTAGGACATGCTGCACTGTTTCTGCACTTCTTGGCTTACCCAAGAGTTTAGACAGTTCCATGACTCTTTTGGGTGCACTCAAACGTGGATTTCTTGTAATTTCCCTGATAATCTAAGTCTCATCTCTGTCAGTATAAATTTGTCAAGTACTTTTTTTTATTTATTTTTTTTAAGGCTATGCGCTTTTCCTTCATGAATATCTCTACTATATGCTGGACAGCTGAACAGCTTTTTTAAAAATAATATCGGTGATTTGATTTAAAGATTTCCCGCCATTAAATTGTTGAATGACCAACTCACGTTATTTTAATGTTTCGTGTGCCCCCATTATTTAAAAAAGTTCAAAAAGACGGCAGATTTTGTTTAACTCGCTTTGAAAAGAGCCAAATACTTTCGACAAAAGAGTTTATTTACCTTAAACTAATTTAAAACAAAATAGTATAATTTTCACTGTGAGATAAGTAATCGTTAAAAAATATGTTTTATTTTAATTATTAAATCCTTTTTTATTAATTAACTAGTTTAATAACAATATAATATCCTAGTTTAATAACAAACTAACCGAAGAAACGGTAGGACTGCAAATAAAATAACAGAGGACAGATATAAAGTAGAATTGTTACAGGAAGAAAGCATCAGAACATTATACCAGCAAAGAATGGAAGAAACAGTTAGATATTTTAACGGTAATAGCTCCAATTATATATACGAGTTCATAATGAACTCGATGAAAAAGATAGCGTATGAAGTTCTCGGTGTTAAGTCTAGATATAACATGCGTGCGATTGGATTACAGAAGATTTAAGTGATGGAATTCAAAGGAAAAAGCAAGCCTAGCTCAAGTGGCTCAGTACAAAAAATGAGAAGGATAGAGACTTGTATCGAAAGGAGAATAAGGTAGTAATCAAAGCCACAAGAAGAGCTAAGAATTAATGGTGGGAAATAACTTGTGCAAACATAAATAGTAGACTAGGATTTGGACAAGCAGCTGCAGCATGGTCTGTATTGAGAGAATTGAGGAAAGAGGAGAAACAATACTCTAAACTAAATTTAATAAAAATGGAGGATTGGTCAGAATATTTGAGGATGTTATTGACGGAGAAGAGGAATGAATTTAGGTAAAGAGAAAAAAATGGAACCCTTCACTGGCACTTCTCTATCTATTGCACAAGAGGAACTGAGGTTAGAAATAAAGAAGTTAAAAAATGGGAAAGCTCCCGGCCCAGGAGGCGTGAGTGCTGAACTAATTAAACATGAAGGCAGTAAATTGACTAAACTAATAGCGGATCAACATAATTTTAAAAGGCGACCCTATACCACAAGAGATGAAGCTAGGATATATCACTCCAATATTCAAGAAAGGAGATAGAAAAGAACCCAGTAATTATAGAGGGATATGTACAGATTTTAGAAAAGCAGACAGAAAAATCGAAGAGATTAGATATGATTTTCATAGATCTTAAAAAGCTTATGACAGCGTCCCACGAAAATTACTATGGGAATCACTTGAACAATCCAATATTAACTCTGATTTAGTGAGAGTGATAAAGGAAATTTATAGGGAAAACAAATCCAAAGTAAAAATTGGTTCACTGATATCAGGAGAGTTTGGAAACACTAAAGGCCTTCTTCAAGGATGTTGCATGTCTCCGACTCAGTTTAAGATATATGTTGATAGATGTCTAGGGAATTGGTCACAAAGATGCTGCAAAATGGGAATCCCAATGAAAAATACACATCTATTTCAGCTACTATTTGCTGATGACGAGGTAATCATTGCACAAGATGAATTTGATATTGCATTCATGTTCAGAAAATTAACCGAACAGTATGAGAGATGGGGCCTAAAGATAAACTATGAAAAGACAAAATATATGTCAACAGAAAATGATGAGGTAAGTGACCCAGTTCTAATAAAGTTAAGTAGGGTCAACCAATTCTGTTATCTAGGCACTATTCTCGAAATCAATGGGAGAGCAACAGAAGAAGTGAAAAAAAGAATAACAGATGGACGGAAGGCTATCGGAATGTTTAATTCAGTCCTCTGGAGTGCCAACATATGTGCCAATGTCAAAAAAATAATATATAAGCCCCTGGTAGAAAGCATAATGCTATACAGCTCAGAAACATGGCTTCTAGAAAAAATGCAAGGCAAAAGATTTCTGGCTGTGGAGATGGATTTTTGGAGATCAGCAAGAATCTCAAGGATTCAACGAATCCAGAATGAGATCATAAGAGAAAGAATGGAAGTTAAGAGAAATATCCTGGAGGAAATGGAGGGAAGGAGACTGAGATGGTTCGGCCATATTAAAAGAATGGAGATAAGAAAAATCCCCAAAATTGCTTATAAATGGGAAGAAGAGGGGAGGAGGAGAGGTAGGCCTCGCATCAGGTGGAGAGATGTTGTGGCTGAAAGTATGGCTGGCCGAGGATTAACGGAAGAAGAAGCGATGGATAGAGAGGAATGGAGGAACCGGCTGAGGGAAGAGTTTGGTTGAAGGAAACTTCGATAGCGATGAAAAAGCCTTTCAAAGAAGAGAAGAAATTCTTGTTTATTTTTGTATGTTTATATACAATGTGCATACTACCAGGATGTTTAGTAATACAATAAATTATTGTTTTTAATGTTATATAATTGGAACTATATTTATTCAAAGACGTCTATTAATATCCTGGTGTATCATTTTGACTGGGAGCTAATGTATATAGTTCGTTGATCCCTGGGTCTACAGGTCGGTGTGACCCTTTAGCTGCCGAATTATTTTCTTCCATTCCTCACCTCACAGTTCCGCAACCTCGCCACTTCATCCTTCGAACGGCTTCTTGGTATTCCTCTTCTTCTCTTCCTCTCCAATGTGTTCGTTCATCCTTCATTTTCTAACCATGGCCGACCCATCGCAGTCTATTTGCTTTTATATAATTGACTATATCCTTATTTTTTATTATATCTGTGATTTCGTCATTACTTTTTACTCTCAACCTTCCATCAACAGTTTTTGCACCCTATATTCTTATTTTTTTTATTTCAAAAACTTTAATCACTGGCAATCCGCTGCAGATAGACACTAGGTTTCTGATCCATAGGTGCCATAGGTCTGATGAGTGAGTGATAAAGTTTAACTTTTGTCCTAAAGGAGAGAATTTAGGATTTGAAGAGTATGATGTTTCCACAGTATACACTTTTTCCAGCCATTATTCTAATTTGTATTTAAGGGCTAATTTTATTCTCACTATTTAAAGAGGAACCCAAATACACGAAATTCAGCACACTTTCAAAGCTGGTACCAAGAAGTGATGTTTGATTTTGTTTCACTTGCAGCTGGTGACACGAACCTATATTTAGTTTTATCCTTATTCAGGATCAAAATTAAATATATACAGGTCCTACCCTCTTGCCATTTTTAATAATTAATTCAAGGGCTTCCTTGAAAACTACTTCACTTCTAGCCATTATAACTAAATCATCTGCATATGCACAGATCTGCCAAGTTTTATCATCCAGTGTTCCATTTTTTACATCTTTTACAACTGAGTGTAGAGATAGGTTGAAAAATGTGGCAGACTATGCATCTCCCAGCCTTACTCTCCCTACCACATCAAATTAGTTCACTAATCTTTTTACCTATCATTACTTTAGCAGTTGTCTTTTCTATTGTCATTGATATTAAACAAATGAGTTTTGAACAGATACCTTATTCCTTTATTATATTTATCAGTTTTGCTATTTAGAGACTATCAAATGCTTGTTTGTCATCTATAAAGAAGAGGTGCAAATCCATGTTATATTCATAAAATAATTCCATGTTCCAATGTAAGATAAAAATTTTATCAATTGTACCTCTACCAAAGTGGAACCCTTACTTGATATTCACTAAGAATCTATTCAGTATATTTATTAAGTTTTTTCATTATAATATTAGCTAACACTTTATATAGACTATTTAACAAGTAATACCTCTGTAGTTGGCATAAATTTCTTTCTGATATTTTTTTGAGATGGGATATAATAGTCCAGAATTCCATTTGTTAGGTAATTTTTCTGATTCCCATATTTTATTAATTAAATCATATTCTCACACACATTTATCTATCTTGGCATCTCATACACATCTATCTATCTTGGCATCTCACACACATCTATCTATCTATCTTGGCCATTTGTATCATATAAACTATTGTATTACACTTTAAACTTTTGCATTTTCTATGATTTTATGCCTTCTTATTATTTAGTTAAATTATCAGGGTTCTAATTTTAGCAAATCAATTTTAAATCAAAACTGTGTAACATTTTTGAAAATGAATTATTTTAGAGTTATTTTTAATTATATCTTCTTTAAGACAAATGGAAATGGTACTTAAAAAATAAGAAGTTGATATTAAATGGTTTAGAAACGAATTGTTATGTTATTTACTATTTTTTTTTTTAAATAAAAAAAAAAAATAAAGGTTAAATATTGAGACCTTTTATCTCTTTCTCTCTCTACACACACATACACATGCAAACTGGAAATATCAATTTATTCCATTATATATGTAATTTCAATTATCATAATCACTAATAGAAGTCACTAACTAGTTGAATACCAGCTATTTGTTTATAGAGGGCAGTATATCATTCATAAATAATTTACAAAATGATCTTTGTATAAAACACAGAATTATTATACTTTCGAAAAAATCCATTCCTGTCACATGATGCAGCATACTGATTAATTTATTTGTTTCAAAGAAATCAAAATTTCTTATTAATTCTGTGTTTCACTTAATAAATAGGGTTATATAATATTTTAAAAAGAATAATATATCCTTTAATTACATTTACAAAACTAACTGGTAACTATTTCCTTACAAAATTGATTATTTACAGTTTATAATTAAATCTAAAAAATATTTTTTTTTTTCAAAAGATAAAAATTATTAACTTTCCTATTATATAAACAAAAATTCTATAAAAGACACTAGGAAAATAATTAACAGAAGTTTAATGATGGAAAAAAAAAGAAAGAAGATAGATAAACAGAAGATCAAACAGAATATTCTATTATGCATCAAACAGAATTCTTATAAAATTATGCAGTACAAAGTACATTTTTAATTTATTCATATTATAATAAAACTTGGAATGTTTTAGAATATAAAAGAATATAAATAATGATTAAGTCTTTTATAAAACTGTGAATGAAAACCTATATAAATATACACGAAAACTGATTTAATGTACAACTATCACAAATTAATTATTAACTGCTGATCTACAAGAAAGAATATTTTACATAAGTCAACAATATTAAATATCTATATCTATATATCTATATATATATATATATATATATATATATATATATATATATATATATATATATATATATATATATATATATACTGTGCTCGTACATACATATACAATCATAAATGTACATCTGAGAAAGAAATAATATAATTATTCAAAAACAATTTTTCCATCAACACTCATTTTGTACATGAAAATGTATTTAAATAAAAAATAAAACTATATAAAAATAAATAAAATCAGAAAAAACCATATCAAAACTACACAGTGGCACTGGAAAAAAAATAAAAAATAAGTATAATGAATCATGAATACCTCATTGTGATCATTCAATAAATTATACATATTAAAAAAAACACGAAAAAATAAAATGAATAAAAAATTGATCAGTAAAAGCCAATGCAAGAATAACTATACCATTATTTCATTTCATGTCGTAGCATCTCATTAGTAACACAATATATTCAAATAAAACAGAAATAGCATTATTTGTCTAAAAACATTTCTCAAAAAATAAGATGACAATGGCAATAATACTTTCACTTATAAGCAAATATGTATGTCATTTATATATCAACATCATATAAAAAATTTTACATTGAAAGACAGGTATTTTCTTATATATCTAGCACCTAAACAAGTACTTTTACTTAATTTCAACAAATATATTCAATTTATACAACATAGTCACAAACAGAAATTGTAAATAAACAATTTTCAGCAATATTTATATAAAATTTTTAACCATCTATAGCAATGATAACCTGAAAAAAGCTGACATGTCAAAGAATAATTAATTTGTATTATATAGTACACTAATTTGTATCTTTTTGTTTTTTCCTTTAGTAAAACCAGTGATTTACTAATCAAATAATGAAAGCCCCCCTTTCATGTTCATTTAATTAAATATAGTGAAAAACCATTGTTATCCTAGAAAAGTGTAACATTAATTGTTTCAATTATTATTAAGACTGATTTATGATGTTTGACCTAACAAATACAAAACATCATACATATCTTAATTATGATTAAAAGACATAATAGATACCAATAAATTATTAGTTTAGTTATAAAGCTGAATAAATACATCAATGCATAAATCTAATTGGCTATTGAAAATAATAGAACTTCAAAATTTTCCATTATAAAAAAAAAAAAAAAAAAAAAAAAAAAAAAAGGAATTGAATGACTGATATATGTTCATTTAATCTGGTTAACTAAGCATGAAGGTTTTTATCATATAATTCTGTTAGATTTCAGTTTGAAATTGATGGAAGCAGCAGTCTCACGAATACAAAGCATCAAAACCTAACCTTCAACATGTCGCTCTATAATATTTTCCAAAAAAATACATTTATTTTATTCAAATAATCAATTTTAATCCATATTTTATTTCAATCAAGATTAATTTTACACTTAACTAATTTTTCTAGTAACTGAATATTTTTATTCTATATACATATCATTCGCTTAAAACAAAGCACTGTTTATCCAATTTTGTCTAAACCTTCACATTCAAACAACTTAGGATTACCTGCAATACACACACACACACACACAAATTACATACATATATATATATATATATATATATATATATATATATATATATATATATATATATATATATATATATATATATATATATATATATATATATATATATGTATATATATAGAGAGAGAGAGTATTTGTGTGATGTGTGTGAGTGCATGAAATGTACATACACAGACACACCTACATATTCAACCATGCATATGTATACAACAATTAAAATCACATACATATGTATACTATTATTAAAATATAATTAAGATATCTTTCAGGTCTACTTTTACTTAAAGCTAAATACAGCTAACAACTATACATTTTACTATAAAAATACAACAATCTTAAATGGTGAGAGCAATAAACTTAACCTTATATTATTAATAATGACAGGAACTTCTAGAGTTATCCTAACTTCATTAAAACACTGAATAATAAATAAACAAATTTGTGTTTTATTTGTGTGGATTTTGTTTTATAACTTAATAAACTTCTGAGAGTTGACAAACTATTCCTTATCAAACCAAATTAACAGAATTTTTTTTAATTAGATACACTATTGACAAATATGCAATTAAAATGATTGTAAAGAAATAAAAAAAAAAATTTAATAATCAACATGTTTTGAACAAAACATTCAATTTTGTTTATTTAATAAATAAGAAATTTGAAATACATAAAACATACAAGTGTTAACTAATAGATAAAATATAATTTGTCTTCTCAAAAACTTCAATTTACCTAATGTCAAATGTATATGGTTTTGTATTGATATGAGAGATTAAGTGTAAAATGGAATTATAATAAAGCTACTTAAAAAACTGGTAACTTTGAATGAATATAAAAACAGAATTTAAGAAATGCGCGAAAATTACTTGTTCATGATATAAATATAGTATAATTTTTTTTTTTATTTAAGTATTTAGCATTGGTTTTTATAGTTTGAAATGTAATTTCAATTTTGAAGTAAAGAGGGGAGTGTGTTTTATCTCATATGACACAATTGAACATAATTTAGTTGAAGTAATCATATTTCCTTATATAACCATGAAATAGGATAATATGCTTTTATAAACATTATCCTGCCCCCCTTTGTGATCTTCCAGCACAGATATACATGCCACTCAGTATTTAGGAAAAAGTTGCAAAATTCGTGTTCATACAGAAAAAACCTTGTTAGATTACCAAATGTGTGTTAGTGTATATGTAATGTAGGTGTAATATATATATATATATATATATATATATATATATATATATATATATATATATATATATATATATATATATATATATATATATAATTTGTATATAATTTGAAGGAATACAAATAATTTATTATATTAACGCCTTGGTTCATGATTTGTGTTTGGGGCATGGCTGGAAAAAGAAGATAATCATGTAAGAAATGATAATAAAAATAATCAAATTTGAGTGCATTACAAAATTATGCTTTCTTTGTCATAAGACATTAGTCTTCATATAGGTGGAGATTTAATTTAAACATAATTACTTATTTTGTCCCAAAAAAAAAAAAAAAATGACAATAGAATCTTAACCAAGCAGCACAAAACCATACTAAATCAATTCTCATACTAAAAAATGTTTCTTTTTTCTAATTTTTTTTAGAAAAGAAATTTCTATAAGTTTAAATAAACTTTATCTATTTTACATACCATATTATATTTTACCTTATCCATTACACCTAATTTATGTGGTATGAATATATTAATGGTAATCAAGAGATGAAATGAACAATGTATATATATATATATATTTATATATATTATTATGACACTTCAGTTTTTATAGATTGTGTATGAGGAAGACTAAGGTCTTCAGCTTGAACTGTTTGTTGATATTCATCTCCTTGTACTCGAAGTTGGAGTTCTGCCATATTTCCATTACAATGAGCATGGGTACTGAGATCAGTTGGTTCTTCTTCACAATCATTCTTTAGACAAGAAATCTGTGTTTGAGGTAGTTGCAAATGCTGTTGCTGTTGAGACGGTTGTTGTTGTTGTTGCTGAGGTTGTTGTACCTGTTGTGTAGTTTGCACTTGAGGATGTGTCTGAGGGAATTGTATTGGCTGATGTTGCTGGTTCTGATGGCCAACCATTTGGTGTTTCAGTAATGATATGTGTTTAATATTTTTTAACTCACTAGGGTTCCGTAAAAACCTTAAAAATAATACCAATTAGTGATAATAAATAAAGATAAATATAAAATTAATGAGTTAATTTCTAATTAGTAACTATTTTTTTTATTTCATCTTACGCATTCATGTTATAGTATGACGAGTAGTAAATATAGTAAACAAAATTTTAATATATAGAATCAATTTGAATTTTAACCCTATCAGTTTTTCTTTTCTGATTTAAAAGTAGTAAAATGTTATTTTACTATAGGGTAGCTTCTTGTGATTCAACTAGTAGGTCATTACCACTTTTATATTAATTTATAATTATAACATTTATGGCACTTTTGAATAGTCGGTTAATTGCTTTTTATGTGTTAAGTGTGTTTGTGAACTTTGGGTTATGGGTGTCAACAGAAAAGCTACTTTGGTGTCTAATGGTTTATGAGGCTAATGGTTTAATTAGTTATAAGGCCTATTACTGAGATGAATTCTAATTTGTGAGTCATTACGGAAAACAATTGCGTTTTTCCTAAAATACGATTTTTGCACCTAACCGACTTCACAAGTGCTGCAGAAATTGCCTATTTATATATCAAATAATTATTCAAATTTTTGAAAAAAATAAATTAAATAATTCATTACTAATTTAAATGTATCAATTACTTTCTACTAAATCTATAAAAAGTTTAATACAAATAAGATTTAATAACAATAAATATTGAAGTAATTGAGCAGTAATCTTATTAAATATTCTTATTATATTTTTATTTTTAATATAAATAAACTCAGCACTACCCATATCATAAAACGTTAATATTATATAGTCACATTTATTAAAATAAAATAATAATAAGGAGAACTTACTGATAGCAATGTCTCTCTCCTTGAACTTTACGCAAAATATTAACTCTGTAATAATATCTCAAAGCTCGAGACATTTTATCATAGTTCATGGATAGGTGATTTTTCTGGATTCCCCATAACTTCGCAAGTCCTGGAGGGTCAACTATTTTAAAAACTCCAGCTTCTCTATTTTTCCAAGCAATATAGGAAGTGTAGCGTTGTAAAGAATCATTAAGAAGTTGTTGGAGGAAATCCCAAAGCAGTCTCCCATCTGAAAATATAATTAAAACAATTTGTTAAATAAATTAAACTATTAACTAACCAACCTCTTATAACATCAGTAAAAACAATTAGAGAAGAGTAATGTGCTGAGTTGTATTTATTAATTAAATGGACAATCTACATATTAAAAAAAAAAAAATCTAGTATGTAGAAGCACAACACTAAATTAGTACTTCTGTGAGCCAATAACTTATTGAGGATTAAAGTGACAGCTCATATTCTAGGGTTACAGACCAGAGAAAGTTAACCTTAAAGCACCAACTAATCTGTTAATCCTGCAATGATTTATGAATAATCCAGATGAACCTTGTTTTACACTCTGTTTATGCTGCAGGAGGAAGCAAATTAAAACAATGGCTTAAAGGGGAAGGGTTTTTCTTTATTTTTGAAAGATATCTCTGCTATTAGAAGTCAGTTAGGTAGTTTATTGAACATGGTTGAGGCTTTCACCATAAATATTAATATTGTTGATTGAAAAAATTCACACATCAATGCTGATGTATATGTATCCATAAGTATCTCCCAACCATATTGGGGGGGGGGTTTAAATTTCCAATAACAGAAATGACCAATTAAACAATGCCTTCCTAACAGCAGCAACATTCTGTTCAGCAAAAAAATCATGTTTACCTGATTCTGTTCTGTCATCTGCTGGACCAAAAATGATTCAATCAAAAATTGAAGTCCCAAAACTTCATTTCTCTTTATTATTGCCAATTTAAAAAATAAAAATAATTTTTAAAAATCAAAATGAATAACAAAAAAAAAAAAAAAAAAAAAAAAAAAATAGCTTGAAAATTCTTTGATAAAAAACAAAACATAATAAACACAAGTTACCACGCAGTAATAGCAATTGTAAATAAATTGTCTCAGGTTAAACTATAATAAAAATAAACAAGTTTTTTATTTGAATGTTTTTAATTATAATTTCAGCTGATTGATCCCCAATTAATTATTTGGTATTGTCATTGGTGTCTAGCATTCAACACATTTATTAAACAGGTTAAGAATAATTAAAAAATGTAGAATTAATCCCACTGTTTACTCACTAGTATTTGGTTCTGAGATATTATCTGAAGGAAAAAAAACTTGTGGTTTGACATTCAGTGGGGATTGTGGTTGAGGGCTAGAAAGTGAGTTTTGCACTGTAGGGCTGTTCGGTTCTTCTTCAGAATCTGACAATGTGCTTCCAGAACTACCACTCTGACCTCCAGATTGGTGATCTGTAACAGGTAAAAATCTATGTTCAGAATTTACAATTTTAAATATATTAAAAATTGTCTGATAACAAATAAGTTTTTAAAAAATATGAAATTCTGTTTAGTGTGTTCTAACAATTGACTTAAAATAAAAAAAAATTAAAGTAAATTTTAGAATATCTAATATAATCCTTAAAAATAAACCCAATTTTTCTGTCAATTCAAAAAACATTTTGGATCGGACAAATACTTTCGGAGTTTTAATGAAAAATGTGTTGAAAACCATGGATTTTTGGAGACAATACTGTTGTTATATCTATGGTTTTCGGCACATTTTTCATTATAACGGCTGGCCTGTACTTTTTCCGGGTTTGATTAAAACTTCATTTATAGATTCTTATAGTAAATTTAATCAGCTTTAAGATGGGAAAAAGTAATGTTGTAGCGGACAAATAGTTTCACGAGTTATAGCCAAAAGAGTACGACAAACGTGTTTTCAAGGAGTTGTGGGACTGACGCAAGTTGGCCAATTTCTCCATTTTTTCCCAACAACATAACTTCTTTTTTTCATTATGTAGGTACTAGTTCCAGCTACAATTAATATTTGAAGACTTTCTTCGAAAAAAGCTTCGTTATTGTGTTATAGATAAAAAACCCAAAATAACGGGGTTTTTTGATTTTGAATATGAAGCCGATGGTTGCCGTGGTAGTAAACTTCAGATTCGGATTCAGCACCCCAAAAAACATAAAGATTCATTGAGAATAAAAGTTCCGCTGTTTTTTCTTCGGCAAACCCTTATTTTACTGGACTAATATTCAATTTAATACAGTTCAAACAAGGGATATAGGAAGTACAAAAATCATAGGTAAAGAATATTATTCTCATGAACTAATTATATTTAAAAAATATTGAATCTAAATAAAGTGTAAAATTTTCGTCCGATTAGCCATAGCAGCATAAAGTGACGTTAAACGAAATAAATAAATAAATAAGTGTAAAATTTAACTAGATAGAAATATAAAAAAAATAATTTTTAATTAATTACTTTCAGTAACAAAGATCTATTAAAAACGAGCCATAAAACAGAGTCAATATAACCAAATAATGTATTTGCTTATTATATACAATTATATACCGCTACCCAATATCATCAGCATTCATTAAACTTCTTAAAAACTAACAAGTTAAAATACTTACAAGTAGAATTATATGAGTTGTTAACAGCTGTTGTATTCTGGTCTGGCTGTCTAGGTGATCCTTGACTGTCCAAAGAGGGTGCTGGACTAAGTGTGACTGAATTTTGTGCTGGTGGAAAATCTATGGCTGGTGAGACAGTCCAAGTGGGAGTTAAAGGAAAATGTGGAGTGATAGGGGAAGATGGAACCCTCCCCTGCATAAGCATGTGCAGCACATTATGAAGAACATCACCACAGCCAGGGCTTCTTTCATTCAAATCTGACTTGGTAAGCAAGCACAATGCTTTACCTGTTGAAAGATTCAATGAAGTCTTATATATTTTTGTTATTGGATATTTAAAATTTATTTATTTATTAGAGTTTATTAAGATAAAAATATATAATAAATATAAAGAAATTAATCTTATAGTAGGCTAAAATACTCACAAATTTGATCAAATTCAATTTGATCAATATTAAAAAGTGTAGTAAAAAATTATTTGTAATTTCCCTATTTATCAAATATAAGAACGAAACAAACAACAAAAATAATCAAGTATAGATTGTGACAGTAAACTAATTACAGTAGAACATTAATACTATAAACTGAATAGCTTAAAAGTGAATGTTCCAATTTTGTATATTTATTGATTATTTTATATTACAATAAAAGTATGTAATAAAATAGTACTTAACTAATTTCTTGTTACAAGACTTACAAAATACAAATAGGATAGAGGGTTGCAGATGTATAAATGAGCTTCAGGGAGAATGAAGGGAGCAAAGAAATGCAGAAGAGGTGCCACTAGATCAGGGGGTAATTTAGACGTAATTATGTCACTAAAAAATCAAAAGGGCCCAGTTACTGATGAAATTCTGGCCAAATTTCTCAAGCATGAAGGGCAACAGTGATGGCATAGATATGCATATTGATACAGGATATGCAGATCCAGGAAAGTATGTTACAAGACTGGTGCAAATCTATTATTTTCCCCAATTTATATGAAAGGTGATAGAATAACATGTGATAACTATTGTGGAATAGAGCTGCTATCAACTGTATACAGTGATTAACTAGATATTGCTAAGGTGGGCTGAGAGGGTTATCGGACATTACTAGTGTGGGTTTAGACAAGGAAGATCTACAAAGGATTTAATTTTCTTCCAATTGGAAAAGAGTTATGAGCATAAAATTAGATCGAACCAGCTTTTTACAGATTTAAAACAGGTTTATGACTTGATAGATATGGAAATTTGGTTAGGGATATCAAACTCTAGGAGTTTCATTAAAGTTGGCGAGATTAGTTAAAATGCAATGGAAGGGAAATAAGCTTCAGGTAAGGATTGGTGGAGCATTATCACAAGGTGGTCCTAATTACCCATAGCATTCAATCTGATAATCAAATAAGTTATTTGAGTGAAACAAAAAAAATCCCAGAGGAAATATAGACTATGATCAGCAAGAGCAATGATCATAAATATTAGAGGATGAGAATAAATAGTGAAATTTAACTGTCCTTTGGTGAGCCCTGTATTGTGTCTATGATTAAAGAGGGAAAACTACAGCAAGTCAGCTATATAAAAACGATTCTGGATGATTATCTACCAAAACAGATGATGAACAGCAGGTCATACCAAAATTGAGAGGGAGACCAACGCTGAGGTGGCTGAGAGTGAGAGGTTAGTGGAGGAGAGCAGAAGTTAGATGAGAGAGGCTGTAGATTTAGAGTGAGGTCGAGGCCAACTATGGCTGTAGTGCTAAATAAATAGATAAGTAATATGATTCTATATCCATAATTCCAAGAAATGAGGATTGATCTTAAATACATAATACAGAAATATAATAGAGGAAAAACAATCCTTACCATTCATTTGAAAAAAGTCCATATCGAATCTTGGCAAATCAAATTCATATTCACACCATCGAAGAAATGACATGACGTCTTCTCTGGTCCATAATCTGGGATCACTTGCTATAATGCAAAAAAACATTGAATTAAAAATTACATAATAGAAACAAGAGAAAAAAAATTAGATTTAACAAAATAGTCTGTATGAAATATTAAAAACTATTTATATATTAGATAAATACTTTGTTTTCTAAGAAGATGTGTAAAAAATCAACCAAATAATAATTGCTATTCCATACAAAATCTAAGTACATGACCCAGTTTTTATGAGTTAAATCAAAGAACAATTAAGGCAAGACAATCTTTTGTTTGATAATACTGTTATAATTTCAAAATTCATTTTAGTTTAAATTAAAAGGGCTCAATTCTTCAAACAAAGACTTACCGGATCTGCTAAATTCAGCAAGCCTTTCTGGTTGGAGCAAACCATTATAAATAAAATCAAATAACAGCTAATGTGTAAATAGACAAAAACACACACTATTATGCCCGTTAACAGTTTAAGTATAATACATTATATAAACATAAACAAACCTAAAGAACTAGGAAGATGAGTCTTGAAGTCTAGAAAAGGGTATGGTCCATGTTGTGTTTGAAATCCAATAGGATACCTCCATAAGATGTCTGAAGGATTAAAAAGAGGTACTCGATCCATAGTAGATCCACTACGGTTCCCGTTAAGCTGGACCAGTTTCATAGCAAACTGAACCTAAAATAAAACATATATATTTATTACTTTAGTTTTCTTTCTTTATTAATATCTTAAATAAATAATTCCCTAAAACATACAATACTCAACTTTACTTGACTACAAAAAAATAAAATAAAATAATGAGCTGGCAAATATTTATTATAAAGTAAAAAATATACTATAAAAATTGATATCAAACTTGTTGAATCTTAGTCACTGAGAACCTATACTTATTAGCCTGATATATTTTTTCTTAGTTTAAAACAATCAAAATTTCTTTATACTATATAAAATTTTACAAATAATACCCGTGGAAAAATACTTAAAAATAGCTGCTGTTCATGATAGCCTACATTTTTTTTGCCAAAATATTGTTAAAATTAAATATATTAAAAAATTTTATGAATGAAGTATATATTCTAAATCCATGCCTGACAAAACAACAAAATAAAATCCCTATATATATATATAAATATATATATATCCACCATAGCCGGTCCCAAGCCCGCGTTGAGAAAGGAGGAGGGTTGAGAGGAGGGCTGACCCCCCGCCTCTTGTTAAAAATTTCTTGGTTACTCAAGCTCTACAACAAGGCCTCGGATATTGGACGGATAATCGGCAACGACCTGGCTTTCGGAATAAGGACTACAAAATTGGAACTTGGAACGTTAGGACGCTATACAGGCATGGAGCATTGCATGAGCTAGATGTGCAATTGCAGAAAATGAAAATTGATGTTGCGGCTGTGCAAGAGGTAAGATGGACTGGCCAAGGTATCCTAAAAGGGAAGAACTTCGAAGTACTATACAGTGGGCATAAAGAGCGTCACGAGTTTGGTTCAGCTTTTCTAGTATCCAGCAAGTTAAAATCTGCCATATTGGACTTCAAGCCAATTAATGAGCGTATATGCAGGTTGAGAATAAAAGGGAAAATATGTAATATCTCAATTATAAATGTTCATGCACCGACAGAGGAGAAGAGCGAAGAGGAAAAAGACAAATTCTATGAGGAACTCGAGGATGAAATCAGAAGATGTCCAGGTTATGATCTGAAAATGATTATAGGGGACTTTAATGCACAGGTCAGCAATGAGGAAGACGCATGGCCAACGGTTGGTAGGCATAGTTTGCATCGCGTGACGAATAATAATGGAGAGCGCATGATCAACATGGCAACAACTTTTTCTTCTGCAATTATGAGCACCTTCTTTCCCCATAAAAGTCAGCACAAGCAAACATGGCGTTCACCGAACGGATTTGTCTCTCAGATAGACCATGTGTTGGTAGACAGCAGACATTCTAACGTAATCAACGATGTAAGATCTTTTAGAGGTCCAGACGTGGATTCGGATCATTTTTTGGTCGTGAGTAGGGTCCGAACAAGTTTTAAAACTTATAACATAAAGAAGAATGTCAACCACAAATGGAGTAAAGAGAAACTTAGGATAGAAGAAAACAGACAACGCTTTGAGGAACGAGTTCAAGAAGGAATAAACAACATTCCAGCCGTTCTTGGGGGGAAGTCAGTAGAGCAAGAATGGGAAGATTTAAAGAAAACCATCGTAAAAGCAGCGGAAGAATGTTGCAAAGCAGACAAGAAGCAATCAGTGCCCACATGGTTTGACTCTGAATGCGAGATGGCGATCAAAGACCGCAACGAGAAGAGGAATATATTTCTGAATAGGGTAACACGGCAAAGTTGCAAAGAATATCAGGATGCAAGGAAATTTGCCAAAAGAATGATAAAAGGAAAGAAAAGGCAAGCCCTGAACAGGAAGATAGAAGGCATAGAGATGTCTCGGAGAGACAACGAAGCACGGAAATTTTTCAAAGATGTGAAAGAAATCCGAATCGGATTCCAAGGCAGTAATGCGGTCAAAGACGAAAATGGTCAGCTTTTAGTGAGAGAAGAAGAAATAGTAAGCAGATGGAAGAGGTACTTTCAAGGATTGCTTAACCCGGCCATTGGAGATTTGTCAGAACAGAGCGTGAGTTTATATGAAGATGGTGACATGGACGAGATACTTCCTCCTGATGAGCTGGATATAGAAATAATTTTACAAAAACTGAAAAACCACAAAGCTCCCGGTCCAGACGGAATAGCGGCTGAGTTTTTGAAAGCGGGCAGAGATGCGTTGAAAAATGAAATTCGCTCTTTGATATCTAGCATTTGGGAAGTAGAGGAGTTTCCTGCTAAGTGGAATGAGTCAAACATAGTCCCAATATATAAGAGGAAAGGAGATAAGACAGAGTGCAGAAATCATCGGGGGATAAGTCTACAGAACACAGTATATAAAGTTTTCTCAATAGCCCTATATAACAGGATCATCGCACATGTTGAACCTAATTTGGGTGACTACCAGGGAGGTTTCAGACCCAACCGATCGACTGTCGATCAAATTTTCTCACTGAAGCAGATGTGTGAAAAAATTAAAGAGTATAACCAAACTATGTGGCTGATGTTTGTGGACTTTAAGACAGCATACGATTCCGTCAACCGTGATGAGCTGTATAAAGCAATGAAAGACATGAAAATACCGAACAAGCTCATTAGGCTCACTATGTGCACCATGAAGAGCACATTTGCCAGGATTAAAGTGAACCAGGCAAGAAGCGAGCCTTTTACCGTAGATGTCGGACTCAGACAAGGAGACTCGTTAGCACCTCTCCTTTTCAATATAGTTTTACATGCAACTGTAAAAAGAGCGGGGTTTGACACCAGAGGCACAATTTTTAACAGCCCCATTCAGATATTGGCGTATGCGGATAACGTAGTTATTGCAGCTCACTCTATGCAATACTTAAGGGAAGCTTTGCACAAAATGAACAGAGAAGCTAAAAGAATGGGATTGCATATGAACGAGGATAAATCCAAAATAATGGTATTTAGAAGAGAAAAAACTTGCTCGTCCACAGCATTTTTATTATATGGAAGGCTAAACCCTCAAAACCGTCACAAGTTTCCAATATTTAGGCGCCTGGATTAACGAACACCTCGATGAAAATGAGGAAATTAAAAGTCGGATAATATTAGCCAACAGAGCCTTCTCTTCCATACAAAGCATTATCAAGAGTAGACTCACCAGCATCGCAACCAAGATAAGACTGTACAAGACCCTAGTGCGACCGGTAGCCTCGTATGCCTGCGAAACATGGACTATTAATAAATCAGTAGCGACAAAACTGGACTGTTTCGAAAGGAAAGTACTGAGGCGTATATTTGGTCCGATAAAGGATAACGGCATGTGGCGGCGAAGGAAGAACCGGGAGCTATACGATTTGTATGGTGACTTGCCATTGACGATATACATAAGAGTTCAACGGCTAAAATGGATGGGGCATGTATACCGGATGGGTGAGAACAGAACATGCCGAAAATTGTTATGGGATAGACCGGATGGAGTGAGACCTCGTGGAAGACCGAAGAGAAGATGGTTCGATGGCGTCTCCGAGGACTTAAAAGTTTCTAAAATATATTTAAGGCGAGCAGCTGATCGGGACGACTGGAGGAGATCTGTGTAGCAGGCCAAGGACAGCTTCATGCGTCTGTCGCGCCAATAATTTCTAAATATTGTCTGAACACTAAATAATATATAATCTATTATTTGAAATAAATAAAATCAATCATACGGGTAACGTATAATTAACATTTTCAATAATCTATTAAACAATAGTCGTAATTGAATCAAGTTTAATTCATACCTATAATGATCAAGTCAGCCTGTGTGTACATATCTTGACTTTTCCTCATATGGTAACTCCATGTAAGGACCATTAACTTAAATTTTATTAACTTCGTGCCAAGAAGCCCTTTTATAATATGTAATTATGGTGAATGTAAATCAGATAATTTTCATAAATTAAAAAAATTACTTAGGAACTCAAACACGAATTTTTAAATAAGAGAGTTACTTATTGGTTCCAATGGAACTAAAATAACTGTTGAGGAAAGAATGAGCCTTTAATAAAAGAGGCATCTGCTCATATTTAAGTGAACAGCAGTCAGTTATGGGGTAGGAGCGAGTGCCCATTCTGCAAGGCTTAGACAGTAACTTTTCGAATATTTGTATTCAAAACAAATATTTTCTACATTCATTTGTTAACTTAATATGCTCTATATAAATTATATTTGGCCCCCGACGTTACCTCTAACGATAAAGTTGGTCACCCCTGTTATAAATAATTTCCTTTATTACAGTCAATTACATCCTAAAATCCTCATAAATTATGTACCGAAAGATTGTATCGATGGTATTCATATCATGGATATGAACTGTCAAAACATTCTACAACACGTAAGGAACAAAATACTAGATATCCTTATTATTGAATATGAACACTAGTAAATAAGAGATCCAGAAACAATGTCAAGAAAACAGTATTATAAAAAATAGGATATGATGTACAATTATGAAATATGACCCAAGTAAAAACACTGTTATACCAATATATTGCAAGATGAACAGGGGGAGGGGGGGAAGGGCAACATTCAGAGCTGAGGCAACGAACTAAGGTGCCCCCTCCCGCCCTCCCCCAATGATATATTTAGTTCAGAAACAAACCCACGCTTATAAGATATCACGCGGCTGACTCAAGCCCATCAAACAATTGCCAAATTTATGAAATTACAAAAACAATGTTTTTATCTCAGCAGACTGGATTTTATATAATTTTTAAAAAATTCCCCATCAAAAATTATTTTTTCGGCTAGTTAAAAAAAAAAAATGATACAATAAACTCGAATTTGAGTTGATGTTACTGAGTTTTGTCCTATTCTTTTTTCAAGTGATATTCTTATGTACACCATGTTTTACAATAACAGACTGTATCCAATTGAGAATCTTATGCAAACCAAAAAAATGAAATAAAAATAAGACAGGATGAAAAGTTTATAGTTCCGATTTAATCCGTAATAGTTAATAGTTAATCCGAGAAAATATGAGACCGATCATTAAATTGCAAAGATTTTTCATTTTACTGAGGAAACCAAATTTTCGTAGTATTTCATATCATTGGAAAAATACAACATACAACTGTTTGAGCACTAAAATGTTATAAATTACATTAATATTAAATAAACACCTCTGGGAATAAACAATAAACATAACTAGCGGATGTGACACACAAAAAGGTAGGGTAATAATAATTGAAACAATTTTCGATTTGTTTCTCAAAGCCAATAAAAATGATAGGAATATGAAAGTATAATGAGAACTGAAGAGGAAAGCAGTGAGTCACTCTGCAAGAGTCCAACTTGTACATTCCTCGTCGTTGTCCTGTTCTCAGGACGCATCCCTTCCCTCAGCGAGGACGGCTTCCGCTAAGGAAGTGGTTGACAATTGTTGGAACAGTACACGCAGCTATTTCCAACACCTCTTTCGAAGCCGTTCAACGTATGCCGTTTGCATAGTAGCTCTACCGTAATTTCGTGGAAGGCACGTCAACCACTTGTACTAATGCTTTCTTAATCGAGTAGCTACAAGGAAAGCTATCCACATCAGATGGTAGAAACAATTAAATCAGTAGAACATCGACCCGTTCTGGCAATGCGATGGGAATCCATCATTCTTTTACGATTAAATAGCTTTTATTGAAGAGATGTAGAACGCATTCATACCATTATGTATTTTGGAGAATAGACTATTCATACTGTTAGGAGAAAATCACCTTAATCGCGGATTGATAGACTAATAACTAAGAATTTATCTTAACCATTGTTCATTTGATATACACATATTTATGTTTTACAGGCAACGTATTACAATATCAACAGGTAGACAAATAGCATTCCACCAGATCGGCCTGACAAGCCGACAGTTTCAACTTGCATTGTGTTTTTAGTGTGCCATATTGATATTTAGTATTATTAAATGTAAAAAGGTAAAATAGAAGTTAACAACATGAGTTTCAAAATGGATTTAGTGTTTTATATATTTATATTTGTTAAATCAATTTATGTGAGAAATTTTCAGTTTACATATTTTGTAAATAGGTTGTTGTCGTCCTTATTACTTATTGCTCTAAACTGAGACAGATTGTAGTATCGATTCAATAAAACAGATCGATCTAAAAATGAATGTGAGTAAGTATATCAGAAGTTTCATATTTTCTAATTTCTACTTCCCTTGAGAAAATATAATAGAAATTAACAACATAACTTTCAACATGGATTTTGATTTAAGTATTTATAATTTGTTATTTCCATTTCTCTAATGTGAAAAAGTTTTTCAGATGTTAACATTACTTCTGATTTAGCCTCATATTAATTCCTTTTTAGTATAACATTAATTCAACATTGATTTAGTGTTTTATATTTTGATATTTTCTTATTTCTCATTTTAATATCAGAAGGTAAAACAGATGTTAACATTAGTTTGAGACGGATCTAGAGTTTGTGCCTAAATAAAGGAGTATAACATTTCCCCTCGAAAAGTAGCAGGTAAACATCGAAATAAACCGGAACAAGGTTAGAATCGATAAAAGGTATTCTGGGCGCCTTTTATCTAGCGCTATCTATCAACAAATAATAAATATTATACAATAAGAAAATTTCGAATAACCATAAAACTGACTTAGCTTAATATTCTTCCAATCTATAATGTAACATAACTTTCAATTAGTTTAAATAAATAACTTTCAATTAGTAAAATTAAGTGACCGACGTAGTCATTTTGCAAAATACTATTTGAAATTTTTAATCGAAACTTGTATTTCTTAAATGACGTTGATGCAACTTTCACAGTACTTTTTGGTATGTGTGATATCGAAAATGACTCAGAAGTAAAAATATAATAAAATATAATTCCCATTACAATCTCGTTAAAATATTTTGACGGAGTAGCAAGAGATAATTTTGAAAACTTTAAATCGACAGAATATATAAATGTGCTCACTATCAGCTGTGAAAGTAAATTCAAGAAACCGTTCGATAATATTACCGGGATATAAATGTTAACTTTCCGTCCGTTAGATAATTATCTAATTAATTTTATAATTTAAAACTACTTTTACACATCTATACTGTCACTAGTAAGTAGCAGTGCCTTTATTACATAGAGGGGCATTTTATACAGTTAAAAAGCTATACTATTTTTAAAAACTATTAATTGATATTTGCAACTGTATACATTATATTCAAGTAAATTTGAGAACAAAGAAATTTCATTAACATGCAAAGAACTGCTCTCTAGTAGCACTTCAATAAAAGTTCTTGATTAGAAGGTCCTTGGTCATCTTTTCAGACGCCTCGGAGGATTATCTGGAATTGACTGTGAGGCAAGTTGGAAGACTAATGGATTCGAGTGGGTATGAAAATTACTATGAAAGAATTAGCATCTATTTATATTCTATGGAACAGTACGATCTTTGTGGGTAAGTTAGCTTGTGATATAATAAGGGGCATTGAGGATTTTGGAAAGGATTTTGGATTGGATAGGGGAAGAATTGGAAGGTTTAATGTAGCCCCAAAGCCCAACTCTTTATGTCCAAATGGGTCTAATTACTGCCATCTAAATAAGTCTTGTAATTTATTGGGAGCTTTGAACGCTTGTCAAACAAACAAAACGTGTTAAACGTTTGTGGAAACGACGAGCAGTTTATTGTCTTTTATTTCTGGTATGTGGATTCCAAGTAAGTCGTTTGTTCAGATTGGAGACACTGAGAATAATTAAATATAAAAAAAAAAAAAATAGATGATTAGAAAATGAGAGAAATTCTCATAATCAATAAAATGTTCTTGTGGGTAATTTATTAATTAATTTTTAATATATACTGATATTGGGTAATTTATTATTATTAATAATAATAATAATAATAATAATAATATATATATATATATATATATATATATATATATATATATTTTTTTTTTTTTTTTTTTTTATAAAAATTTATAAAATAAGAAACCTCCAGATTTTGTTAATTATTATTTTTTTAGGAGAAAATAATGAACAACCGATCCCCAAATTAGATTATCAATAAGGGACTTTATCTAATTATCTAATTTTGAAAGTATTTTTTCAAGTGATTATATTATAAAGTATAAAATCCCTCTAAATTAGAAAACATAAATAAATAAAGTAAAAAATAAATAGCAAAAGTCATTGGGGCAATATCTGGGTCAATGAGTCCGTTGTGAGGAAGATTGAGGAGCGTGGAGGAGGTAGAAAAATGCGGCTCATTATATAAGTTTCCTTTCGCCGAGTGGGGTTATGCACTCGAGATGATGACATAATCTCTACCGAACCTCCAACGGTCAGGAAATGAGCTTTTTTTTTTTGTATTATTTTTTTCCGCTTACCACAGACCGGCTAACCTTTCCCCCGCCCAAGTATGGACCCGAGAAGTAAAATACTTCAGTAAGAAATCAAATAAACTGGAAAGATTACAGATGGAACACTTGCGAATTCATTTATCTCCGAACAATCGGAGCTACATCATTCACAAGTGCCGCAGCTTACACTAAACATTTGTGAAAATTATCATTTGTTGATTAGATATACACACACGCATTATTGAATGTATTCCTCAGTTATTTAGATGATAGATTCATTCCAGGCTTAAGAAAAAAAGTATTAACTTAATTAAATTATACGAAAAGAAACACAAAACATAAATATTTTATGTACGTTGAGGACCATATAATAATTTTTGTTTGAACATATAAGAGGGAACTGAAAGATGGCGATTGGAATATTTAGATACAGCCTTAATTATTCATTTTAATAATGTTCCATGTTGAACCAGTAAATCCAGTAAAAAAGTTTCCACTGCGACACAAAGCGAGAGAATATGACCGTTTTAACCGGATCAAGTTAGGAAACCATCTTATCTTACAAGAAATTTAACGCCGATCACAAATATAACCCAGTTTGGGGGAAGGCGATACTATATTGAAGATTTTCTAACTAGTCCGACAATTGTTCATATAAATACTACTTATCAACCATCTTATTAGTTGGCTATCAAAGTTGCCAACGAGTTTTTCAAATTCTATTCCCTAAGCATCTTAACAGTCTCAACTATGTCCTCCAAAATTTGGTTTTTCATTACAGCTGGGACTTAATTAAAATATAGCTCAAATAGACGTGTGATCTATTTCTCCAGTTAGTAAATATCAAGTTTAGATTTATTTATGCCTCAAGATTTAATTTGAATTTGGTCCAGCTTTGGCAATAATTGTATCACGAGGAGAATAGCGATGGGGGCTAAAGGAATTATTATTGCGAATCTACACGCTATCATATCCTCTTAAACGAAGCCATACATAATATCGAGTATCCATTTTGTATTTGGTGTAGCTTTTTGAGGTTTAATGTCCTTATGTAATCCAACCAGGGAAGGAAGGACGTTTTATTCTACAGGTTACATCAACCAATTCTAGTCAAAGTGGGAAAACTAAGATTCAATCCGCGGGACCATCACGAAATAAATAACAACCGACCCATGTGGGAATCGAACCCGACACCTTCAATACTGGGCCCTTCGAGACTTTTTCCATAAACATTTATACTTGATCTAGAAAAATAACAAAATGTCTCTCAATTCAAGTGGATTATATAAATAATTTTTATACAAAATAATCATGAACAACTGTTTTTGTTTTAAGTAATTTTCAGAAAAACCGTCTTAGTCTATCGGCTTCACTTGTACTCTAATGTTGTTATATTATTATTACCCTTTACAACAAAGAAAATACAAATGGTCATTGAAAATGCCATTTTATCCCACAATCAGAATTCAATACTTTTTTTTTTTTTTTTTTTTTTTGTATTTTGCGCCTCGTATTTTATCACTTCTAGGAACTGTAGTTTGACGGCAGACATTGGGGATATATCGTCACAATAATCTACAGAATCGAAGACGACCAAGGTCAAAAGTTGTACAGCAAGGGATTCAGTTCATGAATTTCCACATAACTAATCGTAGCCCATGGTATTTTATATAATTAATAAAATCCGTTGCATAAGAGTTTTATTCTTTCCTCTTTGTCTTTTCCTTGTCCTGATCTACCAGGCCTATAGAAGAGTTTCCGCAATCTATGTATGCAATAATTATCTATATAGTGCAGGGAAAAATTTGTTAGAAAAGGTAGATTTTGCTGAATATGAAGTTTTTTTTTAAACGACAATACTATGAAATCAGATCAACAGGCCAGTTTTATCAACAATGTATGGTTCGGTGCCCACTGAGGGGAGCTTGAAGTTATAATAAGCTTCTAAAAAAAATGGATAGATTCAACATCTTCAAATTATGCATTACGATGTAGAAATCCAATATTTTTAGTAGGATATTCCAGCCATGGAAAATGAAATCATATTAGGAGGGTACCGCTACAGTTTTTGTTTTTTAAAACTGTAATGATATGTTTTTTGAAACATTCTAACACCAAATTACCTGACCCAAAACTTGCAAATAACGTTATATTTATGAGGGAACCTTCCAATGGTTTGACTGAAAATCAATTTGGATTTTTATATTTTTTTAAATGTAATTATTTAATGATATTCACAATTGTTTTCTAAATGCATTTAGTAAATGCTAATAATGCTGAATATGACGTAACTTGTCAACATTACATTATTAATGTAAAAGATGTCAGTTATTGGCTAAATAAATACTCAAACTGTATTAAAAACAGTTAATGAAATATGGATTTTAGTGATTTATTAATCAAATCAAATTATATGTTAATATAGATAATAAGAGGGAGATGATGAAAGACAAACAGTTATATATCGAAATAGCAAGTACATTCTTTTTAAAGCAACAAGGAAGAGCCTCTGGGGAACACGCAACAACGCCGGGAGCTTTAAGGTCAAGAACAAGGACTTCGCAGCCGACTCCAAACACCCAAGTTCGTTCTTTGTTCCTAGTACACAATGTGGAATATTTACTGTTGAACGCAATCTAAAGCTGAAAATTAATACCAAAGTGAAAATATTAAAAAATATAACAGTACACATTACACAAATTGAAGAATCAAAGTTTTCTTTTTAAACAATTTCTATTTACTTTTTTACAGATCCTTCAAATCTTGAAGAAAATAAATAATTATTTCAGAAACTGAGAAAACTTGATAACACTAATTTTATTCTGATTTTTTTTTATTTTTAACCTTTTATTGATATTCAAAACTGAACACATTTTATACAAGTAAATTATAACATGTGAATAACTAAGCACTTGTAGCACTTCAATAGCTCTACATTAGAAGGTCTCTTGGCCATCTTCTTTTCAGATGCCTCGGAGGATTATAGAGAATGGAGTGTGAGGCGATTTGGGAGACTTGTGGATTAGAGTTGGTATGGAGTTTAATATAAAAGGATAGGTATCTGGTTTGGGCTAGATCAGCAACGTATGGGTCATTAGAATCTTTATGGATAAGTTTTTTTGTGACATAATAGAGAGCATTAGGGATTTCACACAGGATTTTGGATGATGAGGATTGGATACTAGAAGAAATGGAAGGTTTATAGGGGCCCCAAAGATCAACTATGTACGCCCAAATGGGTCTAATTACTGTCATGTATATAATTCTTTTGTAAATTATTGGGAGCTTTGAACGCTTGTCTAGTAAATGTTGATGTAGTCAGAAACGCTGTCTTATAAGTTTGGTATGGGTTATTCCGATTTAATTAAACAAGGTTGATATTGTACATATGCTTTAATGTGTCCTCAATTCATACACAGCATTATCCACATATTTGAAGTATTGTATTCCATTAATGACAAGAGAATTTCCAAGCGAATTACTCAGGGGTTCTAAGCAATGGAGGGCGTAAAATTAGTAGTGGGGGGGGGGAGATATTAAGAAGTACAACAAAAGTCAAATCAAAAGTAAAAAAAAAAAAAAAAAAAAAAAAAAAAAAAAAAAAAAAAAAAAAAAAAAAAAAAAAAAAAAAAAAAAAAAAAAAAAAAACCACTGGAGGCACAGATCTGAAAAAGATTCCTTCTCTTACTAATTCAGAAGTGATTTTAAGTTCACCGAATTGAAAACTTTCGCGTCGATTTTAATCCACTTTTTTATTTTATTTTAGCGTTCAATAAAATATCAACTGATCCATAATTTACGTGTTTTAGAGTTAGGTCACTAGGACCAGTCATGGTCTTATCTAATAATTTTATAAATAGCAAATCTTATCTAAAGATGAGGATCAGAAGTAATTAATGAAATTAATCAGAAAATAGTAACATAGTTTTGACGTGATGGTGCACTTTTATTCAATAAGAAGGACGGTAAATAAAAAAGATGACGGGACGACATGTGCGTATATAAAAAGGGGGAGAAAAAAACACTGGTTGGTGGTGGCTTATGAGTACCCAACCCCTTCCGTGGCTAAGGTTTCATCACAAGCAACAGGTGCACCTCTAAAACATTACGCCTCTTCAGTCTCATGTAAGGAATAAAACTGCCTTATCAAATATCTTATTTATTATATATAAATTCTATTTCCACCACATATATGAATTCCATATTCAAAAACCAACCTTACAATAAAAAATATATTAGATCTGTTAGCCTCCTACAGAAGCTTTCTCTTAATCCCCTTCCTCGCCAAGAATTTCAACATCTACCGAATTAAGTTTACTTAGGCATTTGACAACTAGTCCTTACTTTCTTTAAACTATTCGGGAAGATAAGGTGAAACTTGTAGGCCGTGAACTAACCTTTTTACATTTGATACAGTTGATTCGATAATTCGACACATATTGGACCAGGGGAGAGCCGGATTACCGACATTGGCGGATCAGTGCGTGTAAACAGAAACATTCCATAAACAATGACGAATTGCATTTTTAACAAATGTTTAAAAATTGTTCTTAAAAAAATCTATTTATGCAGATCTAATTTATGGCACTTATGGCACTAGCATTGGGAAACCACATGAAAGTCACGATCTTTTGATAATTTTTAGCCGGGAGCTGAATCTTGAAAGAAAGTTTATCCTCTAGTAGACTAGAAGTAGTAGTTTTTCTTGTCGGATTCTGGATTTTTTTTTTAACCAACTCTTGAATTTCAGACGCAAATTTATTTTTAAAATATTTGACAACTGAATAATCTAATGGCAGTTTTTCTCCTGACAAACTTGTACGACTAAAAGTCGTACAGACTTTCAAAATTATCTAGCTATCTATCGCTAGCCTTAGAATAGTTTTTTCCAGGGATTGGTTTTAAAACACTTTAGCGTTTTCATTAAATTTTCTGTAGAAATTGGTATAAGATGCCGCCGTTCTTTAATGAAGATTCAAAGCACTCGCAGGCAGTGGCGGGTTCTCGCGAGAGGACCGGATTATCGAGATTATACTCCATTTCCAAATTGAAATCAATCACCAACAATTTAAAAACAATTAATAAGCGCATAATTGATTAATAAGCACACCAATTATACGCCAGCCATCCTAAATCATTGAAGTCAATCAAATCACTATGTAATGTTCTGTATTTAATAACTAGATATTTTTTGTTTAATCAATGGATGCATGGGCAAGAGATCATCATGAGCATATTTATTATAAATATTCAGGGATTATGTGAATGGAGGCGCTGAGGTTGGATGGGGACAGAGCTAGATCGGAAGAAAGGGGTTAACGGAACACTTGTGCCGTCTTACTTCCGGCTCCGTAACGGCCCCCTCTTCCGGTTCCACACTTCCTAGCCTCGTCTTGCCTCCTTGGCTTTCCGATTTGCCCCCCCCCCCTCCTCCCCCCGCTGGGAGAAATACATATCCCATCTACATCGAAATTAAGAAAATAATAAAGGTTTTAAAATATAAAAGATTAAAAATTTTCCAATAAAGAAAATAAGTAGGTAAGGAAACAATATTTAAGAAACCTAACTATAGTTTGGCTATCAACTGTTCCTTCAACTGTGCTTCAAACCAACTTCAGCAACAACAAATCATTTCCTAAGCATAGAATTACTCATGTGATACGAATCAATACCAGTAGAATAACCTAATCCTTAGGGAACCATAAGTCTTTTTGACTATTATAGGCAAATGCAATTTGGAATCACGAACATTTTTTACAAACAGAAATAACTTTGAAAAAATAAAACCAAAGTAAATCAGTCTTTAAAAGGCACTCAAGTAATCGTTAGCTTTTGTAGGCGGCGATAGTAGTCGGCCATTTTTATCAATTTATATTACTACGTTTAAAAATAGGTTCATTGAAATGAAAACCTGGTCTTTATTCACTAAAATTTTTATTTTAGATTCACTTTAACGATTTGTTTTTTTTAATCAAGGAATAACTTTTTTTTTTGTAATAAAATATCGATCTTTTAGAAAAATGATGTTAACGAAACATTACTTCGATAACTTTACAATACTGAATAAAAAACTTACGTAACCTAATATTTTATTTTTAAGCAGTTTTGGTTCTGTGTCATAATTAAAAAATATTAATTCCTTAATGAAATTTAATATAACAGTAGGAACACGAAAAAAACCCTGTTATTATGGCAATATATATACGAGTTTATTTACAAATAAATGTAAGTTATTTTTCTAATATATATATTACACAGATCAGAAACTCCATATACGCGATATCTTATCTTAAGTTAATTAAAACAATCGACTGACTTTTAATTTACTTTAAAAAAAAAAAAAAAAGGCTATAAACGAAGCGCGCGCCTCGAACATTGCCGATGTCATCCGAATTCCAACGAAGCAATGATTGCTTGGACTTTTTTGATAGACTGGTCGGCTTTTTTGCCAGCCGACTCGACGGCTAGCGACTAGTCGGCCCAACTCTACAAACGACACATTTTATCCGAAAGGAAGTACAGTAGAGTCTTTCATTTCGACAAATAAAAATATAGACGAACAGTTTTCACTTCATAGTATGTTAAGAAAATATGTTTCATACACACACAGTTGGATTCCAAGAATAAAATAATTTCATGAATCTCAGTTACCCAATATGGGTGCTATGAAATGGCATTAATTAAGATGAGATATGGGTTTGAGAAACCGGCCCAATAGTTAAATATTAAAAAATGTTTCTAATAGGTGGAATTGGCTAGTTTAGAAACTATGTGGCCACCACTATCGGAAAACTGACGGAGGCGGAGTTGTTGCTTCCTAGTTGTTATGTAAACGAGATAAGATAGATGTCATTTTAGGTTTCTTTGTCTTTTTAGGGACAGACTGCCATCCGGGATAGGGAAAAATTCATCCACTGTGTACAAGGCTGGAACAATTGTTTCATTATTATAGAAACTTTTTAATCTGTCAGCTGGTCAAATCAGGTCTCAAGTAAAATATTAGACTTCGAGAGGAGTGGATGTACCGACATAATAAAAATATTTCTTTTTTATTTTGAAGAGAAAAGATATGCCCTATGCACGCTAGAAAAGTGGGGACTCGGGTTCGAATCCCGACCGGGCATATCTTTTCTCTTCAAAATAAAAAATATATTTATCAACAACAAATAATTATCTCATAAAAATATTTCTGAATAAATCGGACATAAATTATTTAAAAAACGAATATAAGCTGGGACTAAATAATAAGGATTGACACAGTTAGTGAAATTTTAATTAAAAAATATTTACCTATTATTGATTACTTAATTATTCCATTCGCTCTGGAACATGATGTACCCGTATGGAAAAGAAGGCATTGACACCCGTCATTACTGTACTATAAATTCAATTATATAAATAATTTATAAGTTAATATTAACAGTAACAGTTCCTGGGTTGTTCTACTTTAAGCAGCATAAAACGTTTGCAACAAACAACGTTAGGATCTATATTACAAGATACTGAGATTAAAAAGTGCAAAATCAGATAGCTATTGGCACCTTCGGAATATCTTTTAACAGAATTGCAAATTTTTTAAAACATGTGACTTCTATGACTTAAAACGAATTTTTTTTTTCCTAAAGTTTAAAAATTAGGGAATCAATAAATGCCTGGTTTTACTATCCTTAGTCTGTTCACAAGGCGGACAAATACACGTAATTTTCAAACCATTCACTTTAATAACATTCCTTCCATCTCGGTTAAAATCCTCTTTTTTAAAAAAAGGCGTACAAGACTGAAACCATAAGAAGCTGCTCATCGTTTTAAAATTTACCAGACAAACGCTCAAGTCTTTTATTTAATTACTATCAATTCAAATGTATGAAAAAGCTTATTCGTTCAAATAGAGTTGTATATAAAACATCGAATTTTCTAGTACCAAATCCTGATTGCTTATGTCATTAAAATTATAAAATTAATTGTAATTTAATGGATAAAATTATCCATTATCGACTCAAATGTTACTGATTTGGCCCGTATGAGATACTTATCCTCTAATAAACTCTATATCCTCTCTAAACCTCCAGCTTATAACCCAGCGATTTTCAAACCGTTAATTTTCCGAGTGATCTAAACAATAAAATAGGGACTTTCTAAATGTCAAAAATATACAAATGGACAGTTTCTACGGAGTTTCTAGACATATTTACTATGATTCCTGAAGCAAAATTGCAAACTTCAATAAGCAAATAAAAAAATAAAACAAAATTAAAAAAATGTTATTTGGATTGTTTAATTAATGTTGGAAGAATGGGTCTGTTTATAATAGTTTGTACTATTTATTGTATATTTAAAAAAAAAAATGTATCTGGTCTTAAGATAAGGTTATCCTAGCTATTATGTTCAATGTAAGAATTATATAATATTTATATTAGAAAAATAAAAATAAAGATTTTTTTTGTTAAATATATCGCCAAAAGGTTGTGATTTATATATATACTTTTACATTTCACAGGTTTCAACGAAGATGCGAGTGTTTTGCCTTTTATCCGAAATGTACTTTTTCGAAAGCATCCACAAAGACTATTATACCTAGGCCCTTCGAAAATGGCCTGGTATTATTAGAAGAGAATGGAAGTCCGTACCTGGGTCGTTCCTAGGTATACGCTAAGGCTATCTTATAATACTACACAAAAAAAATAAAATAAAAAAATAACAGCCGGCAAACACATAGTATCTAAACTACATACCCGCCAATCTCGTTTTGCAACAATAATAAAAAAAGTACGAGTGTATCAACACTCAAGCCTAAAGGAATATTATAGTATTTATCATGTATTCAAGTCTTAAAACCAATTGGAAATAAAACATTCCGTATAGCAAGGTTTAGGATAACGGCGAGAAACATTTTACAATTATATTACAAAAATAATATAGCGAGACAACTATTAGGCAGTAGAATAGGATTGTGTCGATTACAAATGTCGATTCTTGAGAAAAGATCGGTATCGAGAATCGATGATACAAAATCGATTCCTGTGCACCGATCAATATCGCTGACGTTGGCAACAGTCCAACAACACTCCTTTGGAAAAAATTTAAAACTATTCCATTGCAACTACAAGTCAAATCCTAGTTTGTTGAAACTATTTATTCCACGTAGCAAAAATAAAATTACAGTTTCAAACCAAACAAAATAGAACCATTTTATTATAAATTTTATGATTTTTTTTATCCAAGGATAAAGTTTATTTTCCATGATCTTGCTGGTTTTCAAGTCCTGCCTTTAAAACAAATCCAGGGATATATCAGGGCATCTACAATGGTTAATGAAAGGTTTTAGTAACATTTTCTATTCCATAATCAATAAACGATTCTCAGAACCTTTGAAATATTCGTATTTTTAAATAAGGATTTCTAAAATCAATAGGTATTTTTTAACCATGTCTGAAATGTATTTCATCTACTATATATTGTAGATAATAAATTCTATTTGCGATTTACTGGTTTATTTGTTTAATTATTATTATTTTTTTATTGCTTTTTTAGCTTTCATTGGATTATTATTTATTTTTAAATCAAGAATCAAAAAATGTTTATAACGACAGGTGACTGTAGTGGAATAAAGAACCGATTATTACATTATCAGGGAATGTGTCAGGGGTGTTGTAGAAGTTCCATAGCAATTTCCATTCCAATTCAAGAAACCGGATCAAGACTCAGACAACCCAAATCCTCATTCTTATTTTGGCACATACCGAAATTCTATTTTATCAAATGATTGGACAGATACTAGTACTAGTTAATCAAGGCAGCTCCAACATCAACGAGTACCCTCCGTGTGCCGCGAGGAAGCGAATCCTCGATATCGTAAACAACAACGAGGACAAAGGAACTACAACTGCCGCCTCAACAGGATGCGGGTAGAGACCACAAACTACTCCAAGACTCGGCGGAATCGTCACGTTGATGTTAACCAACTGCTATAAACTAAGGCCCATATCCACCTTCAAGAGAAATCGACCCACAAGATATAAAAATAGCTCATGCGGTCGACAATCGTTAATCGATAATCGTCAATATATAATAGAAATTATTATATACTTCAGCATAAGATTTGGAAAAAAAGAGGATCCATAGAGATATTTCACTACCCACTATACAACTCAAGTTGCTATACTCAATCGATAATGTTTATGAACGCAGTTTTAAATCTCCTGGCCATGAACAATTTTGCCTTTCTATAATATATTGAAGACTATCGAGTAACGATTGAGCTATTTTTATATTTTTTGGAACTGAGGAGAGAAAGAAGGCCAATGTTCAAAGCTGTTTTATGTGGTCTATAGGATACAAAAATCAATAAAAAAAAAAAAATGGAACATAAACCATAAACGGCCATTTGTTAAAAATGGTTAAGGAGAGTTACTGTAAAAAAACATTAAATGGATGATATGTCTACAAACGAAATTATAAACAAACTGAGCTGCATCACATCCTATGTAATTTCTTTTCAGTGCCCTGTTAACAATTAGTAGAATAAAATTCGTTTCGAATAATTGATTGTGACCCCAAATTTTTAGGTAATTGTTTGTCCTATGGTTTGACAATTTAAAATTAGAATGTCACTTTGATAGCGATCTATATACTCCCGAAAAAAAGTAGTTTATTCCAAGACTTGATAGTATTCAAAATAAAACCGAGAAAAATTTCAAGTAAAATCTTATCTCTAATAAAAAAAATTAATAAAATAGCCGAACGGATTGGATTATAGTAAGTCTAATGAATGTGGAGGGTGGTCCATTGTCGGGAGTTATGCCAAACAAGTCTCGATCTCCCCCCCCCCCACCCTCCCTACCGCCTGTTAAGAACTTATTTAAACTGGAACATAACAATAATTTGTTAACTGCCCAATCGGCAGTGGATGTCAGTGTAACCGGTGGTTTGGTCGGTCGCTATATAACGAGTTACAAAACCCTTACGTAAAAGGACGCTGCTTTGGATCCGATGCCTGGGACTCTGTTGGCAAAGCGTTCGTTGGTGCAGAAAATGAAATTCCGTTTTACATAGAGGCTCTTGTTCTTTTAACATTTTAAGTAAATGTCAGCTCTCAGGACGGAGCAATGCTTTTCGTTCTGGCACACTTGCTCATAGAGACGAATTGAGAATGCGTAACATTCCTAATGCTTGAGTCTCTACTTTTTTTTAAGTGAACATACAAGATGTCCTCTGATACCATTTATTTGTTAGGGTAAATTATCATAGTTAATTATAAACAAAACACAAATTAATAAATAAAATATAATTCAGGAATTCACAAGACAAAGCAAATGGAGAATAACAGAAAGAGACTGATGAACTGTTATATTATATATATTTATAAATATTAACAAACTAATACGATTAAGAATAACTGGATGCTCTGTAATACCTATTGTCCAATATATATTAAGCGACATATTTATAGCAGGTTGGATAAGAAACAGTGCAGCATACAGGTCAACCGAGAACTAATAAAAAAAGATCCAAATTTAGATTTAAACGAACACAGGTATCCTGATATTCTTTGGAAGGCTTAAGAGACTATCTGAATTCTCTACGCGACCTGACAAGTAAGAATTGCCTACCCTTCATTAAGGACATATAAATATGTATGTTAGCACTTAACGTATCAATCACGTAGTCACCAATACTTTTTAAGAAACCATTAATGTTCTTTCTAAATTAACCCTTCACCAGTTTAGCTCTCAATTGTGTGGTATAATGTCCACTAAGTCTAGGGCTACAAGGTTCGTTCAAAAACAATTCATATATAATTTTAAAATTATTACACTGAATAAAAATAAAATAACCACCTACTGATTGGAAGCGGTTAACAAACTAGGTAAAAACGTTAAACATGGCCAAAGAGTCCGACAGTTATGAAAAAAAAAAAAAAAAAATTCCGTACTTACTCGATGGACACTATAACGTACAAATCAAGCGTTTCGAACGAGAAATTTGAACAAAAGCTGTCCTTATTGATTCCAGATAAGAAAAAAAGTTTAATGCTCTCTTATGTAAAAAAAAAAATACAACAAAAATGTTATAGAGCTTACTGTCAACTTACGTAATTTTATCTTCCTCAAATCACCCAATAAACCATTCCTCCATGTTTATACCTGCAACATAACAAAATTAAAACTTAACACATAATTAAACTGTTATTAAAAAAGAGTAAATGAGTAAATTATGAGTAAAATGAGAGAGTGAAATGTGAGAACAATTAATAAGAATAGTTCACAGCAATTTAACATCACACTAAATGAAAATACATAAACAAAACTAATTATTATAATAAGGTACAAACAACAGACATTGTTTCGAAGATTATATAAAGATATATAGTAACATATATATAAATATATATATATATATATGCATAGTATAAACTAAAGTATATTATTAGATATACACACATTTAGAATGCCGAAATGTACATTGCGTTTACCAAAACTGTTCAACATATCAGATTTATGCGAACATATGCCCATCTTAATCAAAACCTAAAAAATCTACAACCAGTTTTGATTACTCATAGTGCCCTCAAACAACGGACTTAATGACGATTTCCTTATTGACATTGAAGAGGCAGTGGAAAGGGGCGAGAGGAAGCGCGGGTGGGGGCAGCGGAAGTCGGTATTTGAGCCACTCTAAGCCGGAAGCCGTTTCCGCCTTTGATTGGTGCTCCCTCTTTCTTACCATTACTTCTCTGCCATCCACTACCATCTGAGAACCTTGGTGGTCGCTGAAGGACAGTATCCTATCTTGCGGTAGAGAATCAACCTTATTTCACCCCAACGCCTTGTGGAACGGGCGTGACTCACGCCACCTTAACACAAACCCAGCAAACAGCCTAAACCTACTTCTTGAGATGTCTTCACGACTCCTAACAATAGACTCGTATGTATATGTTGAGTCTAAATTTGCTGCTTCATTGTACTAGTGCGAGCTATAAACAAGACATTTCCATTCGCTAAAAGGAATAAGTACTTAAGGAAACTTGAACTGCAGAACACACTTTAACTTTGCAAAGACTGCCGGGG